>VZTF01007007.1:938144-1060604 GCA_013397755.1 Cnemophilus loriae | reverse complement strand
TCTGTCTTTCTGTCTTTCTGTCTTTCCTTCTGTCTGTCTTTCTTTCTTTCTTTCTGCCTTTCTTTCTGTCTTTCTGTCTTTCTCATTGCAGGGAAGCACTGGTAACAGGGAGAGTTTTGTGACTCTAGTTTTGAGAGAGGATCTGTTTTCAGCCCAGCATTTGATGCCCCACTCCTGGAAAGGGGGCTGATTTTAACTTTCCTGATCTGCAATGTTTCCTGCTCACAGCTTGAGGTGTTTGTTCCTGGGGCTGCTGCCTCTTGCGAATCGCTCTCTGTGCTGACATTTGGCTGTTCCACCTAAGCCATTGACTGTGGGCAGCTGTTGACAGATGCTTTTGTCTCTCTTTTCCCCAAAAGATAAAGTACCTGTTAGATTAGCTTGCTGAAATCACTTACCCTGCTGCCATGGGATGTTTAGATCCAATGCAAAGCTGGGAGAAGTGAAGAGAAAAAGAGGCCAGGATAACTGTATAAGCAAGGCTGCCCCTTTCAGAGGTAGGCTGCCTTTACATGAAAAGAACAATATCAAACTGTTCCCAGTGGCACTAGACTATGTCTCCTTGCAGTCTAGGAATTTAGATGGAGGACTCTCAGTCCTCATGGTGGTGCCCAGGCTGCAGGACAGATGGCTCAGCTGTGCCAGCCCTGGCATCTCTGGGAAGCCTAGTGCTGAGGTTGGTTTCCCTTGAGACATCCTGCTGTCATTTGTGGTGGTCCAGCAGCTGCTCTGGGAGCAGCCCAGCCTTCTGGTTAGCAGTGGTGTGGTAAACAGTGGTCACTTGTAAACCCTACTGCTGCCCCAGAGTCCCGGCCACTGATGGAAAGGCGAACTGTAGCCCTTGGTCCCTGGTACACATCCCCATCTGGGGAACGGCATCCCCTCACATGGCACAGTGCTGCCTGTGCCACCAGGTGTACAGATGCTTTGTGAGATTTTTTGGTAGGAGAGATGCTGGTCTACTAATGTGGTCCTCAACGCAGGCTTGAGGAAGCCAGGAGTAGAGCGCTGGTGAGAGATGTGTCTGTGAGAATAGATTGCAGGGCTACTTAATTCAATAAATGCCTCACTGAGATCCTCAGAGCAGCTTCAGATCTATAAAGCCACTTCAGTGAGTTCATATCCTGAATAAATATTATGCAGTTAGCTTCTCCCCTGTGTATTAAAGTACAACAGTGTGATGCCATGTTGACAGGGAGCAACATGGGATGTAACACAGGAGGGTTAAACAGATTTCAAACAAGATCAGAAAGATTACCCTGTTTTTTTCAAGTTGGTTATCTAGGTATTTTCAGATTCCTGTGTCTGAGGGTAAAAAGCCCCTTGTGAAGGAGATGTACGTTATTTTCTGGCCATCTTAAATGTCAAAATGAATTTTACTTTGAAGTGTTTCCTATAAAAAATAAATGCCTGTTCTCTCTGCAGAAGTATATCATATTTTAGTGCACGTTGCTCTCAGGTTTTCAATTAGAACTTTGAATCACATTCCTGATTAGTAACAAGCAATCAATCATAATTAATTAGTTAAAATGTTCAACCGTTAAAATCATTACCATTAATTAAAATAATTATCTCTATTTTGGCTGCACTTCATTGCCATTTCAGGAAAATGTGTTGCTTAACTCTACCTTTAGCACTCAGTATGGGATTGTGGTGACTACAACACGCATAAAAGGTGGGGGCATGACTTTGAAAAAGCTGTGTTTTGTAGTCGTAGTTGTAGTTAGCTTTAAGTAGGTGCAAGCATATCAATCACTTATGTTTTTAGTAAAGTTATTTCTCCTTAGCTTAATAAAATATCTAATATCTGCAGAGATACAGTGTCAGCAGAGTTCTTTTCTAAAGAATATGTTCCTTACAATGGTATACTTCATAAGTCTCTTCATAAATAAAATACAAAATTGATGGGTTTTATGCAGTATTATATAGGATATCCTCATTCATGGGTAAAGACCAATTTTTCCAAGCTGTATGCCGATGAAAGTGAACTTAGGTCAAACAATGCAGGAAAGGAAAGGTTCTGCTTCTACTGAACAAATATGTTTGATGCAGGAGGGAAAGGATTAGGATACATCTAAGAAAAGGACTTCAGAATCACTGCAGTGGCTACAAACTGCTTTGTCACTACAGAAGATCCACAGTTTCATGAAAGACATTTGTATTCACAAACGAATGAACTAATTCTGTCTCTCAAAGAGAAAGAACTAGAAAAATTTCATAAATAAAGCGTGAACTTGTCTAGGTTCCTAGTACCTAGTTAACCTAACTTAAAAGGTTATCAATAAACGGGATGCATGCTACTAGGAAAGATTTTTTTATTTAACATGCAACCTGAGAAGCAAGATATACAGGAAGATAAAAGCCGTCAAAAAGCATGGCTTTCAGAATTTGTAAAGGGAAAGACAAACCTTTCCAGTTAAAATGTAGGCAGATTAAATATAAGGTATTTCCTGCTCCTAAACCGCCACCATTTCTTTACTTGTCTCTTAAATGGTTATTTTAAAAAGTGTTTTCTATTTTGAATGTTACGAAAAACGGTTGAGTAGAGAGTTATTTTGCTGTAGCTGGTCATGAGCAATACATTCGTCACTCCAGGTAGGTTGCATGTCTAAACTCCAGTGTCTCTCAGTTACAGCACTGCAGTACCCCTGGATTTCCCCTGCTCCCCAGCTGTCACTGCAGTGTCATGGCCACTGGTGGACCTGGAGGTCCAGTGCAAGGTGCATGGGGAGGTCAGCAGAGGAGGAAGCATCTTTAAAACTACCTATTGCGGTTGCAAACTGGTTGCAAGAATTTCTGCTACTGCACACCACGCTTAAACTTAGAACAGCTCAGGATGATTTCTTCTGCCTTAGGTACCATTGAATTTTTTGATCATAATGTTAGTTCTGGAGGTCATTTAGCCCAACTACCCTGTACAAGTATGGTTAGTGCAAGTTGTTCAGGGCTCTTTCCAGTTGATTTTTGATTAACTCAAAGGATGGAGATTCCAGAGCCTCTCTGGGCAACTTGTGCAAGTGTTTGACTTCTCTAACAGTAAAAAAAATGATTTTGTGTGTTTAAACAGAATTTATTGCATTTCAATCTGTATTCACTGCCTCTTGTTCTGTCACTAGAAATCTCTTAAGAAGTGTCTGGCTATGCTGCCTTTACCTCCTCCCATCAGATTATTATTCCTCCTCTTGTTTCTCCATGCTTCAGTTGGTGAAAATTTCCTGTACTTATAAAAATGGTCAGCACACACTTGGGTCACTTTGGTCTGAAATATGGCCTTAATTTCCTGGAACTGTGATTTGGATAACTGTTCATTGTGAGACCCCTTTTCTCCCACCTGGGACCTTCTGCTGTGTAGCTATTTTTTTAATAGGTGTAATATGACCTTACAGGTTTTGACACTCCACTATGACAGCCACAAATCTACCCTTTGAAAAATCTTTTTTATATGGAAGGTGGATGATATCTACCTAAGACACATGAATTGGAATAAGGACACTTGAGTTCTGCTCTCTGTCACAAATTTTTTGTATGACCTGAGATGTCTCATTAACAACTGACCAAAAGCCTGTTGGGAGTCTTTTCATTTGTCTTAATGGGCTTTGAATTAGGTACTTAACTTTCTCAGACTCACTGACCAATTTATATAAAGGAGATGATGTTATTTGCCTATCTCGTTGGACTGTCACAAAGTGAAATACACTACTACAAAGGATTTTGGGATCACTGAGTAGAGAGTGCTATTCAAGTGCAAAGTATTATATAAACCTTTAGAAGCAGTAATAAAAGTGCTAGCATTTCCTTGAAAAACTATGATTTCTTTTCACCTTTATGTTTCTAGAAAGGCTTGTCATTTCATGTTTCTCCAAGGAATACAGCATCCTCTGAAGCATGCAGGGTCCAGCCTAGCGTCATATCTCAATGGCCTATTCCAGAGGACAGTGTGAAGGAAGGGACTGTTTTCACTGTGCTGCATTTAAAATTTTGTGAATTTAAACTTGTAGACACTAGTGTAGCAGGCGAGCCTCATCATGTGCTATGGGAACGTGATGTGATGTTACAAAGGGAATAGAAAGAAATTTCACACTTATTCTGTGTTATTTTGCAGGAACGATCAAACAAACAGGAGAATATTTGTACTATTTGTATTCTACAAATATTCTGAATATTTGTAGAATTTAGCAGATGCAAAACTTTCAGATAATCAGAGAAAAAAAATGGAATAGTTCTATTTGTACCTGCTAGATATGATATAGAAAAGCACAAACATTAATACATCATTGTAATTCAAGCTGTAAATGCAATAGATTTCACTCCCATGCTTTTTTCTTTCTTTTTGTTCTTTGTGTGTTTGCAATAAGATAACCTCGTTAAAAAAAAATCAAGAAACATCTTTTGTGCATTTGCTGCTGAATCTGTCTGCAGCAAAATGTGATTATAAATATTTTCATGCACATTCTCTCTGGCCAAGTGCACCTCCTCTAGGTACAAGTCTGACATAATTTTTAAAAACCAACCAAATGGTATTCAATATCCTGGTAATTACTCTTATTTCTAGAACAGGCAAATTTTAAGTAAAGCTCTACACCATGTCTAGTTCAGCCATTGCCTCATCATTTCCATTTGGTCAGACTTCCTGAAACAGTGATTCAAGGCTTCAGATGGGAAAAGAGGGGCCAAGAAGATTGTAGCATCTTTTTTGCAGTGAAGCAGTCATCAGTACCTGTTTCCAGTCCAGAGCAGGATTTAAACCTGCACCAGAGTCCAGAACATCAGATCTTGTTCTGTTTTGGTTCTGTAAGACCTTAATAATTTAAATAAAAGTGGCAAAACTAAAAACCTCATTAGATATTGGTTCTGAACAAAGGAGGAAAAAAAGATTGATTCACTATAGCTTTTAGTGAAATAACTCTCTCTAAATCTCTGTGATTCTTAATATTTTTCTTAAGTTCATTGCTATGTTCCCCTGCTAGCCTGCGTGATCAGTATCTTAAATGCTAGCATTATAAATTATGTCATAGCCAAAAAAGTATTATGGGCTTAAATCCTGCTTGAAGGACCCAATATGTTGGCAGTAATAAAGAAAGCTACTTGAAGAATGTAAGAACTTGTTAATCAGATTGTTAATTGAGTACATGAGCTTCACTTAATACAAAGGCAAACTGAGAAGGTGACAATGATAGCCAGACTTCATCTGTTGAGTTGGAATTAACGATGAACAAAATCAAGATCCCTTTGTGGTTGATTCTTGTACAGCTGCAGCCAAATATAAAAGACCCATCAAAGAAATCAACTCATTAGTTGGTAATTCTGTACAACTTCAAATAGAAATTCTTAACCCCTCATCAGCCTTTCTCTGACAACCCCTTAAAAGCTGTGTTAAAAAAGCCAAAAAACCCCATTATTTGCTTCATCAACTCAAAGAAATGGCCTGCAGGAACATAGCATAAACTGAAGCTTTTAAAAACAGATCTATCTATAGGTAGAACAGTCAAAGCACAAATATATTGTGACACGCAAAATCTCCCCCAGTCACCCTTGTCACACAGTGTCAATAGCCTGTCTGCTTCACAGAAAAACTAAACCCAGATTTAAATAATTTTAATATTGTAACAAAAACTGACAAAAACCAGTGAAATCAGAAATAAAGCTGCCACTGTGTCCTTACTGCACTGTCATTTTGTCCATAACTCTCCCCACTGGGGGAAGTTGCCAAACCAAGGGTGAATTAAAGATTGTGTCTCTATAATTTTGGAAAATAATGTGTTTTCAGGGCAAGCCTTCATAAGATTTGGACAGTCCATTCCGTTGTCTCATTGCCACTGCAACGTTTAATTTATCTCAGTGGGTCTGCTCTGATAAAGAATTGCATGCCTGGACTTTTAGTTTGTGTTTTCAAAGTTTGATTTTATAAGATGATATGCAACCCAGAAAAGGTATTTTATTACACTGGCAAAAATGCCTATTAAAGCTCTTAAAACTTCTCTCTTGTAGGCTTCTAAACAATCTAAAAAGTGATTGAGCATGTGAGTGAGAGATTAGCTCCTGGGAAGCCTTATATTTGGATAGTCTCATGTGAATTATGTGTGATTATACAGATATATTAGCAGAAGTTTGTTAACAGAATGTCTATTATATCTGTTTTAAGACTCTGTATTTTGGCTTTTCTGTATTTTAAGTTTTTGCTGCAGTGGGGCA
Organism: Cnemophilus loriae; assembly: GCA_013397755.1. Classification (NCBI taxonomy): domain Eukaryota; kingdom Metazoa; phylum Chordata; class Aves; order Passeriformes; family Corvidae; genus Cnemophilus; species Cnemophilus loriae. Next base: position 1,054,412 of record VZTF01007007.1, on the reverse strand, counting down.
CATAATATCTTAGATAATTAGTAGCTGCACAAAACTCAATGGAAGGGAAATATCCCAAAAATGATATTTTGATCAGCAATAAACTATGTATTGAATAGTATACAGAAATTTTAAAATACTTTTTTCACTTTATTTGTCTCCTTTTCCACTGTTGCAATTTGCCTTCCAAACAGGTATTTTGCGGCAGGCACTAGCACAGGTTTGTGAATGACTTTAAAAACTCAGAAACTCTCTTGGCTAAAATCTGCAGCAGTCGGAAAGATCTTTGTAAGAGAATGACACTGATGCTTATTCTGCAAGTAATTGTGGCTTGTATCAGTGTGTCTGCCGAATGGAGTGGTCAAGAGGACTTCTTGTTGGCACGCCTGAAATTTTTGAAATAAAATGTTTCTGGTTTATCTTTGAGGACCAGCCTCGAGACTGAAGTCCGAGGAACTCCTGAGTTTCATGAAGTCTCTCTGAACTGCCTGACTGTTTCCCGGCACTCTCACATTGGGGAGCTCTTGGGGAGCTGAATGTGATGTTTTCGTCTGGAGGACTTGTTCTGCCGTCTGACCAGCCCTGGCTCCTCAGCAAACACAAGGGAGAAGCAGCAATACTGAGAGACAAGTGGAAGGCAATTCAAATGGAAGGAAAATAGGTGGGTGGGTGGGTAGGTGCATGTTGGTGTGAGAGGAACATTTTGTACCGCAATGTGTTCCTTCCTGCTGGATTCACAGTCCGTGAATGAGTCTCCTATAATTAACACATTGCTATTATCAATAAATGCTATGAAGCGGGACTGGGGAGAATTGGCAAAGCTGCTGCTGCTCACAGAAAGGCCTCCCCAGTCAGAACCAGCTCCCACCACGCTAAGGAGCCGGTGGGGAGCTCAGAAAAAAAGATGCAAGGATTTGGTATTCCGGGTGTGACCATGCCATCCTGCAGCCCTGTCGTTTCAGCTGGCTCCCGTTCAACCCATGTTGGCGTGTGCTGTCTCTTAGCAACTGCCAGACGGATGGTCCCGGCTGGCCACTGGCGACGTGCCAGTCGGCCACCCAGCTTTGGTGCTGGTGGAGCCCTGCCTGGCTTCCACAACTCCTGAAATTACCTGTTGGAAATGATCTCTGTTTTCCAGGGAAAAAGGATTTGTTAGCTTGGACTGGCAAGTCTGACCTGTTCATGGCGGCAGCAGCAGACCCTGGCTGTGGCTGGAAAGGTGAAGCTCTGAAGATGACACAACATCTTTCGTAACTCAGCTGGCTGCTCCTAGCTGATGAAGAGTCTCACCTGAGCCTTACAGCAGCTTAGTGCATGAGCTAACACACGTCAGTGCATTCTTTCCACATGAAAGAATTCTTTCTTGTTCTTTCCGAACAAGAACATTTGTAAATGTTACCTATGCTATAAAAAATATTCACTAAAGAATTTAGCTTTTAATTTTTGTTAATTTAGGTTTGGTTTGTGTTTTCAGGATTTTTTTTTTCAATCCTACACTGGCAGAGTTTTCTCCCTTTGCAGTTGCTTTATGAGCTACAGTGCTCTATGAGCTGGGTTTTTTGTGGGTTTTTTGGTCGCTTAGTTTCTCCCCAAACCCTTAATTTTTAAAATGTTAGGTCAGCTTCGCAGCTCCCCATGCGAGCTGCTGGGCTAAATCTCAAAGCAGTGTTCTCCAATGGTAGGGCTGGGTCCTTGCCTTTTTCTGGGCTTGGTCTTCACTGTGCTACTCCCTATCAGCCATCAAAAATGAATGCAGTCATGCTTATATAAATGAATTCTTCTAGTTTAACTTTCCAACCTTAAGTAGTTTTTTATAATTGCAATGATGGAACAATTTAGATATATTGTATTTTGCTGTGCAATGTCTTAGAGATTGAGCGTTTTTGCACGTAGCATACTAAATGTCATTTTAGTAGAGGGACCAATGATAAAAACAGCATTTTTTTGTTCTAGAAAGTTCAAGTCTTTGGGGAAATAAATGTCTTTGCACCATTCTGTGACTCAATTCTAAAAAAATTCTAGAAAGTCTATAGTCCCTAAGGAGTGCCTCTAAGCATCTGTTTTGATCTACAGTGTCTGTATTATTTCAAGTTCCTGAATGAGGAAAAATTATGATTGAGATCATTGCAACGATCTAGAATTGACTCTTTGGGCTGTAGTTTCCCCTAAGTCATGCTGATTACCATACCATCTTCCTGAAAACACAAATAAGAATATTTTCTGGCGTCAGTCAACGAAACCTCATTTCTGTTCCCACTGGACCTCTTTACATTTTGATGTGGAAGCTGAAAAGGCTCCCAAAAGCTCTTAGGCTCTTTTCTGCCTGTTGGTGGAAGCTAAATCACTTTAACTCACTGTTAACAATTTTGAAAATAGATTAGAGATTTTCTTATCTGAATTCCTCGTGGAAGGTAGGGAGTATTTAACAGCACTTGCTATGGCAAGCAGAGGTGAGATACGTGCAGGTTCGACACAGGAGGCAGGACTGAAGAACTCTATTTATATCAGGGAGGGGAAAAAAAGAAGCCAGTAATTTATAAAGCCCTCAATGAGTCACCAAGGTTTTCCTTTATGGGCAGGATAAAGTGAACAGCTGTTCTACTACATTCCATTTGCTTGAGTCAACAGGCCCATTCTAATAGTTTGTTGATTATCTTACATTTTGTCAATATTGTGGTACGATTTCATTGTTTGTTTTATCATTGCTCAGATTGACAATGTTTTATTTTGTGAGCTATGATGAGATAGCACATAGGGTACAATGGTAAGAATGATTTATCTCGAATTCCATTTTCAGACTGTTTTGGTGTAGCTGCTGCCCTGCACTAACTGTTTAATGATTTTTGCTTTGTGCTCTTCTCTTGTAACCCCCAGCCAAAATAATGTTTTTCTTGGCAGTCGGTGATTTAAGCCATTGTCCCTATCACCCGTGGTTGGCTTTTCTTCTTAAGGGGAGAACCATATTGTCTCTTTCCTCTTGAGAGACCTCCCTCCCATGCCCGTGGTATTATGTTTGCAGTATCCTCACATGGGAGTGATGATATGGCTCTCTGGGCTGCAGCTGTTGCTCTACTTTATACCCTGATCTTGAAGATGCTAGAGAAGAAATGAGTGGTGACATCCAAGCATGGAGGATCACCATCACACCCAGATTCCTTACTGGAGGCTCAAGGACACCACTAGAGTGGTGTCCATCCTTGACATCTCCAATGGGCAAAGCACTAACTTTGTAATTCTTGGGCAATTATGATCTCTTTTGCAACATATGTCAATAACAACTCCATTTACCTGCTATGGGGATGTGAAGTGCTTAATGAGTTCTAGAAGACCAGCTATGAAGTCCCTGGCAGAAATCTAACATGTTGCACTGTAAGAACATGCAAGCGGGCAAGCGATGCAAAAGTAACTTCTCCACAAGTGAGTCTGGGTTTTATTGCTACCAATGGAAATCCAAGCCATGGTATGGAGATCAGATTTACAAGGCCCCCTAAAAAATAATTAGTAGGATTCTGGATCTGAATTGTACTGTATTATATATTCAGCCCTAACTTACTTTATTCCAACTCCTCCCTGTAGACATACTCTATTGGAAACACATGAAAAAGTTTCAAACACAAATGCCATGTCCCTAATAAATAAATGATTATGCTGGGAGCTGCAAGAATATTTTTCTGTTTTCTTTCAGCTAGTATTTTGCAAGTGTTAGCAATTTTCAAAACAGTTCAGAATTCCCATATCCATCTGTGGTGATTTCCCTCAGACACCCATAAACCCACTTTCTGAAATTTCTTATGTATTTTTAACTGCGCTAGTAGAAATATTCTATTCATTTGATGTGCATAAAGCATCCTATGTTGTCAAACCATTTTTAAACTTCAGCAGAGAATGCAGTAGCGTTAATAGTCATGTACCTTGCTCTGCTATTTCAAACTGCCCACTTTTTTTATCTAGGATGTTCCAGTATCTTCTATCACTCTAGTCATTAGCAAATTTATGTTGCTCTCTTACCTTTTGCGTGCTTGCCAGGGCAGAATATGTAATAACCGTCTGTAATTAAATCTTTCTCAACTTACTTTATCACTGTACATCTTCTCCATACATTTTCTTCTTTCCACCGTCCATCAGATGATGGAAATGACAGAAAGATACTGCTTGAGCTACACAAATACCTGTATACAAATTAATCTGAAATTAATCTGGAATCCCCCCCACATTAAATTAATATTTAATGAAGCTCTCAAATTTTAGGAAGTTAAACCTCATTTAGCTGAGATTTGAATAGAGCTATTGATGTTTAGGTTTTGCAGCAATAGTAAGTTTGATTAGGAAATGAAAAGTTTTTAGCTTAAAGTAGCATAACAAAAAATTTATGTGTTATGGTGAATCATTAATATTGTAACACTCACAGTGGCATCAAACTTTTCATCTTAGCTGTGGAGAAAAATGTTCAAAACAGGATCAATTTCTTCCACTTCTGTTTTTTTTTTTCTGTAAGCTGAAGGCAAAGCGGGTTTTTCCCTTCCATCCTTGGTCCTGCATGAATCCTTAGTAGGATCCTGGAGTGTTAGTAAACTAGTGTAACTTTCTAAAGGAACAAAATATGTGAATGATAAAAGTAAAAGATATCTAAAATTTTTCAGCAATATGTGATTAGAGTCCAGTTACAGCTTCTGCTGGTGTGCAAAATGAATGTCTTTACTCATATATTATCTAGAAGATTACAGGGAATACAACAAGGAAAAGTAGGAATTTTCCCCCTAATTTCTAATACTTGCACTTTAAGAGAATGGTATAAGTGGGTAAGATTTTTTACTTTAATTTTTTGGGAGATTTTTCATGGTGAAAGTGGAAGTAGTTGAATGAAAATTTCTTTACTAGCCAATATTGTTTAAAGAAATTTCATTTAGACTTCCTTGCAGTACGCTATGAGCACACGGCTGACTCTCTTTGTAAGCTGTTTCAGGCTTGGAAAACTCCTTTGGAACTTCATAAAAAGATATAACTAAAATGTAGTTCCAATAAAAATCTATTCATTTCCTTATCAGGTACAAAAAAATACAAACAGCAAAAATTGCCGATTAAAAAAAAAATTGCAATCTGTGGCAGGATGAGCTATAAGGGGATTTGCATGAAAGCAAATTAATTAAAAAGGCAACATTACATTATAGATAAATCATATGTCTCATTTTACTTTCAGTTTTCACAGCCTTTCCCTATTTCTCTCTTCCTCTGTTGAGGCTCTCTGGCTTTCTAATTTTACATATGAGTTTGTAAGCTCCTCTGAAAACATCTTCCTCTTCCTACACTTTGGGGAACCATGTATCAAAACACAAGCCACCTTAAAAAAAAAAAAAAGAAAATTAATCTGGTGGAGTCAGTGAGGCTAAGGCTATGGGCTGAACTCAACAGCGTTTCGTGTTTCACAAATCCTTCTAAACCCCCAAACTCTTCAAAGAGGTAAGAGTGCCCTCTGGCCTGTCCTGGCTTTTGGATTACTATGAGAGATGAAGCAGAAAAAGTGGTTATCAGCTGGAGTCTGAGGCCACTGATCTGCTGGAAAATGGGATGTATGGCTGACTGAGTGGAGACTGCAGCAATCATCACAGATGTGTTTTAGGCAAGTGGTTTCACAAAATCATAGGAAAGTTTGGGTTGAAAGAGACACTAAAGATCATCCTAGTTCCAACCCTTCTGCTATGGGAAAGGACACTTTCCACTAGACCAGGTTACATAACGCCTCATCCAGCCTGGCCTTGAATGCCTCCAGAAAAGGAGCACCCACAGATTCTCTGGGCAACCTGAGTCCAGTGCCTCTCCACCCTCACAGTAAAGAATTTAATCCTAGTATCTAATCTAAACCTGCCCTCTTTCTAAGACCATTACCCCTTGTCCTATCACTCTAGGCCCTTGTCAGAAGCCTCTCTCCAGCTCTCTTGTAGCCCCCTTTAGGTACTGGAAGGTGCCCTAAGTTCTCCCCAGACCCTTCTCTTCTCCAGGCTGAACAACCCCAACTTTCTCAATCTTCCTTCATAGGAGAGGTATTCCAACCCTGTGATCACCTTTGTGGCTTCCTCTGGACCCACTTGAACATTTCCATGTCTTTCTCGTTCTGGGGACCCCAGAGCTGGACGCAAGTACTCCCGGTGGGGTCTCACAAGAGCAAGGTAGAGGGGGAGAATCACCTCTCTTGACCTGCTGGCCACGCTGCTTTTGATGCAGCCCAGGGTAAAGCTGGCAAAGATCTCCTGCCACACCTTGCAGCTTTCTCCACAATTTTTCCCCAAACCTCCCCTTTCTTGTTTCATCCACACATGGCTGGTGTGGAAGACCAAACACCCTACAGCTGGACGTAGTTCAGAGCTAGCAGTTGCTGCCTGGCTCCACGTTTGTGTTTATTTATGGGAGGCTGTAGGCAATTCTCGCAAATGTTTTGTGTTTCTCATCTTAGCCCGGATGCTCTGATCACTTCCAGTCATTCTGCAGCCACCACACCAAAATTTAATGGATTAATCTTTGACCTCTGAAAATATGTGAAGCCTCACTGTATTCAAGAGAATCTTAATGATTTGTGATCTTGGCTGTTGTTAGAGGAAATAAACGATTGCAAGATGTTTCCTTTTCTTGGTGATACCAAAATGAAGTCCATCAAATATGATTTATGACACATTTTTAAGTCTGCCAGTTTCAATCTGATAATTCATACCAAGCAGTAAACTGAAAAGGTGAGGGGGGATATCTTTGGAAATTTTCCAGGAATTAAATTAGAGATCCCTATATGGTGTATTCATGCTGTATTAGCAACTTTAAGGCAAACATGAAGGAAACTAATACCTGAAAGTGTTAACCTGCTTGAAAGCACAGAGAGCTGGAGTCCCTTATTACACACTGAGATAAGTGCATCGATATGGGAGATTTTACCTTACAGTATCAGGTGGTTATTTCACCAGAGACCACTAGTTTTCCTTGCCTTGTTTGCAGAGCTGAACCTAGGTAGGTATGCCTGTACTCTTAATAAATTTCCTACGCAGCTCATTTCAGCAATATAGATGAATCATTGAGAGTGACAAGTATAATACTGAAATAAACTTCCCATTTGAGCCAGGGGAAATTGTAGAGAGACTCAAAACCTCTACATCTGGAAGTGTATTCTCAAAAGCAGCAAGTTACAGCTATGCTGAACAGATTCAAGTAGAGTGAGAGGTGGTGTTAAAAGATGTGATGGATCCCTATGTTTAACACACTGGTGCTAAATCTCTGTCTCTCTTTACCTCACACACATTCCAGATACAGATATTTCCCTGTTTAATGATCTCAGCAATTAAAATTAAACCCATAGATACACAGTGCTTAGGGAGTAAATGGATGGTGAGCAATAGAAAGACCGCTATTATGCATGTATCTGTTTATTCAGTAGCCCGATTTCTGCAGCCTATTGGATAAATGCTCGTGCCCAACTGGACTTTTCCAAGCTCGACATTTCCGTGGTGCTGTAGCTGTGTGCAGAATTGTACAGGTGATGCCAATGAAGCAGAATTGTCACACACGTTGTGTGCACCTCTGTTTTTAATTTCATTTAAATATCTGTATGCATATGCAAGGTATATCCATCTACTTCTCCCTTGAACACCATTGCCTTGAACATTTTCCACATGTGTGGAAAATAAGACATCGAATCGCTTTGTCACTGTGCAGATATGAAGCAATATCACACTGAGTAATCCTGTTCTGTGATACCTGGTCCCACTCTGTGGTATCTGTGGGCTTTGTTTTGCAGGTTCATTGCTGTAAAGTGGCCTTTTAGGATGCTTTTGAAAGTGACCACTTTGACCATCTTCTTTGGCATGGCAGAGAATTGCAGGGGGGAAAAAAACTGTTAAGAGAAGATATAGATATAGAAGATATAGAATTATAATGAGCCAACAGCATGGTAAGAAAGTCATAGCTGGGAACTCAGACAAGATGCTTAGAGCAGGGATGCCTTTTTAAAACAGGCTTCCCCTGCAAAGGAAGGAATAGGAAATGTGGTTTTCAAGTGCAGTGGGATTAATGTTACATGTTTGTCTGTGATAGTAAAGTCTGCTCTAACTGACTGAGGTCTGTCCCTGTCCTGTTTTGTGATGGGGTGTTGATTTTCCTCTTTTTAAGTACTGCTTCATGACTGAAAAATGATAAATATAGTACTGCAGGTAAAAGACATCAGAGCAGCAAACCTGACTGAAAAACCTTTCTATAACTAGGCAAATAAAACCAGAATTGCTGCAGCAATTGCTACAGAATTGCTAAAACAATTAAGTACAAATAATGGCAAAATATAAGGAAATATGAAGGATTTTAAGGCAGCTTGCAGCTCCCGGTGCTGCGTTTCCAGCACAACACTAAATGGAAGTGCAAGTTTGAGGACCATTGAACAGAGTTTTTATCCCCAATGAATCACAATTAGAGTAACACCTGGATTAATAAATTTGTGCTGATCCACTAGGGAAATTCACCTTGTTTAATAGCCCTCAAATTTCTAAATAAAGTTGTTTATCTGTGGCAGGATGAGCTACTTCGTCCCAGGTTGGGCTGCAAAGCTTGTAGAAAGACTTCTTCAAGACCATTTGAAGGACTTTTCAGTAAAACTATGGAGCACAGGGGCTATGCCCCTTCATAGCCTGGTCACGTTTCCATAGTTCTGAATTTTCATTAACTGCAAGTAACCTTGCTAGGCTTACAGCATGATTCAGACATAGAAAGTTTGAGATTTTGGACCAGCTTTCACCTCAGAAATGGTTCGATATAAAGAAATGCTAGAGTTACAGATGCTGACAGATTACCAAATAACTGATTCATGCTCATTAAAGGCAGTCCCTGAATCAGACGCTTGGAGACGTTTTGGTGATTACAAACGTGTTGTTTCAATATTTGTCCATCTTTTGCTGTTTTCTGCCTGATGGGTCACCTTAGTACAGTTATATACTCCCTGTTGCCAGACATGATGATTTCACACTCACATGTAAAACTGGCTAAATTTACCTGACTTTTGCCACTTTGCAAAATCTTCATAATCCTCTTTTGCTGCTTTTCAATATGAAGACAGATACTATTATATCTTGCATAATTTCTTCTTGAAATGCAATTCTAAATCCCTAGGAGACAGAAGCCTGGAGCTAGATTTTCACTGCTTCTACCAGTTTGGAGACTGGAACCTAAAGAAACACCACACATAGAGTGTGTGACATCCTGCATCTGCTGTGATCTGTGTTGGAGGGTGGAGTGGTTGCAGACACAGAGACTGTACATCTGTGTGCTCAGTCCCGTGCATCAGGCAGTGCGAGAGGCTGGCAGCAGCGTCGCTGTCACCTCCGTCCCCATCCTGTCATCTGGTGCCTCTTTTACTGGCCTGCCACCATCTCAAAACTGTGCAAAGAATAGAACCATTTTATACACCTAGGCAAGGATATGGAGATGGCATTACGAAAACCCCACAATGAAGCATAAAACCTGAGACTGGTTGTGTGAAAGACTTTCTTCTGAACCGTGTTTGAGACTGTCAGCAGGGGATATCTGATGACCTACACAAGTCGAAGGAATGGCCCTGAGGAGTTCACCAGCTCATTCCTGATAGCTACAAATCATTTAAATGTATTTTTATGACTACTGCTGAAGCTCCATTTTCCCACCTTTTCTACCCCCTTCAGACATATCTGGCTCTGAGGAGGTTCAAATCTCTTGTATTTCAGTTTAAATGATATCCACCTAACATTATTTATGCAGTAAATTCTCTGCTTATTCTGCACAAATAAGACATGTCAAAAATAAGCAGGCTCTGTTTCAGTGATAAATGGCACTCCACAGGATCTGGGAACATGTATCATTGGGGTTTGTTGATTATTCAAGTGACATACGGTAGTGAGAGTGATTAACACTATACTGCTCAAATTCATCAGTGAATAAAAGCATTACATTACTGCGGTTCATGCTGAAACAAGCTACTAAATCAGACTCTTCTGAGACAGCAAATATTCACTTTTCTTAAGTACTAAATAAACCTTGCATCTTTAATTTAGAAGAAATTGGACAGATGAAGAAATCAGGGCCAGTGTTATCTCTGCAACTTTGAAAGGTTTTTAAAGAAAAGCCTTAAAATTGACTGAGGATTATGGCTGACTGTTAGCATCAAAGAAGTGAAGTTTTATGTACTTTTTGAGAAAACATTGTGAGAATTGTATTTGTTGAGGACATTCTTTTGTAGCTTTTAAAAATCAGAAAGTTGTTAGAGAGGGAGGGCAGAAAGGTACAGGAAACTGATGCCTGTTTTTTTTCAGTGGAAACACAAACCAAATGGAATCTTAGCAAGTGTTAGAAAAGTTGTGCAGCATATGGATGAAGGGAATAACTCACTCTACCCTAATTATTTTCTACTTCTATATCGGTGAAAAATCAGCAGTAGCTTAGCTGGCTGAGCTGGATTGGTGGAAGTGCTCTCCAACAGCAACATCTGCAATAAAGGTCAATAGCAATTAAGCAATTTCATTAATTTGAAGGTTCTGGTTTTTTTTTTAATACAGTCAAATATATATTTAGACATAAAATTTATTAACTTTTAGCTGATCTTATGACTGGAACTTGAATGCTTGGAGTTGGTAACGATGTGAGATACATCTGTTATGAAGGTGCACACGTGTGTTCATGCACTCATGAAAACGCTCATGTGGATGATAGTCACATGGATCCATGATCCATGCTGGCTGGACATCTCATTCACCATGTACTAGCCCAAATTCTGGTTCCTTCAGCAGTTGGTCTGAAAGGGTTGGCAGAGAAATGTTTTTCCTTGCAGCTGGCTGTGTGCACTAAATAACTGTACTGCAGCTCAGAGAGGGAAATAGTCATGGGATTTTGGATGGACTTAAGGCCTATCACCATCTGAACATCCAAAGTGAAAAAATGGTCTTGTTCTGTGTTCTAGAAAGGCAGGAAATCTACTTTTCAAACACAAAAGTTTTGTGCATAGGTTGTTTTGGGAGAGCTCGGGAGAGCAACTGTCACTTTCCTGACGTTTAAAGAAGGCACCTGAGACCATTCCAGAAATTTCTGAAGTATATATGTTTTCCTCTCCCTAGGAAATAGGAGAATCTGACACGTTTTACAGACACGCACGTATCCGCTGCTAATGAAAAACTTCAGAACTAATAAAATCGTTCAGGACCAGCTTTTCTGTGGCATGTTGACATCTACTAAATGTGAGACGATGCTATGAAAGTTTCATTGACACACATTTGGGCTGACCTACATATAATCTTTGTGCCTATCTTGCAGACAAACTAACATCCTAACAAATATGCCACATCAGCTAATCAGTTGCTAGAAAGCGTGAGCAATGGCAGGAAACTTGTAAGTATATCTCACTAGAGACCTGGCTTGCAAAGGGTGAAGAAGTAATCCTTTTCCAAAACTTAGCAGATATATGTTATCTTTTTTCTACCTCAGAACAACAAACTATTTTAAAAATGCATAACTTAGATTTACAAACTTACCTCAGCCCTATCTTTGCCAGGCAGTTGGGAAAATAAGGGATGTCTTCATCCTCATTTGAAAGACTGAGGGGAAATACAACAGTCTTCAAGCTGTTGCACAGCTAAGGCACGTGCTACAGAGTGAATAAATCTTTCTAACAAGAGGAATGGATAAACATGGGATAGTTTACACATGGGAAACGTGGTAGCTCCAGTTCTGAAGGCTTTTAAGACACACAGCTCTTGGAAGTGGTTTTCCATAGTGCTGATCTTGCTTTTATGCATGCAGTGGGGTATGGCACATAGATATGGGACTTTTGGCGTCTCTGCTTGGACCAAGAAGGCTTGAGATCCTGAGCACAGCCTGGAATTGCTGGCTGCAGCACAGCCCCTACGCAGAACTTAGGAATTCAGGTCCAGTACCAGGAACACTTCCCAAATCCACGTGTCCGTGCCCCCGCACACTCTGAAACACCACAGGGATATATGAGCGGCATTTGAAGTGTAAACATGGTTTATCAGGCACAGGGAAGGCCTGAACACAGGTTTCCCACTTCCCAGGCGATTAGTCTAATCACCAGAATAGACAAATAGCTGCCTTCTCTATGATTTATATAGTTATTCACACAAAACAGCTCAATTAAGGGTTAGTACCCCATTACAACCAAGCAGTTAGGACACTAACTCGGTCAAATAAATTTCCTAAGCATTCAGGGATTTGTACTGAACAGAAATCCTGCCCTGAACCCGAGTCACCACACCGACAAAGCTATTTTAATGCAAAAATTGAGAAGAACACTGGTGTCAACGACTTGAAAAATTCTCACTGTTTTATTTCTTTGAAAAAAGGTCTGTCCCCCTTCCATGCATCTAGTTTCTATGTTGATTAGCTCCTACCCACTTGCTACTGTTATATTTCCATCTCTCCAGAAGGCAGACTGACAAGGTTTTCCCTTTCTGGTAAATAATGCTCACCTCCCAACCGTCATGACATAGAATGTAACTCCACATTTGGGATGGAAAGCGCCCTGCAAACCAAACTGATAGCCACTTGTTAGAGGGAAACAGATTCTTAAATGGAATCTTTGCACCTATCTTTCGTATTTTGAGAGGAAGAAAAACCCGTATTAAGCAACCCCCACAAAGCAAATGAGATTTTTGGGCCATTATCAGACTTTCTAGTATCTTTTCAGGCTTGCAATTTGTTTCACTTTGTCTTTAGAATAGTACAGTTTTGATTTATAAATACCCTTGCCCTCATGTTTATTCCTTTTTTCTTTTGTTTCCCTCATAGTTTGCAGATATACCATTTAGACCACTATTGGCAGAATAAGACATGGTAGTTCTCCTTTCCAAGGTCTAAATCTCATTCCTATCCAGTGCTGGCATCTCTCTGACTTGCAAAAAAAGATTCTGTTTCTGTTGCTCTTCCTTAGTTGGACATTATACAAATTTCATCAGGCTCCTAGTTTTGCCCAAATTATGTTTGTCTGGTTCTGCCACCGATAACCTGACCTAAACCATCAGGTAATTTTGTCCACCTATGCCGGTTAAAAGATCTTGGGACCCGGCTTTGGCTGTGTCCATAGAAAATTTCCATTCCACTCAATGGCAGCTGGATGAGCCCATTAATTTGCAAATCAACAAGGAAGGACTTTAAAGAGTGGTATCTCTTCCTAAATACTTTTGAGATATTTGGAAAATAACTGTTGTGATTATTTTTGTTTGGATAGCTGAGATGAGAGTTAGATTAGGAGCAGTTCAGTTAGCATTCAGAATAGCCAAAAATTGTGGTCCAAATGCAAAGATGCTCTAGCCTGCTATTAATTAACCTAGAAAAGTGTTGTGGCATAAGAAGTTGCTCCTGTAAACAGCCTGTATAAATGCATATGACACTGCAGGCTCTCTCATCTGCACAAGCACAAGGAAAGGAATTGAGCCCTAGGAAATAAGGAAATAGCTACTAAATGGTGACCTGTTGTCCCACCGCAGACTGTGCCTGCCCCAGGATGCTGAGTGAGGCTGAGGCTGACAGGTAACCTGAGACTCACCAGAAAGGGTCTTTCCTCCTTTAGCTGCTCTATGATGTACAGAGGAGTAAATTACTTTCTGTTGCTGCGCCTAAAAGTTTTCAAAGCACTTTTTTTTTCTATTTTCATTTTTTTTTCCTCCCTTCATGACAGACTGAAGAACTCATTGGTGCTGTAATGAAAGGCAGACTGCGTTCCCTGTCATGTCAAGAACGCTGCATCGGGAAAGTCGACATGATTTCATGGCTAATGATTCACTCGCTAATATCAATGTGGGCTGCAGTGAGGATAACCAAGTTGAGCTGTCTTAGATCAAATGATTCAATTAGGCCAGCTGTCCCTATTTGTCATGGCTCAACTCGCTTTCAAATTACCTTTCCAAAGTGTGTACGTGCCTTAGCATAGAACTTAACAGCTCAACTGTTTTACAAAAAGGAGATATTTAGCCATGGTGATAAGGGCGAAGAAAGATGTCCCTTTTCATCTGCACTGAATGCTTTACTTTAGCAGTTACAGTATGTATTTAACAGGCTAAACTTTAGACATGGCTTTCGAGTGTGAAGCAGTCGACTGCCCTAATGACAGCGCTCTTTTAAATTTTTGGATTATCTTTTGGCGGGTTTGTGAAAATAGAAAAGAAAATCTAATAGGGTGTGTGTGCACAGGGACATGCAACACAGAAGGGAATAAACGCTTCACAGAAACCAAAAATAAATGTGTGGTCCCTCAGATGTATCCTTTAGACTTAAACTGAGCTGAAGTCAATAGCAGCCAGATCATTCATACAATGTCTACCAAAGAGTTCTTCTGCAATGCATTGGTTATCTTGGTTAAGCTCCTTATTCCTCGACAGGTTCCTGGCAGGAGAATGACCCGGCTGTCCCTCGGCAGCAGCCCTCAGTGCCGCAGTGGTGAGCGCTCTGCGGAGACAAACCGGAGCTGGAGTCTGGCAGTGTCAGCGCGCAGACCCGGGGCTCAATAGGCATGGAAATTCAATTACCCTTGGTGGTGGTCCCTGCAGTGCTGGGCGGGGAAGCTTCTTCTGCTGAAGCTGGAAGGAGGCAGCGGCTGTGCTTGCACAGCTTCCACCGGTGGGCATTGACTGACTTTTTGGTATTGCAGAGGTGTTAAGCTGGGGGAAGATCAACCTGGCTGTACACGAAATGGATGAAAGTTATTACAAACATTCAACCACAGCTGTTGGTATAGTCTCATATACTTCCTGTAGTTGCATTTGGCTGATAATTTGGGCCTTCTCATTTTAAATATTTTAATAAGATTCCAGTAGTGCCTGAAAAATACACTCCTGCTGTCTGTATGGCTTATTTTAACCCTATATTCATTTATTTATTTATTTAGCTTAAGTTCTCTCTGGCAATCATACCAAGTTGGAAAATAGCAGTAGAATTTACTAGAAAAATAAGACAGTTTATTCCTGCCCTGGATTGATTATCTTGTAATTTTGTGATCATGCTGTCAAGAAAAATATACTGTTGGTTTTGAGAAATGCTGTATTAGGGAAGTATTTTCCACTTATCTAAGAAGAACAGTTAAAACTAGAACAGATTGAACCTCAATTCTGAAAATTTGTCGTTTGCTTTTACATTATTCACATTTTTCACACAAAATAGAGACATCAACTGAAAAAGTTTGATTGAAATGCTAAAAATCAGAAGAGGTCTAAAATGCCTAAATTGGCCTTCTGCTTCCTGCTCCTGTGAGACACATCCACATGTGGGAGTGAAAGTAATAAGCCCATGTACATTGCCTCACTCTCACATACCCAGTATTAAAGAGAGTCCAAGATGAAACCATGCCATATTAGCTGGATGTGATACATTAACTTTCCAGAAATGGAGTGTAGTTTGCCTTCTGCCTAAATTAATAAACACAGGTAAACAAATTTGCCAGCCTTATTCCTGGTATTTATGTTCGTTAATTAATTTGGTTTATCAAAACCACAATGCATTTTGCAGCTTGCAGTCTCCAGCTGTGACTGCAAAAGACACAGCTATGGATGGCAAAACCATGGCACTGAAAAAAAAGGAAAGATTTGTTATGAGTTTCAGTGTAAAAGCTTTCCAAAGGTCAGAAAAACCTGAATGATTACAGTCAGGAAATGTGGCCTGACCAAGCTGATGCATTCGGGTTTTCATTTATTTCTGTCTGCTCTGTTTTCTTTTCTTATTCCTGATATACAAATCTTGGCAAGGAGATAGAATCTAAGAAAAGTGACTTTTTCCTTCCAAAGATTTTAAAATGCAAAGAGACTGCTAAATAGATTTCTGACTATATTGAAAAATTTCCTTGAGCTTTGCCTCGAAAAATACCTTTCAATGCTCACATTTCAGCCTCCCTCCATTTTCTCTTTTATTTATATATCTCAGAGAGGGACGTTTCCAGTCTACAGTCTCTGCTCACTTGGAATAATGTTTGTTTGCATGAGTAAACCAGCTAAAGTGGCTATCACTGAAGTCATAACTAGAAGATGAAACCAGTTGGGACTATTCCCACGTGAAGTGAGTCAGGTTGCTGAATCAGGCCCATGTGTGAATCTTTCTGTGTTCCAAAGGGGTTTTTTTCATCTCATTAGGAAAAAAAGTTCCTCCAGAGCACCAGACAACAAAAGCCTGGGAACGCAAAGTGCAGGAGGGGAGAAAACATGATGTCCTTTCAGCTTTTCTCTCAATTTTCTTTCCTGCAAAGTGAATAAAAAGGAAACTCTCTGATGAATTGTATAATTCTACGTTGTTATCAGTTTTGCTATTTTCATTCTGTTCTTGCTTAAATATATGGTACATATAATTTTCGGTATTTTTAAAATTTAAGCAGCCCCCTTGTGTCTAGTTTTTTTTAAAGACTGCAAAGAATTGGAAGGTGTTAATAGTGTTCATTGTGCAGTGTATATTTTAGGTTCCCTCTCTCCAACAATGCGGAGCTGGAGAGTGTAAAAACAGGAGAAATATGAAAACTGTAAAGACATTTAATGTGTAAAAAGGACCAACTAATGTGTGTCAGCTCAGCCAGATGCCCAAGGCTAAATCTCTTGATGTGAGATGGTGATTCAGCTGTCAAGGTGCCTGAGTGGACTTGTGGTCATCATAATGATTGGCTGTGGTTTTTATGGGTTTTTTGGGTTAATGTTTTTCTTTTCTTTTCTTTTTCTTTCTTTTTTTTGAAAGACAATAAACAGAAAAAAGGTCAAAGTTATTCAAATGAACCAACGGCCCATTTTGGTGGAAAAATAGCAGGGCTCGTTAACTCAATTCACATCTTTTGTGTCAGTTTTCTAACATACCATACATCTGGAAAAATGCAGTGATTTGAAAAAGATATAATGTGCCTATTCCCCCAAAGGTTTTGCTTACAGTATGTAATAAAATATGATACAGTTTTTCACGGAGATGGGATATGATAATTTGTTTAGATATAACATGAAAGTATCAGTCTGTGAAATGAACAGCTTAAAAAGTAAGCAAATGCTCAGGATATGTTAGCTAACAAAATGGCAAGTTCAAAAACACTTATTCAAGTGAAAATCAGAGGGTTCAGCAACAATATTTTTCCCCTTAAAATGGGTCCCTTCTGATAGTGCCTAATATTTTGATGTTGATTGCCATTAATGAAGCTGTGTTTTACTGTGACAGAGACCTTCCTACTCTAGGCAAAACTTAGTGCTAGCCGGGTGAAAATCCAGGTAATGAACAGAGAACCCAAGTTTTCAGGTATCCCAAAGCATTAGCACCTCGTAAGAACATACGCACCGAGTCAGCCCAAAGGCCCCCATCCAGCTTGATGTGATGATTTTGCTGCTGGCTAATGCTTGAATGGAGGAAAGCGTGTAAAACTCACTTAAATTGGGCAAGTGGTTAAGTCATATTTGACTCTTGATTTTAGCCTAAATAGACTTTCCTTCACATTTCTTTGTGGCGCCTCATATTAGCAGCCGTGTAGCGTGCGGTGCTAGCCTTTAATTGTGGAATACTTAGCATGCATGTCAGAAGTTTGTTATTCAACCCCCACTCTTCCCTTTTAGCTTGTGCAGGTGCTCTCAGTCCTTAAAAGCAACTGTTTGTTGGAGTGTGCTTTTGCAAACTGTCAGGAAGCAAATGACATTTGTGAAAAACAGGTTTTTCTTTTCTGCTCACAAATTGAACGCCAATGTGTTTAAGAAGTGGTCAGAGCTATGATTTATGCCTTATTTGTGTCAAGACGTTACTTTTTGTATATGTTGTAGGATACACCAAGAAAACCAATGGTAATTGGCGTTAATCTGACTTTAAACCAAAGAAATGATGAGTTTCATTCTTTTTAAGTAATCCTCCTTGGAGCAAGCAGCTTCACCTTACCACGGTCTTCTCTGCTTTACAGTCACTCTCACTCATTTCAGAGTCCTCTGAATCTTCCCCCATACACAACTGCTTTTTCTGAGTGGAGCCATTCACGTTAGATGGCATTCATTTAGCTCAGCTTTAGGTTCCTTGTACAACACAGAAATTAGGGGCGAGTTTCTCTGGTTTCTCTATACGTTCAGCAGAGAGAGAAAAGATCCTCAATAAAGTGATTCAGAGCAGAAGTAAATTAGCCCAGGTTAATTCACACAGCCAGGTCACTACTTCCAGTGAGACAGTGTGAATGCCTTCTCTCAATGCCCTCTGCAGCCCTGAGCCTTATTACTGAGTGCCAAAAAGTCCTGTGAAAAAACAAATACACCTCCCTCCCCTTGTCAAACTCAAGTGAATCATGATTGTGACCATGACAATTACGAGTGGAGCTTTCATAGTTTACCACCTGGATGGCTGGACAAGAGCTGAAAACTGGCATGAGTAAAATGAATGAATCAGCTCTGGGGAAGAGTCAATGAGATTTCTCCGGATGCAGAACTCCTTGCAGGCGTTCCACTGCAGAAAAGACCACCAAGCACCAAGAAGGTTTTTGCACCAGGGTGTATCTGCCCTGAATGGGAAAAAGCTGATCGTGGTGTGGCTGTAACGATTAACAAAGAAAGTATCTTGAACTGGCACTGGAAAATGGACACTGCTGTTTTATCCAATCAAATTCCTACAACCCATATAAATGAGTTACATCAGTGTAAAGTCACTGGGCACCTGTGACTTAGCTTATGGCATTGAAAAACACCTAAAGAAGCAGCAAGTGAATTGAGTATCAATTTATCAGATAAATAAGCTTTCAGACAGCCAGAGTATACTGTTTCTGGTTAAAAAGAAGGGTAGGGTAAGGTAGAAGGTAAAAAAGAGCAGATTTTCCTTATGAAAAGTGCAAGTAGGCTGTTATGTTGAAGGCATGAACATTCTCTGACTGTTGACTGGATTTTAACTCCATCTTTGAAATATTCAAGAGCTCAAGGGAGCCCAAGCAGCAAATGCTGTGACTACAAGGGGTTAACAGGCAATTTATGTAAAGTCTTAGTATTCTGCAAAATGAAATGTGCATGTGAAATGGAAAAAAAAAAAAAAGGAAAAGATTATATTTGTCAGCTGTGCTACCATATGTTGCTCTGGCGGAAGCACAGTAAAATGGTGACAATTTCTATTTTACTGAATGAGGATCTGTGTTGATTTCCATTATCTGAGAGCGTCTCTGGACAAACAGAGGTATCTTCATTATCACATAAAACTGTGCTCACCAGTAACCTAGAATATCCATGGCTACAGGGTGACCTGGGACTGCAGTCTCCTTGAAAATAAAATATCAGAGAATCAGTTCAATCCATCTGCATATTTTAATGGATTTAGCCCTTGGAGGGCATGGGGGAATAGTCTTGTGAAAAGATAAGTGGCAGATACAGGAAATATAGACAAATTTGAAGCTCTTTAAAATCTGAGGAGAACTTATCTCATCAGCATGATTAAAACAAGTGTGTGTAAAGGCTTTGGTGGTTGCAGACTACTCTCAGCCATCTGGTCATAGTGGGATGCAGAGCTTCATGGTTTGGGCACAGAGCTGCACAAATACGACTAAATTTCTCTTGGACATAGGCTGATGCAATTGCTTAGCTCCACTGTGTCATACAGGCTTATTTGTTGGGGTTTTACGGGGTGAGAGTATCTGTGCCATTCTCTTTTCCACTGTATATAGGTGTCCCAGAAGATGCTGCTTTTGTTATTCTAGGATCACAGCTTTCTCTCAAGCTTTTTCTCAGCTTGCCAGGACCCCAGCATGTGAACTAGAGTGAGCGTGGTGCTAAGTGTCACTGAACATCCAGGGCTATCCTTCACTCCATGTGCAATGTGGGAGTACAGTGTCTCTCTGGGCCATATGTCCAATGCAAGGCATGAGAAAACATTTCCACGGGGCACCCAAAACTATACTCGTTTGCTTTCAGGGTATCTAAAGTTAAGCTCTTGTTTTCTATCCTGCTTAATATTACTCAGCATCGCAGGAGTGTCTCTCTTTCCAGTGACCACGAAGCTTTCCTCTCCATGTCAACCCTGTCTCTGAAGTGACACCGTTATTTTTGGATAGTGACACCACTTTACAATACATCTATTTTGCCTCAGCAAATGTATCAGGCTGATTTTAACTACCTGAATGCCTGGCCTGAGAAGATGCATCAGTGGGAACAGCTTGGTTACATCTGTGCAGTTCTGTACCCAGCCCCTTAATCCCTGCCAAAGACTCAAGCAGGCAATATCCAGGCGGAGCAGGTTTCTGAAGGGCCCGTTTTGGTCTGCCAGAGCAGGCACCCAGCCCTAAGCATCCCAGCCCCACATCAGTGTGCTTGATGTTATATGGTCCAGGGGCTCCAGGGGGTCCTGCAGGAACGTGTGGGATGTGTCCTTTGGGTGGTGGAGCACAGCACCCTTGGGGACAAATGTGCTTTGTTTTACAGGGGTAAAATTAGGACCGCTTGGTTCTTGGTCAAGCAGAAACGTACTGTGGTAATGAGTGCAGGTGAGAGCTTCTTACCTTTGATGTCATGCAGAGAATGAAACTGTTCAAATCATCTTGATTTTCCTACATTCCTGAACAGAAAAGGGATTTATTTGTATAAACTGAGCATTCAGTTCTACAATGGATGAGCTGACAGGAAAATTATTTGCTAGATGTTGACTGCTATTTGCTATAACAGATATGTTAATAGACCACTGGGTAGAGGTATGCTTCTGTTTCAAATTCAGCCCTTTGTGGTTCTTGAAGAAGAAAAATGTGCACTGATTTTCTTCCCATTCCCCTCCCATTTTGCATCACACAAATTTTGGGCCACGGAGTCACTCACACTTCCTGTGCTGTCACTGTAGGCAGATCAATACAGCTGCATGATATCAAGGCAAGCTCTGCAGCTGCTGAGGAGCCACAGTTTAGAAGAAGCAGAACAAAAACCTTGATTTTTTGCCGTCATGTTGTCTCCAAGGTCACTTTGTCAAGGTATTTTTGTTAGTTTTTTGGCTGAAATTTCTGTTTCCAGCAACTCCTAAGAAGCCTCATGAGACAGTGATTGTGATTTGCTTTTAGCATGCTTGGCCCAAGAGGTGATACACTCAAGGTGCTTGCAATTGTAGTAAACAAACTCGTGTCTCAACTTGTCTCAACCTTTGGCCATGGTTTTACGTGCTAAATCATCTGTACTGAGTAGTGGAATGTCTTGTACTGAGCAACCATGGAGCAAACTTCCACAACTTAATTTTTTTTCTTAAATCTGATTATTTATTTCTGGGGACTTGATATAGCACTTCTATAATGTGATCGACTTCATTGCAAATAATAAATCATTTTTTCATTCCAATGGAAGTCACACCTTCCTACTTGTCCTTTAAATTGCCTTTTATAGGACACATTTGATTTCTGCTGTTTCTTCTGAATATTGTGGGCCTGTGAGAGAATAAATGAGGACAAATCACCTACTATTAAAAGGAATTATATTCTTTCAGTGTTAGTGTCCTAGTTTCTTTTTCAGTCTTCGTATTTCATTTCTGAGTGCTTTTGTACATCAAAAATAAAGTTCTAAATAAGAAGCCCACATTATGCTCAAGTTTTGGAAAAAGTAGCTGCCTGTCCTGAAATGGAAACATCATAAAATCATTATACTTAGGTGGTAGCAGTATTAGTAACTATTTCTCAGAAAATAGTTTCGAGGATCTCTTAGAAAAGGGCAAGATGGCTTTGCTTTTAGTCACACTCTTTGATCTTAAAGCAAAACCTGAATAAACAGTTTATCTTTTACAGAACTAACTGAGCTAATATGTAAACTGGATATCTGCTTAAGCTAAGTATGTTAGTTAGAATATTTTTCGTGTCTAGATTTTCATTAGGAAGTTGGTATACAACTGAGGCCATCCTGCTAAATGTGTCTTGGTAGAGGTCTTTCCGTACATCACTGTGCATGCACTACTGATTGTGAGTCTGTGTCGTAACTGCTGGCTGCGGAGCAGAATAAATTAATCATTTATTTAAGATACGTGTTTTACTGCAATTTGACTGCCTTTGCATACATCTCTCCTTGTAAATGTAAACATATTAAAACTTAAACTTGAAACTATGACAGCATATGTTTAGACATAACTTCCAATAATCTGTTTAAATAGCTTATGATGAGTAGAACTTAAACAGCACATCTCTAAAGTAAATCAGATTACTAAACCAGGAGAAATCATTAGTTCTGTATCTGATAAGAAATTGGAAAAAATTGCCTGCTTTGGAGAGCTGTACCCTTTTTTGGAGATTGTACTAATTTGACTTCAATATAGTCAGATTTTTTGAAATTCTTAAATAACTGAATGGAAACTAGAAAATCTATTTAGAAGAAGAAAATATAATGAAAGTAATTTTGGGAAATGTTATATTTTACTCCTCCTTTGTAGGATTTAAAAATTGTTTTAACAGTTTAAGAACAGTAAGTTCTCTTGTCTTGAAGGATTTTTAACTGCAGGTCATCAACCCTTTTTATAAAAGATTGGTCATTTGGTGATGCAAGTCACTATTGATACTTTCATGTTGCATATTTGAAATAATTTTTTTTTACTCCTGTAAACCTGCAATGTTAATTTTCTGCATTTTTAATTGAATTTTGATATCCACCCAAAAGCACAAATGTGAGTAAAGACACAATCTAGGAAATAGGAAAGATGATTTAACACAGTGTTTCATAAATAAAAAAAGACAAAACATGAACATCAAGCACTGTAAATTATTTCACCCTGGAAACTATATTGTTCAGGAAATAATTTCCAAATATTTTGTAAAAGCTACTTTCAGACATATTTTTTTGCAACTAATTTGCCAAATGGTGAATCAACATAATAAAAAAAATAGAAATTCAGAGGAAGCCTTCATTACAGTTGCCTTACTGTATTTGGAGTGAGGTTCCTGAGCGTCACCGTGTTTGTGCTGTAGGCAAGAATCTGGCACTAGAGAGGGAAGGATCTGGTCCCCTGTTAGAATGTCATCCCCGTGCTTGTGCACTTGAGGGAAGATTTTGTTGCTCTCATGTCCATTGCTCTCTGGTGAGCTGAAGGTCTGTACACTGGAATGCAGCCCTTCCTAGGATCCATTTCTGAAAGCACATCGTGGCATTTGCTTCAGATATTTTGGGGGAGTTGGTTGGAAGTGTCCCAGAAAAATCCCCCTGGGTTAAAAGAATTTTATTAGCTCAGCAAAGTAGAATTTTGAATGTCAGAACTAAAGCTGTCTGGCAAGCTGTGGCACCTCCAAGGGCAGGCATTAATATGCAGTCTTTTATTATAGCGATCACTTTTTTTCCTTGGGCTTCGTCCTGTGCCTAGGTCAGATCTAATCTGAGTCCTGTGGCAAGATTTGGAGAGTAAGTAGGGTGATGATATTTAGATAATCAAATACAGACAAATAATTAAGTCTAGATCAATCTGAGAAGAACAATGAAAAATACCAGTTTTAAGCTGTGTTGGTAAATGTGGAGTTACATATACCACAAATAATGATAGGAATTTTAATTTGCTTATTCAGGGTCAAATTTTAAAAGATGAATGAAAGTGTCTCTTTAATGTATGATATTGATGTATTATTATAGCAAAGGAAAATGGTGGCATTTAAAAGTAATTGTAAGAGAAGAAAAGGGAGAACATTCTAAACCAACATATAAATATATACCACTTGATGCACTCTACCACAAAGGTAGTGGATAAACCTTATTATCAAAAAGATCTAAGAGATAAATGCAAGGTCTAGGAATAAATGAAGAAAATTATTAGTTGTGTGTCAAGCTTCTGTCTGACAGGGGAATGGATGCCTGGTTTTGTCCTGAGAAGGTGAATGGAAGCAAAAATATTACATATCTGCAAGTCATAAATGGTTAAGAGAAGGTAAACGAGACATTCACATTTGCCTTTCTTCATAATAGCAAAAGAGATATTTAGCAGATATGAAAAGCAATGCATTTAAATCTGACATGAGAGGCTTCTTTGCATCACTCACATCTGAGTGTAGGATAGTACAAAACTGCCGGGTATTAGTAAGCGTATGAATTAGGGATTTTAGATTATTCATGTTCATAGATATAAACATAATTCTATTAAGTATGTAAACACTTTTTTTTGAGAGATAAAATTCTCATACTTTAAGACATAAATTAGCTCTAGAACCAAACCTGATGGAGCTTGAAAATAATTTTTCCTTAAAATAGTATTTTCCTAACTTGCTTCGCTCCATTTTCGGAAACTCTTCTGAAGTCTGTTTTCTGAAAACTTTGTCAGGTAAGGTATCAAATGTGTCTAATCCAGACTTTGGTACTATTACAAGCACCTAGCAGAATCACATCTGGAAAGAGGATTTTACTGTAGGAAATGAATCCACATATGTCATTGCAAAGGCTGTCTAACTAGTTGATTCCTAGTCAAGAAATTTTTTGTCATTTTATTTTGTGCCTTAGAGATGGCATTTTCCAAGCTTAATAACTCATGTCGAGTAAACCAGTGGGTTTTCTGGATAGTTTTTGAGTGTTGCACCTTTGTACTGCTAGCTATGACTATTTTTTAAAAGTATTTTGTATTGTAGTCAAAGCTCTGTGAAGATCTTCCACTCTTGAACAAAAGAAAGCAAAGATTAAATGATCCTAGTGACTTTGCTTTGTTTGTGTAGACAAGGCACAGATTTAATAGAGTTTTCTTTCTGCGATTTGAATGCTGCTCTAGCTGGGGACTGAGAGACTTGAGGAGGCATCCGTATGGCATCTCTATGGAAACTGAGGATGGCAGACTCAATGCATCATTGTATCTGATAGTTCAAGTCTTGTAACATTTATTTTGTACCAGGAATCCAGCCTAAGAGGCTGGTTGATTGCTGTGAGTCACTGAGTTGAAATGACAATCTTCTACAAGGGACAACAGAATAATTGAAATATGGGCCTGGAAGGTGCCTGAAGAGACCAGCTGGTACAACTGGTTGCTCTGAGGAAGGATCCAGCGCAGCTTGGCAAACTCATCTATATTGCCTGCATATCTAGAGATGAGACAGCCTTACCTGGGTACAGATGCCTGGGCACTGTAGCGGTGTCAAAAGGACTAAGAGAGTAGATTAGAAGACAAACTTGCAGAAAACCCTCTAGAGGCTGGGAAGCCACCAGAAGACTACCTTCAGGAAGATGTTAGTCTCCAGAGAAAGTTACTGCTTTCTCTGGCCTCTTAGATCACTAGTTTAGTTAAGGATAAGTAGGCATTTTCGCTCAAGTTATTTTGGGAAGATTTTCCTTGCATGTATGAAATGTCTTTCCTTCTGTTATAACATGTGTATATAGTTCAACACTTGTTTGTGTAATTCCCTGTACATATTTAGCCCGTAGGTTTTATGTTAGACTTCAGAATAAACTTGTTTTGTCATTTTCCGCTCACCTTCTGTCTGCTATTTATAACTATGTGCAACAGTAATTAAGGAGGGAACAAAACAGCCTAATGCAATCGTCCTTGAAACAGTACTCGGTAACGTAAGTAGGAATGAGAGAAGTCGTTCAGTTTTTGGCCAAAAGAAAAATTTGCTA
This sequence comes from Cnemophilus loriae, assembly GCA_013397755.1. Classification (NCBI taxonomy): domain Eukaryota; kingdom Metazoa; phylum Chordata; class Aves; order Passeriformes; family Corvidae; genus Cnemophilus; species Cnemophilus loriae. The sequence goes on along the minus strand of VZTF01007007.1, from coordinate 1,028,937 downwards.
ACAGATTTTTTTCATCATATTTTCCTTCATAAGTTATGTTGAATTGTTTTTCATTGCTCTTTAAAAATGTAGGGTATAAAAGGATAAAACCTGATGTGCTGAGTAGGAGTTGCTTTCAAATGAGTTGCTGTTCCTTTCTTGAGCCAAGTACCATTTGACAGCTTTTAAATAAAATGTAAAAATAATTTATGGGAAAATTCACTAGTTCTTCATACCAAGAAAATTGTTGCGTGTTTCAGACAATGCCATGGTGACAGAAGAAAACCCTACCTGGGAATTTCATGCATCTGACCTCCTCATAATGGACCGTGTAAAAATCCAAGAGAGGAGTGCAGGAAGGATATATACATCTCTATGGCAGCGAAGCAATCAGATCCCACTGTGTAATGTTCATTTTTTGGGTTTTCTTTTGGCAATGCTCGCACTTACAAGGTAATTAGGATATGCTGGACCTGCTACTGCATAAAAATCTATGGCTATGGATAATGGTAGAAGTAATTCAATTGTCTTTCAAAGCTGCCCTAGTCTTTTCAAGTTTTTTACCACACATAGCACCACGGTACTGGAGTTTTCCCCTAGAGCATTAAATCATATGAGTAGAATCTGTCACATGCAGTTTATTCTCCTAGTATAAATGCAAGGTTAGGTCAAAATCTTCTTCAAGTTTCATAGTTAGACATGCTCCATAAATATGAGCTAATATACATATGACATTTTTTGGATTGTTCTTGGACTTTTTGTTTTGCTTCGGTCTCATTTCTTAGATTTTTTTTTTTCCAGTTAGGTACATATTACAGTGCTGAATGGCAAAAGCCCAGCATTCAAAATGTTGGTTTGAGTCACAACATTGGATCAAATATGTGACTGTTTTGGACAATCAAAACTTCCAAAGACATGGCAAATGCAAAATTAGTTTCTTTTCTGTATTAAAGCATTTCAAGAATCTCCTTATTTAAATGTTAAAAAACTCAAGCTTGTACATTTTTGGAGTAAGGGACATTTTTGTAGAAATTATTTGTATAAAGTATTCTGGGTTACAACACAGCTGAAAATCAAGAAATTAAGTCTTCAGACAACAAATGTTAGGACTTAATCCACCTCTGTAAGAATGCGACCTTCATGACTATCACAAGTCTGAAAATGAGTCTTCTGTGTAAGCAGATACCAGGAGGACATGGGAAGTTGCTCAGTTTGGTGACTTTTCCTCAGTGTGAACTACTTATGGCTTGGATTTGGAAATCACAATATTTTTGAGTGTCAGGGTCTACTCCGTATCAGCTGTCATTATTGGCTAATGATAATATTTGATAATCATGTTGGAATCTTATAGATTTTGACAATCTTTAACTGCTAGGTTTGTTATGGCAACATAACTGCTACTCTAGCCAATTGATGTGTGAATGTGCCCAGTAACTTCTCACTTTATCATTCAGTCAAGTTCAGACTCTATCTCCTAGTACTAACAGAGCAAACATTTTCATGGCACACTGAAATCTCTGCAACTGTGATATATTATATTCTTAGAGCCTCGCAGATTGCTAACTGCCTCATCAGATTCTTTAAGAATAGCTCTTGAACACTGATTTGTAGACAGTTATACCACTTCTCTTCATCTTATATCTTTCAACAGATATCTTGTGCCAGTATGAGTTTGTACTTTCTATGCCCTGTCTACTTTTTGTGATTGCTTTATGAGGAAAACTTAGGTTTTGCTTGCAGTACTGGGAGGTCAATCTTAATTTTGCATGTGCTTAGAATGATGATAATGTATTTAGCTCCAGTATCTATTTTGAAATTTACTTTGACTGGTTATTTCCATTTTCACAAAGCCAATCTGTTAGAGAATTTTGCTTTGATCAACAGACCCAACAAAGACCTCTGTTTTGGTATCAACATCATCCGAGCTTTGCCTTGTTGTGGTGCACTCATGAATATGTTTCCTTTTTATGTGTCTTTGCAACTTGTGCTGAGATTGACACACTTTGGCAAAATTTTATTGGAGATATGAGACAGCCCCCCCTTACTCTGCATGCTTTTGTGTCTTGTTATGATTGCCTCCATATGGTGAACAAAGAACTTGAAACTCAGCCCAGTAATGTATAGTACTGGCTACCTAAATGTGTTCAGCCTAGTTAGATCAAAACTTATGGAGACTCAGTGATACTGTAGCATTGGAGGTTATTTTAGTCAAGCTTGGAGGTAGCATGGAAGAGAGAGCTGCTGAGATCTCAGGCAATGGTTTGACAGCTCAATCATCGGGTTCTTTTGCATTTACTGTCATTAAATGATATCTCTTCAGTACCCTCAGAGAACATGGTTGGTCCTGGAGGGTTAAATAAGTGGGAGAATGCCAGAAATCTGAGGAGTTAAGTGGACAGACTAGGAGATGGTTTGGTAAAGCAGTAAGAGACCTTCAGTTGGGTGTTCTTGCTTAGTTTTGATTTCTTTTGCACAGAAGTCTGCCATGATTGGTTGTTATTTGTGCTTCTGATTGATGTGCATTGAGGGATGAGCATAAGACAGAGTTTGTGGCATCTGCTTCTCCAATATTTTTGAATGTTGAAGATTTTTCTATCGATACAACTGCACTTTTATGCCGAAGCAAAATCACTGCAGTTCCAAAACAAGAATTAAATATTCTGCTGAAACCTCAATTGTAGTGAACTTCACAAAACTATATGACTAATTACTTTTGATGGAAGAGACAAACAGAAATTACAATAGTTTTGGATTACAAATATTACAGCACTTTGCTTGGGCCAGAGGGCACAGTCAAAAAATTAACAGGAAAATAGTTGCAAAAGAAAGTTAAATTGCTTAATTAGATTTTATTATACAACTTAAGTTATAAGCTGTAACATAAGTTAAAGGATATGTCTGACCTATTGTGTGGGATGAGATACCAAGACAAATGAAAAACTTCTGACATTTTCTGAAAAGGTAAAAGCTGTAGGAGTGAATAATCCTGTTTTAGGCAGCTTGTGTAATGATGAACAACAGGTACCCAACTATTGACAAGGCAAAGCGAATTTATTTTTTAAAATTTTTGATAATGTAAATTTCCCTGTCTACTTACTGAGTTAAATTAAATAGTAATTAGAAAACTTTTTTGTTTAAATCAACACATGCTGGTAGCTTATGCATTAGTCAATGTGTTAACACATGGCAAAACTGAGCTGCTCTGTTTTTTGTGGTGCTGCTCTATGGCCTTTTTCTTCTTATGCTACCTATTTTGTTGAGATAATAAATTCTTAAAGGCGAGGTCTTTAGTTTTGTACTGGCCTGCGAAATATTTTCATGATTTCTCTGCAGAAGTAACATATTACAGATTTAAAAATAGGAAGAGACTTTTTTGACTTTCTCTTTACTCACTGTAAAGTCCTCCAGATCCTCAATACAGGATTATACTTTGAGCCCACTAAAAGTCCCACACCAAAAGAGAAGTTGCATCCTCTTTAACAAAACCCAGCTGAACATTTTCTGTAAGGCTATATCTCGCTAAAGGCCATCTGTTCATCTGTGTTCAACATATAAAGAAAAAAACCAAACCTAATATAATGCCCTTGTTATTCCTATAGATTGATACATTACAAAGAAATAAAACAGACATTGAGATGTCATTTTTTTCCTCAGTGTTAGTATTCTGGAAAATTTATTTCTTGCATGAGAGCTCTTTTTTTCCTAAGTGGATTCTTCTTAAAGGATAACTTTTGATAACATCTTATGATAGGACAGAACGTTATGCTATCTTATCAAATGTTAGAAAATCCAAATTTACTGGTAATGTTGGTTTTTTTTTTTCCCAATCTTTCTTGATGTTAACCTTGGTATAGGCTGCAGGAATGGCTGGATATCTTGACATCCATCTCTACACTTTCCACTGGGATCTCTGATTTTCAGGTTTCTTGATTCCAAATGTTTGTTTCATTGTCCTAAATTTAAGTGTCAAAATCATCATTTTATCATTTATCATCATTTTATGGTAGTTGGAAAGATGCTGATGCTCTTCACTTGGGAATGTACAGGCATTGCAGAAGTCTCCAGGGTTTGCTGGTGGCTTTGATGCTTTTTCCTACTGTCATGCTCTAAACCAAGAAGATCTACATAAGGATTTAATTTAAATATAATACAAATGGTAATTATTGTCTATTAAACACAGTTATTAGTACATGCTCTCTAAATGCTTTATACTTTATAAATAGCATAACTATGCCAGACTCTCTGTCTCAGAAATGGATACTGGTATTCATGAAATGTATGATATATATTCAGTGAAATATATGCTAATAATGTATCACATCATCTTAAAACAACTGAGGCAGTGGTTTTGTTAGAAAGAAACAGCAGATTGTCCCTTATATCCCCATGTGTGTGGCATTAAATCTGCCCTCTGCATTTTGTGCTTCTCACATGCATAAGTGAAATGGATTTCTTTGCGTCTGACCAATGCATAAACCGCAGGGAGGTGTTTTTAATAGGATTCATTGTGATTAGGAGCTGTGGAATAGCCCTATAGTCATAGCAATGTTAGAATGCCACAACTATTTGATAGGAGACATTTCAATCTGTCATCATCTTGTGTGCCCTGACCCTGATAATACACCCCATTCAACCTGAGGCACAAACAGAAATGGTGAGGTAGGGTTGCATATTTTTTTTCTGTTAGCACAGCACCAGTCACAGCTTTTATGGGTTCCTGAAAGAAGAAAAAACATTTTTATTTCTTGTTCTTTTCATCCCTTATCTAGCCATTTGAAAATATATTTTGTTTCCTGAAACACCATAAGCAAGTGGAAGTGGGAGAAAAATCCTTCCTTAGGTAACCTCAGAACAGAAGAACTTTGTGCATTATGCAGCTCAGGCCATGCCAAAATGCAATTTGGAGGGTGTCCAGCACTTCATTGGAAAGTAATGGTTTTCACTGAACTGAGTTATGACCAGCTGTTTACAGACAGTCTGTGACATACTGATAGAGCAGAACACCGTATGTTGCTTTCCAAATCAAATGATACAAGAAGTGTGACAGAGTGGAGAAACATCTGTCATTAGCAATTTTCAGCACGCTTCACTAATTCTGGACAAAATACGAGTAATGAACTTACCGCAGGAAACTTCAAATACTACCACTGCTGAAACAAGGATATAAACAGCTAGTGCTCCTAATGGCGTCTAATTTAATTCATTTGCAGTAAGAAACAAACAAAGTGGGTTATTTGTTTTTGATCATGGGGTAGTAAATAGTAATGCTGATAACAAACATTCATTTTAATCAAAGAAAAAGAGATCGTGGAACTCAACTTTCCTGAAGTTCAGACAGAAGGTAATTATCAAGTGGTTTTTTTTTTCCTTAGTCTTCTTGAATGTCAGTGATAAGGGTGTTTTGTTTTTTATTTTTTTGAGTTTTTTTTTTAAGCAAGGTTTTTTCAGAACAGGCCAAGGAGAACTTGTTACATTATGGATATGGTCCTTCTTTGCCTTGGTTCTCTCCCTTGCATGTTCCCCACCACGTCCTCCTCCTGACTCTTCAGAGAGCAAAACTGCAAGTTTTCTGCACAGTATAACTCACCACTGGGCTTGAAGACAACAGTGAAAGGAGTCCAGTGCTGGCTTTTACTCCATTTTTCTACATTATGGCACTGCTGCTGGTGTTTGAAATCTCATGGTTCCAGATGTACTTTTTAAAAAGCTGCACTTCAGTGTGTATGCGACCCCTATATATTACATACCTGAGTGTTTTCTGGTTGATTTCTCTGTTTTCATCATATCTGGAGCCCAACCACTGTAATTTTGTGACGATTTTCACTTTATGTCTTTGAAATCAAGAGAGTTGTTCTGCCATTTGCATTCAGGGAGTTTAGTTTCCCCTTAGCACTGATAACACAGCGAATTCCTGAAACTGTTAGGAATAAGTGGCAGTCCTCGGGGGATAAAGGGGGAAAATGAAAGGACAGGTTGTTACTCTTTATATGAACTTTCAACTAATGTTCACACAAAGCTATAATATGAAATGCAGAGGATAGATTTAGTCCAATCCATTGGTGTCCCACCTATGGGACTTCCCTTGGAATGAATCCCAGACCAAGAGAGTGAAAGCCATTCCGAACTGATGACTGTAAAATGAGTGTAGGAGGTCTTTGAGTAGCTGCGTAATTGCAAAATTATTCATGATAAAAAAGCACTAAACTAGAATTCACAGTATCTTGTAGAATTTCCTGAGGTGCTGCAGAAAAAATGTATAACTTTGTAACACCTTGGATAAACCAAACTGATCCAAGCACAACATGGTGAAGAGGAAGAGAAAATGTATGGAAATATTTTTTATATGGTGGGAGTTTATGATGGCAATATTTTTCCTGCACTTTAAGCCGAAAAGGAAAACTACTTAACAGAAAACATTTCTAGAACTGCAAATGTGAAGTTCCTCTAATTCTTATAGACATGTACTCAGGAGAGCAAAGCAAAGGGGAAATATAGGTACCCTTGACACCCATCATTATGTTTGTGATCTAGATAATAAAGGAAGCAGACCCAAGCAATTCACTAACACTAACGCTATTCTTTACATAAACAGTAAATGTTTAGATTTTCCTGTTCACTGACTAACAGCACACATATCATAAACACTAAGCTGTTATAGTACGTTTCGTGTGTTGATTCACTTTAACAGTTGTTAGTGTGAAGACAGGAAAAGAAAAGTGGGTGTAATGAGACCATGTGCAGTATGCTGTGAAAACAGAGGCCCTTATTTGGCATAATGGGTTGCACCATAAGGGCCATAAAATTGTGCATGTGTTAGTATCATTTTAATTATTACGGGTGCCACATGTTAAGCAGAATAGCGGAACTACTAAAACAGCTTCAAAATCCTTACTGCTGATCGCTGCATTTAATTACAAATAGGAACATTTGGAGATAGGTCACCATAAAACCCTTCTGTTGTCAAATGAGCTCAAATCTGATTTTTGTAATTATGTTTTTATACCACAGATCCTGTTGAATAACTATAGGGAATAAAATTTTAATAAGTACTGATTAAATGCAGGTACATCTTGCTTCCTAAGAATATTTATGTATGTTCTTTGCCACTTACATCAAGGTACCATCATTGCTTCTGTTTTGGTCAGTGGTGATCATTCAACCTTAATGCAAATAAGCTGAATAACTTTATGTGCCATGAAATATTGTTTTTTTTCAGTGAAGCATAAAAGCACTGGATTTCAATTATTCATTCTGCTTGCTAGAGCTGTGTACAGTACTCTAATCCTCTAGTACCAAGGCACTCTCGTTATAACACTACATGTCACATTCAGTAGAATATGATAATTAACCTTCCTAAGGCAGAGTTTTGGTACAAGGAATAACAACTTTTATTGTCTGTAACCTTTTCCATTGTAATAACGTGTTTATAGGTTCATATTAATGGTGTTCTTTGTTAGCATCAAAATTTAAATCATAAATATAGAAAATTTTCATTTTAACGGGAAAAACATAACTTGGATATTAAATGGTGGTAAAAAGCATAATTTTAGGTTTGGGTAAGCAAACTTTCATTTTATGTCAAGACTGCCTATGAGGTTCTCTAAACAGAAATTTAAATTGGGAGGAATGAAAAAATTAGAGAGGAATTCGGTGCTATAAAAAGGAAGTAGCAATTAAATAAATATATAAAATTTAACACAAGTTGTAGGCTGGATTTTGAGGTATACTAAGGACAGAAGCATTGTATTTGGCTATATTGTTCAAGCAAGATTAAAGTCAGAATATATGTGCCCATATATCTCTCTGAGCATTTATTTGTTCATGTTCCCTGTTTCCTTTCTAGAGGTATGTGTAAACCTTAATCAGGCCTCACCTTGTGGCTTTTCAATTTGAAATATTGTCATCAAATAGAATATTAAAAACATCTGCAGATTTGTCATCAACACTGTGATGCCTAAAGGAAGAAATCTCTTTTGTGAGAGATTGCCATTGGAATCGTGGGCTAACACCCAGCTCAGAACATGCTCCGGAGCTACTGCACATGCAATGGCTTCAAGAGACTGTCAACTGGAAATAAGTAAATATACAAAGCGTCCTGGAAAGAGACTGATGTAATTTGTAAAATGATCAGTGGAAGAGAATTACTTTGCTAGTTCTGATGCAGACTGACTGCTCTGCATCATTTATAGCTGCACGGTAAAAACTCTCAACCCACATAGCAGTCCAAGAATCTGTGTTCTGGCTCAAAAGAAAAAGAAAAACTCTTGCTGATTTTTGTAACCTATTCAATAGTGTGATTGACTGACTGTTAAATAAAGACCTCAAGTTGTACTGAGTGACAAGAAAACAGTACAGAAGTTTTCAGGAGCCAAGCAAGGCTAGAAAATAATGATCTCCTCTGTACTAGAACACTAGCAGGTTATGTGCTTATGTGAACCAGTAGAAACATTTGCACCCAACAGGGTAAAACCACAGATATTGATGAAAGTCTGGCTCCATTCTGACCCCAGAATAGTTTGTGCACTGGTACAACTCTGTTGTAGTTTTTATTATTTGTACTCCTCCCTGTGAAGGCAGAATGGACTCCTTCTTGCACTCTGGCTCAGTGCTGGAATAATGCACTATCTGTATGTCTAATGAAATTGTCTCTCACTAATGTGAAATCCTCATCTGACAGTGTCAGCCTCCATCTAAAACACAAGTGGCACAAATCAAATACTTGGCTTCAGTCCTTCCGTTGGAACTCTGAATCCTGTGCAGCTCCGGTTGTGATCCTATTTCACGCTGTAAGGTGTGCCTAGTGTTGGACGGAATGATTGCATTGCAGAGGAAAAATAATAAGAAAGGAGTGTGAAAAATAGTCAGCTAATTAACTGTCTTGTAGAGAAGGAGAAAAAATAAAATGAATGTTTTATCTGTGGGTTTGTTCCAGTCTAATTCCATTAACTGGTCCTGCCCTGTGATTGTAATAATACAAATCTCTTAGTACTAAGAGAATGAAGAAGGGAGTACTGGTATTCTGCTCCCTATGGGTGACTTACTTTGGAAATTCAATTCTATACTGGTGATCTTTGCTTTTTCTGCCCTGTTTGGCCCAATCTCCCCATGTACATAGGGGAAATAATTAAGGAATTAGACAGACACAATGAAAAAAATCAATGCAGCACTTCACTTATTAACAATTTAATATTAAATGGAGAGACTCATAACATTCAGACTTAAGATTATTACCTGTATTGTTACTGCATCTCAGAAACACCATGACCCTTTCCTGTTGATAAGGAAGATCATGGCACTCCTCTCAGTCACAGCTCAGTAGAGACTTTTTCAGGGGTTGTGCATCTTGAGACCTAGAGCAAAACTTATGGTAATGCCAACTCATACAGGTGGGCTTGAAGTCATATCTTTGGTTTTGGACTAAGCCACGTCCATCTGTCACTTTGATCCATTCCTCTACACAGTATGGTTTCATATGTACTTGAATCTTTGTTACTCTTAGGAATATTTCCTACTACATTACTAAATAGTCTTTTTTTTTAGAAATCTTTGGCCACTTTTAGAGGACTTTTTTTCATGCATTCTGCCGCCAGAGACTGCTGAATCTCTCATTCATGTGTTGCAACAATTTTTGGGTTTTGGGGATTCAGCATAAGGGATTTGGGGATTGTTTGCCAGCTCTGCTGCACTTTCCAGGCTTCATGCTCCCTTTCCTCTTCTCAGTGGTTGGACAATGAGCTCTAGGCAGTGGTAGATCTTGCTTGTTGAACTTGAATTTTGTTGAGATGAAGGAAAAACTTAGAAATAGGAAAATAAACATTGTCAAAATTAATTTGATTTCTGGGAAATAGACAGTATTTCACACAATTACTCATTTAACTTTAGTGTTGGTCTTCTTCACCCACCAAACCAACCGCATCTTCTCTTATCTAACTTGTATCACTTCTTGGGGAACAAAGACCACCATTCATCTGGTCATTGGTTACAATTAAAATCTGACAGTATTCCTGCATTTTTAGTATAAAAGTTCTTTGATTATCCAAGTAGGGAAAAAATATCCTAAACAATTTTTTGCTATAAATTAAAAAGTCTCATCATAGGGACTTAAAACTTTAGTGAGAGCATTGGATATGCTTTCTGTTCTCACTTCTCCATAATGCCTCATACGCTGTTGAAATTTTTTTCTGCAGAATTAATTACATTTGCATGAATTTACAGATAGTAAAACAGAAATGTTTGTTGTAACTTAATTTTCACCTCCTTGTCTGTGATGACTATGAGAGTAAAGTGTATGTAAATGAAAGTAGTTTTGCTACATAGATTTTATTTCATTGTAAAGAGAGCTGAAAAATAATAGACCAGTATTGGTTCTCATTGGATTTGCTTTGCAAAGCATCTCCTGAACTCTTAATTCAGCCATACATGCTTCATGGCCAAAAAATAATTGTGGTATTCTAGCTCCTGCAGTGCTACTTCACGGATAATAAGAAAGAAGACAAACTACCTCCTGAAAAGCACAAAGGAGAATTTTTCCAGCTCTCAGTGTTTTCCAGGCTTTAGTGCCCCTGAATAAGAAAGCTGAGTGAAAAATGACGGTAACTTATCAGTCATCTGTTTGAGTGTCATTAAAAGTGAAGAGGATTTTTTGCTACATAGTGAGCACTCTTGGTAAGACATTCTGGCTGAGTCACTTGCCTGGCAAGGTTATTAATGAGGATTGCTGCTTGCAATTGTACATATGGAATGTTTTCCCCTTGGAAAATTTAAGGTATGCTAAGATGGAAACTCACCAATCCACTACCTTTGCATATCATTTAACTTCAAATTAGGAAATATTTGTAAAAATGGTCAAGGACCTTTTAGATACTGGTCAAAAAGTACTTTTTATTAATGGCCCTGCTTGCTGGGTCTTTCAGTTGCTAGAGGTAACTTGAGATGTCAGTGCCTTATGTCAGGCACCTTGTGTTGTGCTAAAAATATAAGCTTTTAAATTTGGACCCTGCTAACTTCAGCTTCCAGACCTGATCCTTCAGATGCCCATTGAGTTAAGTAGCCCTGCAGAACTCACATATCTATGGATCAATTATCTTGGTTAGTTTTTCAGATAAGGGAGAAACTGTTATTGCTTTGCACATTGTACATCTATATGGATAAAAGTTTAAAGGAATCTCTAAACTTTTTTCATCTGTATCATGCACAGATTCTCCATCTTTCTGTGCCAAACCATGCCCTAAGAAAAACTATCACTCTACTCCCATGAAATGTTACGTAGCACACAAAACTGCTGCCTGTGTAATTTGATATAGAATCTTTCTGTTCACCCTAAAGTTTTCTCTTTTCCAGGGCGAACAATCCCAGTTCTCTCAGTCTTTTCTCATAGGAGACATACTCCATCCCTCTGGTCGTCTTGGCCCTCCTCTGGACTTGCTCCAAAAAGTCAATGTCCTTCCTGGGCTGAGGACCCCAGAGCTGGATGCAGCAATACAGGTGGGGTGTCTCCAGAGGGACAGAATCACCAACCTGCTGGCCACGCTGCCTTTGGTACTTCCCAGGATTGGTCTGCTGCAAGAGCACTTTGGATTGGACTTCTGGAGGGTGGACTTTGGCCTACTCAGGACACCTATTCTGAATGTCCTTTGGGAAGCAGCCCTTAAAAACTGAGAGGCTGAGGAAGGCTGGATGTACTTTAAGACAGAAATCTTGAAGATATAGGAGCAGGTCATCCCATTGTGCTGAAAGATAAGCTGGCGAGGAAGAAGAGCATCCTGACCAAGCAGGGAGTTTTGCAGGAACTGAGGGGAAAAAAAAGAGTATATAACACTTGGAAAAATGGGCAGGTGACTCAGGAAGTGTATAAGGATGTCATTAAATCATGCGGAAAGAAAACTAGAAAGGCAAATCTCAATTAGAACCTAATCTGTGCACTTCTGTAAAGGATAATAAGAAGTGTTTTTATAAATACATTAATAGCAAAAGGAGGGGGAAAGAAAATTCCATTCTTTACTGGATGTAAGGGAGAATATAGTCACCAAAGATGAGGAAAACGCTGAGGTACTTGACACCTTCTTTGCCTCTTCAATAGTAAGACTGGTTATCCTCAGGCCTCCTGAGCTGGTAGATAGTGACAGGCAGCAGAATGGAGCTGCTGTAATCCAGGAGGAAGCAGTTAGTGACCTGCCGAGTCACTCAGATGTTCACAGCTCTATGGGACGGGATAAGATTAATCCTAGAGTGATGAGGGAGCCGGTGGAAGACCTCTCTAAGCTGCTGTCCATCTTTTATCATCAATTCTGGCTAACTGGGGAGCTCCTCGACCACTAGAGGTTGGCCAGTGTGATGCCCATCCACAAGCAGGGCTGGAAGGCAGATCTGGGGAACTACAGGCCTGTCAGCCTGACCTTGGTTCCCAGCAAGATTACAGAACAGATCATCTTGAGTGCGATCACATGGCACATAAAGGCCCAGCCAGAACAAGTTTAAGAAAGGCAGGTCCTGCTTGACCGACCTGATCTTCTTTTATGACCAGGTGACCCACCTGGTACGAGGCGGAGGCTGTGGATGTTGTGTACCTGGACTTCAGTAAAGCTTTTGACACTGTTTTCTAATGGAAAACTCCCGGAAAAGCTGGTGGTCCATGGCTTGGACAGGTGCACCCTTCACTGGGTTAAGAACTGGCTGGATGGCGGCGTCCAGAGAGTGGTGGTGAATGGTGCTGCATCCAGTTGGCATCCGGTCGTTAGTGGTGTCCCCCAGGAATCCGTTTTGGGCCTAGTTCACTTTAATATCTTTATTGATGATTTGGATGAGGGGATTGAGCTTACCAGGACAGGCTGGATCGATGGGCCAAGACCAATGGCATGAGGTTTAATAAGACCAAATGCCAGGTCCTGCACTTTGACCGCATCAACCCCCTGCGGGGCTACAGGCTGGGGAAACTGGCTGGAAAGCGGGCCCAGCAGAAAGGACCTGGGGGTGCAGGTCAACAGCTGACTGAACATGAGCCAGCGTGTGCACAGGTGGCCAAGAAGGCCAATGGCATCCTAGCCTGGATCAGGAACAGCGTGGCAGTGATTGTCACCTTCTACTCAGCACTGGTGCGGCCGCATCTCAAATCCCGCATTCGGTTCTGGGCCTCTCCTTGCACTGAGGGTCTGGAGAGGGTCCAGAGAATGTCAGTGAAGCTGGTCGAGGGTCTGGAGCACAAGTCCAATGAGGAATGGCTGAGGGAGCTGGAATTGTTTAGCCTGGAGTAAAAGAGGCTCAGGGAGGACCTTATCGCTCTCTACAACTACCTGAAAGGAGGTTGTAGCCAGATGGGTGTTGACCTCTTCTCACAGTCAGCTGACGATAGGACAAGAGGACACAGTCTTTAGCTGTGCCAGGGGAGGTTTAGGTTGGACACTGGGAGGAACTTCTTCACAGAAAGGGTGGTTAGACGTTGGAATGAACTGCCCACAAGGATGGTGGAGTCACCTTTTTTAAGGAAAAACTGGATGTGGCACGTAGTGCCATGGTCTAGCTGACATGGTGATGTTTGGTCATAGGTTGGACTCCATGATCTCAGGGGTCTTATCCAACCTAATTGATTCTGTGGTTCTGTGATTGCCTGCTCATGTCCAGGCTCTCATCCTCCAGCACCCTCAAGTCCTTCTCAGCAGGGCTGGTCTTGATCAGTTTATCCTCCAGCCTGGACTGATACTGGGGATCGTCCTGACCCAGGTGCAGAACCTTGACTTAGTCTTTTTAAACTGCATGAGATTCCCATGGGCCCACTTCTCAAGCTTGTCCAGGTTGCTCTGTTCAGGTTCTCAGCTGCACCACTCAGCCTGTTGTCATCTGCAAATCTGCTGAGGGTGAGTCCTTTGTTTATGTCATTAATAAAGATAAATAACAATGGACTTAAAAGAACCTAAAAGTCAACAGAAGACTGAGATTTCATTCCCTAGAACTGTTCAAGGGGATAGAGAGATACTGTCTTTGCTCAGAATTCTTACTACTTAATTTAAAAAGATATCAAAAGGAAGGCAGAGATTTTCATTACTAGTGCAATGTCAATAAACAAAATAATCTCTCTACTTCACATATTTACAGACTATTAGCACCGACTGCTTAAAACTTTTTATTAATGACATATAGAGAATTCTTGAGAATTCCATGTCAACCCATAGACCTCTGTGCTCCCATTTTATATAGCTGTCATCCCAGAAAATGCTAGTGATATTTCTCTGAATATTCTTTCTATACTGTTTTTTCCTTTACGCATGCTGTTAAAAAGGGACAAATTGTTGGAATAGGTAAGTTGTGAGATGGCACCAGTGCTGAAGCAGCTGAAAATGGGATAACCCAAGAGGATAATTCATGTACTGAAACAGGAGCAGATGTCAAAAGAGACAGCTTGTCTAGTTTGTTTGGATGATGATTCCCTAGCATGTATTGACGGAGCAAGATTGTCAGACAGCCTGTTTGTGAAGTTCAGTGTTGCCTGTCTTAATCATTCTTTTCAGGGAGGTGACATTTTGTTGCACGCAACTGTAGAGTGAAATTTTTGTGAATTGTTTAAAGTAAACCCAAACTGTCCTACCAAGTGGCATTCTTTGCAAATATCTAAAGTCCAGTGGACACCACTGCCATTTTGACTTCTTTAAATTGGATGGGCTGTCCCATCTGTGCACCGCGTGCAGAGAGATATTCTGTTCACTTCCTCTGGTATCCAGGCCAGGATGATTCAAGCGGCAATGGTGGCAAGGAAGAGGAGAACTATTTTAGACAGAATGTTGGGTTAACTGAGTAATTTAGAAAGTATTATACATCTGCTACATCTAGGGACACAGGCTTGTTCATGATGTAGCTTGTGTTATGATGCAGTTTGAGAGGAAAAGGAAATGAGACATCTAAATAATCTGGGGCATTTAGTAGTGTGTGCAAAACACAGTTCTACCTGGCTGCTCTTGGTTGGTAATCATATTTTCAACTTTCTGTTGCCTTGTGTAAGTAAACTAAAAAAAAAAAAAAAAAAAATTAAGCATTCAGCTAGCAAACTGATGCTAACATGTTAAAGGGATTGAATTTACCCCTCAAGTTTTGTGAATCCCAATGATATTAAGGATCAAGGGTATTAGGATCAAGGGTATTAGGATCAAGGATTAGCTCCCTTGCAGCAAACTAAGGAACCGAGAACACTCCCTCCCAGAAGAATAACAAAATAAGTTTAGTAAAACCCTGTCTTCACAGACAGAAATTTAGGTTTTAGGCTAACCTGACGTGGCATATATGCCTATTCACCTCCCATAGATAACTTTCTTGAAATTTAGCTGCCTAACTCTTCAACTGACTTTTTCAGTAATTCTTTCACTAAAATACATTCGTTGCCTTATATTTTTTCACCTCTTGATGCTGTGGTCACTCCTGTTTCATCTACAGAGTATTTTGCTCTGCATTTCCCTTTCCCCTTATCCCAATTTCCTGACGGCCACAAACCACTGACAATGACTTCAGATTTCTTCCTTTTCATTTGAAATCCTTGTCTTTTACAAGACTAAGATTCTTTGTGTTCAAATTGTTGGATTCTTCTCTCCTCCTATTTCTGGTTTCCTGTGTGTTTTCTATTTCATTTCTCCTTCTATGCACTCCTCCCATTATCCTTCATGTGAGCTTTTTCCATGTCCTTGAAACAACCTTCTGCCTCCATTGCCAGCCATCAAGACCCTCCCCTTTCAAATCCATCCTTAACTCACGTTATTGCTTTTCACCTGCCAGTGACTATTTCTCTATATCGTGGACTAGAAGACCTCTCGCCAAGGAAATAACAAAACCAGAAAAAGATAAATTAAAACACAAGATTTGCAAATGTTATCATCTGTTATCATTAAATACTATCTCTCCTGCTCAGCATGATATGCCCTTCATTTTTGCATTTTCTGTCTTTAGAATGATGCAGGTAAGTAGGCATTGCCTTGTATTTCTTCTTTTGTTTTTGTCTCTAAAAGTGATCAATCAATGTTGATATCAAGGTTTATTCTAGCACCATATCAAGGCCTTGAGCTGAAAAACCCTGAGGTCAAGAACTTTGTTGTGCTATATCCTTACTAAGTGAGATATATATTTCATTCAATATAGAAATAATAGTAGCAGACTGAATGAAAAGACCTTCAGAGGTTAAACTTAACGTTGGTAGGAAATCTGTGAAAACACAGGTGTTTTAACTACTGGTGTTTTTGTGCCAGCCATGACATATGGAGCAGACACCAAGGAGACAGAACTGGAGACTATTGTTAGAATACATCAGTATCATCTTGCATTTTGAGCACTGCAATCTAATTTACTAATCAAATTTATATCAGTATATGCATGCTTATGCGTAAATATATGATGAAACAGCCACATATTTTTAAAAGATGACATATTTTTATTTGCACTTAATTTTGCACTTTCCAGAATTTTTCTGTCTTTTCATATTGCCTTATGGTGTGTTGCTTGACTCCTGTTCTCTGTAAGTGTGAAAAGTCAGGAGGAGAGTTCACAGCAGGTTGATGGCCTGGAGATTAAAAGTCTGTCTAAGGACATTTCAAAGTTGTAAAGGTATTATTCTCACATGTACTTATTTCTTGGTGGGTGTGAACAACAGCTACTCACCAAGCTGGTGTAGTGTGAAATAGTTTCCTGTGAAATGATGTGCAGACATATGCAGAAAGCCACGTGTACAGCACATGCACAGACTCGTCCCTGACTTATGATTAGTGAGATTCTTGCTGATAACTGAGTTAGGAATGACCAGTGGGGCATCCAATGTTTTAATTACCCAGACAACTCCGTGGATTTTCCATATTTACCAAACAAAAGCATGATCTTGTCCTGATGCTTTGAGATTAACACACTGGAAACGACCTTGACTTCTCAGCAGCAGTTCTCTATTACTAGGCCAACTGCAGACTGAGATTTTGCCATGTGCATAGGTATCCTCTGTACATTTCTTTGTTTGTCAATGCCTGGGATAAATTCTTCCCATGCTCTGCAAAAATAAGTTTTATTCTACTAAATATTAGAAATCATTCTTGGTCAACCTAAATACATCAACTAAATTAAACAAAAGGATGTTAAGTCTTTCAAGTAATTTTCAAAACCTGGGCAATAATTTGGTTGTAATAATTTATATCTTGCTATTATGGGGATGAATATATAATACAGTGGAACTGCTACTGCTAATAATTTGCTTTTATTTTTTTTAGGACAGTGAATAGGACATGAGAGCAAGTGGATCCAAGGCTTCTGACAAAGCCTGCTCAGTCACAGATGCCCGGAGTGACTGTGACCAGAACGAGGGGCCTTTTCAACATGCACAAAAGTGAGCTCTTCCTGTCCTACTGCTGTAAGCCAGCACAGCCACACCTTTCTGGTGGGCCAAAAATTAGTGCGACGCATGCCAGAAATGACAATAAGAAATGAAAAGGCCATATGGAGCCATTGCTGCCTGCCAGTCATTGCAGTAGGTGGCAACTGGGACAGGAGACGTATTGGAAAGGGCTTCATGCATTAGGGTACTGAAAGAGTAATGCAAAACCTGGATGTGATTCCTAGCAAAATTTAAATTATTTCTCTCTTAATGTTACTTTGCTCGCTTGTATCATATTTATTATGCTAATAGGCTTATATTAAGGTTATAATGAGTTTTGCTCTGGAAACAGAACTTGGTTTTACCACAACTGGTAAATTGTGGGATTTTCTTGGAATAACACTTGGCGCATATTTACTAACCTATGCATATACTTCAGTCACCTGAAAGTCAGACACTGAACCATAAATAATTGTGTAGACTTTCTCTGAAGCCATTGAAGAGAGCTAGATTACTACAGGAGGGGAATCTTTCTCTCCCAACAGAAGCAGATTGGGTAAGTCGTACTTTAGTGGGGTTCATCTCATTCTAAAGTACTTGTCCTAGAGATCAGATGAAACATGCACTGGAAAAGCTGGATTCTCTCCAATTACTAGAGTGACTGATTAGATGTGGCTAATGTTCAGATGAGATTAATCCAGCTTCTTGTAAACACTTTCTAATCAAGAACTTATGGGGATGTCTCAGTCTAGTGAGGTCTTTTGAGATAATTCTTGGTTACTATGCATAAAGAATGATTTCAGAAATGTGGTGTAGGAACTAATGAGATTTAAATGGAAGGTATTGCATAGGAATTTATATACTGAACTCAAAATATAGACAGATACAATAATTTTGTTATTTCCGTAAGAATATCTTATCTTACACTGAACATACAGTTATTATAACCAACAATCTTTGATTTTGATTCCTAGTATACGTCTCTTACACTGCTTTGCAGTGCAACTGCCAGATTTCTTGATTCTTTCGTGCTAGCAAAATCTTTTCCTATTTAAGAAATATTTTTCATGAAAATTTCCTGCATATTCTCTGTCCACCTCTCTCTCCCCCTTCTCATACCTGATCCACTCCTTTTCATTAGCAGAAAATTAAAAGTTTGATTACTGTTGTCTTGAATACTAAAGTGTTTAGCCATAACTTCTGCATCAGTTAGCATGCTAAATACATATGCTTCTAAATGCTAACGCATATGTGACGAAAATAAAATCTCAGTGTTTTAGTTGTTTTCTCGAGTACCTGGTGAGGCCCTTCTTGAAGATTTTATGCAGGAAGACCTCTGTGCATAAAGCAAATCACAAATAATTTCACTCTACACAGTTTTACTCTACATGAGTACTGTACTGTTCCACACTTGCTTGCCAGATGTCCCACCTCAAGCTCTAACCTCACACCTTGTCCTGTGCAGATCAACCTCTGCGGAATGAGCTGAGTTTCCACGTTTTAGGAGATCACACTGAGAGTGAAAAACTGTTCAATTTGAATAAGGCTGCCAGCCTGAGATACTAAAAAGAAACTATTCCTGGTTGTTCAGCTGTAACCTAGATTAATCCAAGGACGATGCAAACCTAAGAGAAAAGACTGAAGTTCTTACACAACGTTCAACAACCTCCAGGTGAATAGCCCCATCCTTGTTGGTCATTAGGACTTTATCAGACAAAAGAGCCAGACTCCAAAGAAGGCAAGCATGTCTCAGAACAAGGCTTATGCTGGAAATATTCCCAGGAGGAACAATTATTTATCATGTGGCCCAGGTAAAACAACTACCTATAATTTAAATGGTTGTTTTTCATTTTAAAGTTATATTAAGGTATTGGCACCCATGCAGTCTTTTATCCATCCATCTATTTTGCATGTTTGTTTGGTGATGAGAATTTCCCTAAAGAAGAATAGAAAGACAAAAAAAAGTAAAAATGACCAATTTAGTGAAATTATCATTAAACGTGATTGCCATTATCCGAGATTAGGAACCATTCTCACAAAAAAAATGAATCCCAGAGATATTCATCATGACTCATGTGTTCTCACCACGGTCTCACTATAGAGCTCCATGTCCAGAGATATGTGGTAGATCTCCCTTCCTGGAAAAGAGGGAGGTTTGTATTTTTTTCCTGCTTCATATTCAGTCTTCATTTTATTTCAAGCATTAGCAGTGAGTAATTTGGCTTCATGTTCCTCCTAACTACAACAGAATTTGTGGACCTGACCACAGGTTATAGGCAGATTGCTCCATTATAAACGTCATTTTAATTTGTTTCACACTGACTCAAGAAAGGGGTGATGTTACCAATTTTTTTAAAGAAACTTCACTGGAAGTGTTGGGGCAGGGCTTTCCGCTTTCCAGCAACTTGTAAGGTCACTCTATTGGGTCATAAAGTCATAGAGCAATTTAGGAAGAAAATTAAAGCAAAAGGCCATCTATCTGGTCCAAACCCCTGCTCAACAAAAGGCTATTTGCATTAGGCACCTTGTCTGGGCAAGTCTGCGTATCGCCAAGGAATGAGTTTTCACAGTTCCTCTGGTAACTTGTTCTAGTATTTGACCTCCTACACAGTGAACGATTGTTTCCTGGTATCTCATTTCAGTTTTCCTTGTTACAACTTGTGCCTGTTGCCCATGTCCTGCCTCTGTGCACTGCTAAGATCTGTTCTCCAGACTGCGGGTGGCTGAACCTCTCTGTAGAATGGGTACGGTGCTGACTGTTTGTGCACTTGTCTCATCTCACAAAATGTGTGACAAATTTCCCCATTCTGGAGAAGGAGGTGAATATATTAATTTCCCTTCTACAATTTACCACTTTCATAGCTTGCTACAAGTAAAGACTAAGGCAGAGGAAACACAAAAACCTTGTATATTTGTTTATTCATACTACAGAACCTTCAGTAAATCTGTTGTTTGAATTCTTCGTTGTTGAAAACTTTTATTTCAATTAACCTTTTGTTTTCCTCTTCAATATGAGCGGAAATTAAAGACAAAGTCTTGGGATGAATTCAGTAAAATGTTATATTTCTATGTGTGAAAATTATACAATTACCAGACAGGTATAGCCTGGCATGCATAGTTTGGACTGGTTGGAACTAAGAGTAAGAGTGTTTCTTCCACAAATCACTGTTAGGCTTTGAACAAATAATTAAGAGAGAACAAATAAGACAGAGAAAACTGTCTTGGTATCTCTTTCTGATGCTTCTCTACATTGTGAGTAAACCTATTTGCAGAAGTAGTCTTCTCAACTGGAAGGTTCTGTGCAATATCTCAGACAGTGAGCACATCCGCAGAAAACATTTCTGTACCTGGTTCCTGAAAAATGAAATGAAAAAACAGAAGATGAAGAAAAGAGGAGAGAGAATGAAATGTGGCGGTAATTATCTACCTTCTGAAAAATCACATTTAAATTGTGGGTGCAAGATTCTACTCAAGCAAAATCAGCATTGTTTTAATTATAATTATTTTACAATTTATAGTTCTTTAATAGTTTTCTAATTAATCAATTTCTATGTACAGGTTTGTGTCTCATTATATGTAAACAGTTGCAGTAACAAAAAAATTTGGTTCTACTATCTGTAGAGAAGAGAAAATTAGGCCCTGAAGAGAGTCGGCTCATCGTTATTGAATTAAATTAAGTCTATTGATTAAAGGTTCATTTTGTGTTTGGGCTTTTTTGGAGGCATGAAATAGTCTCATTTAGTAACATTACAGCAGTAAGGGGAAGAATATGTAAGGGAAAGGGAACTGCCTGTTCTATTTAAAACAATTGCTATATACATGTTTTACAGGAAAATAATAATTGAAAAAGAGTCACACAATTATAAACTAGGAAAGATAGTTTTCTCTGATGTATTGGTGATAAGAATTTCAAAAGCAACATTTGATTGACTTCTCAGGTTTCTACTGGAGATATTGTGTCAGTCCTACCAGTCTCTCCCTTGCTGACACCATGGTCATTTGAAGGACATGGATATCTGAGATTCATAGGTCTTTCACGGTTCACATGCAAATGCATATGGTTCCTACACAGTGTGCTGAGTCTGTGGATGTCACTGCAAACAGACTCCTCTTAGCATCTCTTTTTCTTTTCTTCCACACCTCTTCCTCACTCTCTGATACTGTTGCTGCATCTCCTCCCCTCCCTCTCCTATTTTCACAGGGAAAACCAAGTAATTGAAATGTGTGTCAAATATTTATTGTCCAACTGAGAACTGCAAGAGAAGCATGTGCTTTTACCTGAATAACTTTTTCTAACAATCCCTCTAGTTCTTAAAGTCAAAAATGGATCTTTCCGTGGACAGTTTATGTCTACACGTATTGCTAGTAAAATGAGCAGTTCTGTGTCATCTGCTGGCTAAACCATGCAGTGCAGAAAGGCATTTTCCTTACAGCTTTGCTGCTGTGGCTGACTTACAAATAACTTTGTTATTGTGGATGTGAAATGAAGAATGCTTAGCTGACCTAGCCTGCTCCATAAGGCTAAACTTCCACGATTAGGACAGAAACAATATTCTCAGACCCGTTTGTGAACAATGGAAAATTTGGTCGCAGATCCTTTAGAAGTGCAAAGATACTTTTCACCAACAATAGCGATCAGCACCTTTCTTACATCATTTTATTGCTTAGCCATGTGTTGGTCTGTGTCAACACAGATTGACAAAGTCATAGAATTTTATGAGACAATGTGAAAACTCATTTGCAAATTTTATTGCTGTCCATCATTGCCTGCATTCACAGTCCAGAGGTCTTCCATTGTTGTGAATAACAATCGGGAGCAATTTCTGGCTATGGCCAATGTAGAGGTTGCAGTCTTCCACCGACAGGTGTTTTTTCCTAATTGCTTCCATTAGTTTCCCTTTATTGCACGACTTCATCATCCAATGGATGTAGTGTTTCAAAAAATACCAGACCAGATCTATAAGCTCCAGTGTGTGGCATGATAATCAATGTATACTCCTTGAGCACAACCTTAGTAAAATGATCTAGTCAAACTTGCAAACTTATTTCCCAATAAAATAGTTATTATTCCAAATGCAGTATTATGAACAGAAAAAAATATTGGTGCAGGATTTCAGGCAAATACAAGTACTTGCCAACATTTGTATCAGCAATAACGTGGTCAGCAGGACCAGGGCAGTGATTGTTCCCATGTACTGGGCACTGGTGAGGCCACACCTTGAATCCTGTGTTCAATTTTGGGCCCCTCACTACAAGAAGCACATTGAGGTGCTGGAGAGTGTCCAGACAAGGGCAATGGAGCTGAGGAATAGTCTACAGAACAAGTACTGTGAGGAGTGGCTGAGCGAGCTGGTGCTGTTTAACCTGGAGAAAAGGAGGCTCAGAGGAGACCTTATCACTCTCTACATCTGCCTGAAAGGAGGTTGTAGCCAGGTGGAGGTTGGTGTCTTTTCCCAACTAACAAGAGACAGGACAAGAGGAAGTGGCCTCAAGTTGCACATGGGGAGGATTAGATTGATTATTACGAAAAATTTCTTACTGAAAGAACACTCAGGCATCAGAATAGGCTGCCCAGGGAAGCAGTAGAGTCACCATCTCTGTAGGTTTCTAAAAGACATGTAGATGTTGCATTTAGGGACATGGTTTAGTGGTGGACTTGGCGTAGTTACAGTAATGGTTGGACTCAGTGATCTTAAATGTCTGTTCCAACTAAAATGATTCTATGATTCCATGATTTGTAAATATGCTGACAAGAGAAGACATGATTCCCATTGGGAAGTAATGAAATGTCTGACCTGCACCATAAAGCTTGATTCCATTCTAGATCAAGAACCTTTTGCATCACATCTTTGCCTGCTTTGAATCAGAATCATACATATTTTATCAAAAAGAAGAGCGCACTTTGATTTCTCTTTCTTTTCTTACTCACTGAAGAATTAGCACAGATATTAGTGCAAAATGGATTTTTGCTTGCATTTTGCATTCTAGATTATCTGAATTTTGTTGCACTTCATGGAGTGCAATTAGGAACAGGACATGTCTTTAAGACCTTTTGCCACTTGTAGTGATACTCGNTCACATCTTTGCCTGCTTTGAATCCGAATCATACATATTTTATCAAATTAATTTTGTTGCACTTCATGGAGGTAAATTAGGAACAGAATATGTCTTTAAGACCTTTTGCCATTTGTAGTGATACTCAACCCAGAAAGAATATCACTTTTTCTTTTCAGATCTGAGATTACATTTGCAGAAATTACATTTATAAATAGCAACAAATGCCCAGTGCCTTCTTACATAGGAACTGAATAAATTTGGTTGAGAATTCTTAAAGAAGAAAAACCCAGAGAATCATTGGGATAGATAGATCCTCCAGAGTGCAAACCCCTGCTTCAAACTTGCTCTCCTTTAAATTAGCTGGCAGAGACAAGGATTTTTTGACAAAAAAAAGTTAGGTATTGAAATATTTATAACTGGAAAATGAGGTGTTTGTATACATTTTGGTGAATGACTTTGTTAAAACGTTGCACTGCAACATTTTTGTGTCCAGCATATTTCTATTTTTGGTACCAAAACCAGCTTTTCAAAAACTAATCTTCATTTCAGCTACTGAAATCAATTATTCATGGACTTTTATTGCATAGTGAAGTTTTCTGGCTGTTTGGGCCCAGTGCTTGTAAGCTCATCTGCCTGTGCTCTCACATCTCGATTTTTGCTCATTCGCTTCCATAGATCTGTGTTCCTTAGAAGGAGTGCATTTTGAAAACAAAGAGTTATTTATTGCAAAGAGTTAAAACAGCAAACGAAGCCAGCCTAGGAGGTTGCATACCACACTGCCCTGCCCAGTTCTAAAGACAGGGGGATTTGCTACATGGAGGATCCCACTGGGGGAGCTGCTGGCTTGCATGGGTGCTGACTGGGTGAATATAAAGCGTTCCAGGGCAGCATACAGAGGAGGAGTTGATGTTGATTTGAAGTCAGTGGACTACCTGTTGGGACAGGGTAGGTGACACCTCCTCCCACCACTGGCAGTCTTACTGGCATGGCAACGAACTCGTCCCTTTTATGCCAGAAGCCATGATCTCATATTTGTTAGGTATTGCAAGCAGCCAAAGTCAAAAACAGTCCTACAGTTTTGAGGACGCGAGAATATTATTCTACTGCTACGCTTCAGCCAGTTATGCTGTGCTGCTCTCACTTACTACCTCCTGTGCTGCCACCTGCCAGACCCAGCCCGCCTCATCCGAGCGCCGTCTGGCATTGCTGGAGCGTGAGGGGCACGGCCTCCCCGTGAAGGTGGAGTATGTTGGCACCGCAGGCCAACAACCCTTCACTCTTCAATATGGCTGGCGCCCAGGGTCAGCGCAGGAGAAGTTGCTCTTTTTTTTCTGGTCCAAGTAGCTCAAACAAAAGCCAATTATTGCACATATGACAAACCTAACAGCGCTCCCTGAAAGCAATGCTGTGATTGTATGGCAGATATGTCCCCAACACACTGTTGGATTGGGGAATGTCACGTTCACCAGGCAAGTTAAGAGTTTAGACAGTGAGCCTGTCTTAAGACACAGTATAAATTGAATGTCTTTTTATCATAACCATGGAACTGCTCCGTGAGGTTTGCATTTGCTTCCTTTCTTTCATTTTTCACAGCTGGTAACAAATGGTCCAACAGGTCTGAGGGGGTTTTGGTCCTTCTCTAGGACAAAGCCCCAGTTTCCCCTCCACAATGAGGGTGAAACTGCAGAGCGGAGGCACGGCAGGGCTCGGGCACGCACTGCCGGGGAAGAGCAGCGCGGGCAACAGCACGGCAGCTTGTGGTGTCATGGTATGTAGCCCATACAACTGCAGAGAGGCAGATTGGCTGGCCTGAGCCAAGCCTCTTCTGCTGAGGTGCACTACCACCGGCTCACTGGAGTGGGGACCTGGAGGCTGGACCCACTCCTACACGAGCCCCCGTCCCTCGCTGCCGTGGCCACTGTCCAGATGGACACTGCGTTACGCAGGCTGGAGATGAGGCTTTGTTCCCGCTGTCAGTACTGTGGAGCCCATTTTTCTGAGGAGGCAGCTTTCAGATATTTGGGGTTGTGCCAGGTTCTGATAATCCAGAAAATCCTGAATTTAAGCATGTTCCTTAAAATTAGTGTTCCCTTTACCTTTCTGTGCCAGGTTCCAAATACTGCCCTAGGAGTAGGGGCACCTTATTTGGCAGATGGTTTTTTAGGTTCATGTGTGGCTTTTGTTTTAAAATATATTAATTTATTATAATGTAAAATCATCTGCCTGGGGGATGTGGGATGTTGTTGGACTACAACCAAGTATTGGCTTGTAGCCTTCTAAACCGGGGTGCTAAGAAATAAATCCTAAACAGAAATGGATGAACAGTTTATGTTGAAAATATATTCAACAGACTTCACCCCTCTTTTCTAAGGGCTTTCCTCAAAACAGTTGATGTTTTCTAGATTTTTTCAGCAGATGAATTTCTGTATCCTGATACTGCAAACAGCAAAAGTTATTTGCTTAATTGCAAATTATTTGAAATGTCTTTTACCTCTTTGGGGGCTTCATGGTCTTCTAATTACATTGCATTATTCCTCCTCTCTGATAAGATGAGTAAAAAATTCATACACAAAAAAGGCATTATTTATCACTAACTTCTTAATAGTGGTACTCATATACATATATAGCTTAATACTAGTACTTTTATGTATAAAGAAATGACCAAAGGACATGACCAAAACATCCTATTGTAAAATTACTAATTTGAGTTTTATACAAACAGCACATCCTTCTCCTTCCAAATAATTTTGAAGTATACTTTCTACACCTTGTAATCATTCCTGAACATTTTAGATTTCATTCTACTGACCCCTTGATACTGATTTCCTGAGGTCTTTAAAAAATAGTTAAAAAGATCCCCAATAGGTGAGGATTTAAAGACATATATATTTTTTCCTTCCATTGGTGTTTTAGCAGGACAATGCACTGTTTTGAAGTAAGATTGTGATATTGGCTGTGATAGTCATGACCTCTCATACGTTCATTTACAGAATTTGTCAGACTATTTTAGCATGTTTCCTGAATTCTAATGACTTTTTTTGGTTCGATTGCTGCCAAGTGAAATGTAGGTTTGTGCAACATTGTTACATTACTGATGATCAATTTGCATGCTTGTAACTTCTGCAGATCGATGAGGTACCATTGTGCCACCCCATTTGCAAACACAAAAACTAGATGAGCACTTGATTTTTAACGTCACAGACTTTGCAGTCCTAGAGCACTGCTGCAATTGGTGGTATTAAAAGCAGCTTGCTACATCCACTGGCAGTTCATTGACCTTAAAGGGTCTTCTCATGGGAAAGCCAGTCTTCTTCTTATTCTGCCAGTTATAAAGTTGGGAGAAAAAGACTGAGGAAGAGACATAATACGCAAGCAAAATTGATGGACAAAAACTAACTCAAGTTAGTATTTGATGTATTTCACATTGATTGTTCCACTGGCAAATTGGAACTGGACT
Source organism: Cnemophilus loriae (assembly GCA_013397755.1). NCBI lineage: Eukaryota > Metazoa > Chordata > Aves > Passeriformes > Corvidae > Cnemophilus > Cnemophilus loriae. The sequence continues at coordinate 1,002,118 of VZTF01007007.1, read as the reverse complement.
AGAATGGTGTGAATGAATAGTTAAAGGCCTTACCTTTGACCTTAGTTGATTTGCAGAATGATCATATTTATGGTTACAGGAGAATCTTTCTTTTAATTGGAAGTTATCAGAAGGAATTCACACTTTGGGATTTGAAAGGATAATCACAGACTATTGCATTGAAAGAGCTGATATTGACTCAAAAATTCAGCAATTTTGACAATGAGAATCATTACTCTCTTCTTAACAGTGCTTGTTATGCTTGGGGAAAAGCTTCTGTCTAAATCCAGAGATCTGCCATGTTATGCTCCTGTTATTTCATCTTTACAATTAGTTTTTAACACAGTGTCAGCAGAAGAATGCCCGTTGACAATGACTAAGCAGAGAGAGTGGAGTCTATTTTTTGCGCAGCAAAACATTTTCATTTTTTTCATTTCCTCACTTACCCACACTATTTGTCTCTTTCCATCATCTGTTTTGTCTCTTCAGAGAGCCAGGCTGTGAGCTGTCTGTGGCAGGCACCCATTTTTCATTTTCTGCGCGGGTAGGTAGTCTAATATAAATAAATAATAAAAGGTCATTGTCACTCCTCAGACAACAAAACTTTTAATGTGAGTGGTGAGACTTCTGCTTGGGTGTGAACAGGTTGCATTAAGATTCTGGCTACAGATCATTTACATCGATCTAGAAACACATGAAAAAAGTACCACAGACTTTATTCATGCTGAGTTGAAAATTTACCCTACCAAGTCCCCCGCTGGGGGATTGTCTGGAGAAAAAAATCCCAATGACTGCAAAAAAGAAAAAGAAAGGCTATCATCTTCTGATAACACTAATGGTAGCAGCATAGTTACCTGATTGTTTGCCTGCCCCAGATGGAATTTATAACTTTATGTTTGACTACCTCAAAGATCTTAAATTTAAGATTAGTAATCAAAAATATTTTGATTGCCAGCTTTATTTCTTGAGATGTTACAAGAAGACATTAAGTTCATATAATCAATTAAGTAAATAAGCAAACCAGACAATTATATAAGAAACCTTAGCTAAAAGAGACTACAGAATGATTTGACAGATTACAGGCTTCTAACACTGTCATAATCACTATTAAATTCTGTAATCTCATTAACATCAAAGAACAGGAATCGAACTGAACGAAACTGAAAAATCATGCAAAAAAAGATTATTTTTTTTCTATTATAGCCTCCGGTACTGTTGTGAAATATAAGAGGGAATAAAGAAGAGCTAGAACATTTCAGAAGAGGTTGATGAAATGAAAGCTGTGGTAAATTAACTTCAGACTTCCTTTCCAGCACTTACAATTGAAGATCTCACATCTACTCCAAACTAATGTTTGCTGAGAGTGCTGTGTCATGGAATACAGGAGGTGTATCCAAATGATGCACACCAGTAGTACTAAAATCTGAGACGACTCAATAGCAGATAATTTTCTCCATTGTTAAAACTCCTTCATATCTATTCAATGATTTTTTATATCAAATGATTGTTTTAGTACATTCTTGTTGTTTACATCAAAATTGCCTAATAGGTTAGAAGCACAAAATCAGCATTTTTGTTCTTAGGCTTTTGTCTAGGGTAGAAGGAGCTGGTGAGCTCAGCTAGATTGTATACTTCAGTTATTGTTGGTTTCACAGACAGAATTGTGAGATTTTCAATGAAGATAACATCCTTGGATGGTTTTATGACTTTTTGTCACCCATGATATTTTTACAATATTTTGAACATTCCATATGTGTGGTTTTTCAAGAAAGGCAGGAGCTTTCTATTTCATGCAAGCAGTTAGTATCTACCAGTAAATACATGTTTCTAAGTAGGAAAGAAACCCCAACAACTGACCCGTTCACAGCAGCTAACTGATTTTCAAAGAATTTACCTGCTTCTTAGATTGCAAATCTGATTATATAAAATCTATTTGAAAATTTGGAAAATCAAAATGTTATGTAAGATGTTACAGGAGAAAACAGAGTGCAGGCCCGTGATCCTCCAATATTTGCTGAAGCTGGCATCTGGTTGTGGAAAAGAATATGAGGATTCTATCAGGAGAAAAAAATAACTCATTTCAGATAAATGGCATGCTTCAGATTAAGACTGAGGCAGTGTCAGAGGCATCACTAATAAGTAATACACATTCTATATTCAAAGGAGAAATGCAACAGTGAGGTGATTACAAACAAGACAGGAACATATTCATACTGTTAATTATGACTTCTATTGCAGAGAAGCTGGCTTTCTGGCCCCTCATCTGCTTAGACTTTTCAAAACCAGGCTCATGTGAAGGTTAGGCAGGGAGAGGGATAACAAGGCTTCACAGAACAACCCAGCCAGGACTTTTGATCAATCACTCCAGAGGATCTTCTGAGTCTAGAGCATCAATGGTAGAAAAGCTGCAAAGACACTACGATCAGCTTGAAGGTTAACAGGGGAGGGTTAGCAAAACCTGTTCTCAGATTTAAAAGAACAAGGACAGACAGCTGACTGTACTGTAGAGAAAATGAGTAAGCAACCCAGTAAATGCAACCTCCTGTCTTAAAAACAGAATTAATATCATCCTAAGTTTTTGTCTGAGTTAGTATCAGAATTGCAGATGATACCAAAGCTGTATTTTTTGCCAGTTTTTCAATAGCCTTCTGTTTACAGCTCTCTGCAGAATACATAGCTATTTGTACACATGTGTAACTTAGGACAACAAAAATGGCACTCTTGGCCTCTGCTCGGACAAGCAGACTTACACTTCAGTAGGTGCAGAAGGGAAAAAACAGACTCCAAACACCAGGAAGTTTGGTCCAATGAACAAATGGTGGTAGGCTCTTCCAACCTCGATACCATATGATGATAACTGAGGATTGGTGTGGCTTTGCTCCAAATCAAGCAGGTGATAATAACTGCTCCCTCTCACGCCACTCTGGTCCCCATGTAGGCTCTGGTGTATTGTGACTCACAAGAAGACCAATGTTATCCTTGCTTCCCTGAGTCTCTCTGGACCATGTATGTATCAGTGCTTCTCTTCTGGGTCACCTACAGCATCTGAAGCTTATTCTTCTTTCTTTCTGCACTTTCTTTTCTCTCAGGCAATGGAAGGCTTATGTTCATTATCCCAACACTGCTGCTTTCAGTTCCTGTAGTGGGGGTACTACTATATTGCAACTGTGTCCTCCAGCAGGACAGGTGGGAAATATCAAGAATGATTCTTTGAAAACAATTAGGAAACATTTTGGAGCAGCAGTCAATGTGCCTACCATCATGGTAAAGCAGTTGGTCTATCTTGTGTACTGTTCCTATCAGCCTGATTTAAAGAGAGAGAGAGAGAGATAGAGAAATAAAGAAAGAGAGAAAGAGAGAAAGAGAAAGCAAAGGAAAGAAAGCAAAAGAAAGAAAGAGAAGAAAAGAAAGAGGAAAGAAGGAAGGAAGGACGGAAGGAAGGAAGGAAGGAAGGAAGGAAGGAAGGAAATGGGTCCCATATTTGAATTTGTTAAACACAAATCATGCATTTTTTAAAAAATGGTACTGGGCACTATTCAGACAGGGCACTACCATTTTGACATGCCATGTGGACTCTGGTGTAAAAAAAAAAAAGAAAAAGAAAATAGTAATGCATATGTGTGGTAATAATCTGCACATGACTGGTTGCTGTAATGTGCACTGCTGTACTGCCAGCAGGGAAGTGAGTGATTGCCTCTCGCCTACACAATGGGCACTGGCTTTGCCTTGCATGGTTTTTTCAGCAGGAGAACAAATAAGGGGGAGGACGGGCGAGCAAGAAACGAAAACCGCTGCCTGACTCCCCCAGCTCGCAACCCTTGAGCCCAGTTTAAGAAGTCAATAAGAAGTTTTCTTGCTTTTAAAATATTTTAAGTGGTTTACTGTGCCCAAGGAAGCTGCTGAGCATGAGCTGAACGTCATCTACCTGCCTTTTGCTTTGACCTCTGTGTCTTTTAGCCTAGGTGGTGAGACGTGCCATAGAAGCTGTGCTCATCAGGAAAGTTTCTATTTGTTTTGCTAGTCTGGTGGCTCATCCGGAGCAGTTTGATATTCAAATGAATCTGTCAGAAACAAGAGTGTGGTGCTTCAGTTCTTGCTCAGGCCTGATGACATTGATTTGTGAGCATACTGCTTGACTACGGGATGTGTGACAGATAAATTTTATCAAAATTAAGGCACAATTAAACATTTCATCTTCCTAATTACTGGCTGTAGATTCAGCCTGATGACCATGTGCTGTAAGAAATCAGCGACCATTACACATTTTAATGGAGCACAGCTGTCTTACAGCTTGGTAATATTTGCACAGTGCCACAGAACTGTAATTTATGATAAAAAGAAAAAATGTGTATTGGCTCTTTTTTGCCAAAATAGATTAAGGATTCATATACTTTAATGAGATTTGGACCCAGCCTTGGATTATCGTTATAAATGATTTATGTGCATGTTGGTGGACTCCTGTAGTTTTGAGTTGATTTGTGTTTTGGTCGACCAATATGTAATTCAGTATTTCCTTGTGTGCCAGTATTTGCATTCTTTCCCCTGTCTCCATTTCAGTTCTATTTTTCCACCATAACTTAGCAAGAAGGGCAAGTGGCAAGGTTAAGAAAGTACCAAGGCATTTTTTCCAGTAGGCTCCCTCACAGCAAAACTCACTCCTGAAACCCCTCCCCTGCTCCCCTGCTCCACACCCTGAACACATAGAGAAGAGAGGGATGGAGGCAAGGGGAGGTGGGTCACACCAGCCAGGATCAGGGTCACTCCTGCAGCCTGGAAAGCAGGGCACAGGGGAACAGATGCTACCTGAACCCCTGCTTAGCCAGAGATCCACCTGAACTTTGCTGTATCTCAAGGCAGAATATCAAAAACCTTTCTCCTGCTTGTTTAAAGCATGACCTACAAAAGGGTGTTTGCTCACCCACTTGATATTTCTCCTGTTTCAGTCTTTTTTTTTTTTTCCAGAAAATGTGCTGCTTCTCTAAAGGATAAAGAAACCAAACAACATATGTACCCAAGTTATAATTTTTGGAACCCCCTTTCCTCTTCATTCTTTTCTTCTCTAGGTTTCTTTCACAGATTATTTAGAGAGCGTGTGGAGCAGGGGGAATGATGAAGATTAAATTAGGTGTTTTATATATACACATCTATACATACCTATATATATACACACGGACACACACACACACACAATGGCTGTGCTTGTATTTGTGCATGTTTTATTTTTACATTAAAATTAGTGAACCAAATTCATACTACGTTAAACTACCTAGATTTCCAAAGTGTCATGCCGAAGTCCAGAGTTTGTCTCCATATGTTGCGGAAGCCTGAGATCCATATGCGTAGATGAATAGAGAAACTAAATCCTAATTTTCATCATAAAAAAAAAAAAAATCCTGTCCAAGCTTGATTTACTTCAGTGTTCATATGCTGGAATGTTTCATACTGTACCAGGTTGCATATGCTTGCACACTAATTCTCAATTGCCGTATGCAGTTTGTGACAACCATCTGCTAAGACCTCCCTTAGAGTTCTTTCTCCCACTCAGCCCAGCTGAAATAAAAATATGGACAGAAACAACTTCTGCAGGGAGATGAAAAAGTTAATAGGGGACTTGGAGTTAGACTGTGCATCTGATTTGAATTCAATTGCTCTTACAACTTATGCCCTACTTATAAAATATTCCTGAGGTGTAAAACATTAAATATAATGGAAAACTGTAAAATAAAGCCATACTTCCTTTGACAGACTTGCCTGTGCTGGAAAGGTAATGTTAAAATATGTACACGCAGTGCATGTGTTAGCTAGCCCTCACTAACAATTCTAAGCCAGCATCTTAGATTAACTGCATCGCACCTTATCACATTAAAGTACCCTAAAGCAGGAGGGGGATGAGTGGTGAGAAAAAGAGGGTGCGAGAGAGAAGGAGCTGAAAAACATGCTTTCAGTTTCATTGACAGAGAAGTAATTCCTCTTAAGCCAATCTCATTGGAAACTCTGAGTGCTGGGTGTTGGCTGCTCCCGTTCAAGCCAGAGGGGAAAGTAAGAGATCAGAGCATCTGAAAATCAGGTGAAGGAAATGACTAGATGAACAACTGATGAGCAATGATAGAGGAGGGGGCTGTGGGCTAAGGAAGTGAAGATGGACTATTGCACTCCACTATTTGATCATCTCCAGTTTTACATTTCCCTTACCATGTAGTGATGGGTTACATTCCCCATCACAAGTATTTTTAAATACAAATGAAAACAGGAGAGAGTTCAAAAGTTCAAGCGGCCTGTCCCCAAACAGGACTGGTTATGCCACAGATGAGGAGTGCAGGTGGCAGTGCCAGCAAGTGAGTGTTTAGCTAATATGTTCTTTGAAACCCCTGATACAATAATGTTGATCCAATCAGATTTTTCCATTTCTACCATGCCTTATGCTTCTTTCTGCAGTGCTAGCTGTCATGGAAAAAGGTGGTGACAGGTTTCCCTAGTGCTGCTCCTCTGCACATTTTCTGAGATCTTGGTAGTGTAGAACAGAGGCAAAGATGACTCTGGGTGTCTTCTGGCAATAAATCTCTACATGCCAGTATGGTGTTCATCTAATTCATAACAGCGTGGTGTTTTCGCTCCATGTTTGGTTCATGAGAGCAGACTACTGCCATGAGAGAAGAATGAAGAATTTTGAGGTGGCAATCATGGGTCTTGATCTGTATTTCTGTACTGTCTTCAGCAGCTCCTCAGTGTAATCTTGAGTGAAAAACCAATCCCAGTGATGAAGACTAACTATTCAGAATTACAAGGGGTAGGAATGAAAAGGGAAAGGAGGAATAATTTTTGATATGATGAAAAAAAACATACCTGGAACCCATGTTTTTCTAGACTTTTAAAGGCAACACATTAGGGCACTTTGTAAACACAGTATTCCTAGGCCTAGGATTGTCTTAGGTGATAACCTTGGGCTTTAAAGCCTCAATAAGTCATAAGGGATTTTTGCCCTAGAAATTATAGGGCTGCACATGTGTAAACCTTGAAGCTGAAATGGGTTTGAACTATTTTAAGAGCTTTTAAAAGGCTGGCATATTAAGTTATATATCAATCTGTCCCTCATTGGTTATTATCTTAACAGCTATTCTAAGTGTAGCCTATCGGTTTTAAATATAGGAACTGCAGTAAATAGTGCATTATGATATTCCAGATGGAACACTTAAAATAAATTGAAATATCTGTATATTTGAGAATTTTCTACAGCACCACTATTATGTCATCATTTTCTGTAGGTAGTGTAAAAACCTCTTCTCCCTACAGCATTAAAAAGTTTGAAGACATGGATGAGTGGAGAACTGATGACCACCAAATACTCGGCAAGACCTTTTGGCCGCAGAAAATGTTTCAGGATTTGATGCAGGAGTAGAAGCGAGGTGGGAGTGTACCAGGGTCTAGGATCTCGTTTCTCTGTTTTTGGGTTCTATTCATGCCAGCTGCTGGAAATATCAATGGGGCATCTCCCTCTCATCTTGAACCACCTATTGCTGACTCGAGCACTTGGTGCCGTGAGGAGTGTCTCCTCGCGAAGGAGAATAACTACATTAAATGGAATCAGGGAATAGGGCAGCTCTAGTGACCCAGGATTCCTGATTGGGCAGAGATCCTGAATTCAACTGAAGGTTGTGTGGCCTTCCCATCACACAGCATAACTGATATGTTTTGTTCACAAGCTAAAGGAGAAGTGAAATCACATTGAAAATCTTTCCTCTGCTGTAAAATTAGCTGCTCTTGCTTTTGAGGGGCTGGTGCTTCAAGTGGGGAGATATAACTCACAGCTGAGCTGAAAGACTGAACTGCTGAGCCCTGCATGTGAGACCTGTGCTAATTAGTACACGGGTGAGTATTGCACAAATACCCATACAGAAGACTCATCAAATCTACTATTTTTTCACCCCTTGCATTGCTTAGGATGTCAATGCTCATCCCCCTGCATAGACAGGGAGTCCAGCTGCTGGCCTTACTGTAGTTGCTCCAGAGGCCCAGTACCTCAGCAACTTGAGAAATGCAGAAGGCAAATTATCATGTCTCTTTGTGCATGTGCGCTTGCTCCCTGGTTCACTGAATAGGTCAGCTTAGCTTTCCAGAAAAATATATCCCAACGTACACCCCAGAGCCAAGTGAGGAAGATAGGACAAATGCCAGAAGATAAACCATGATGGTGTTAAATTGCGCAAGGAACCTTGTCTGTCGTCATTGGTCTTGCCTGCAGTTGAGTTGGCTTTAGAGCAATAGGTTCCTTGGAAGATGGTTGGGAAAGATATTCAGCAGGCTCAGGAAATAGTGCTTTCATTGCATGCAAATACACATTACTTGCTATCTACTTTAGTTTTCCTTATGTCTTGAAAGCCACTTCCTACACCGGGATGTTGTGGTCGCTTTTCAAGTAAGATACAGGCAGCATATGTAACACATAAGCTGTAGCACTATACAAATTCTAAGTATTTGTTACTCTTATCCCTACCTTTAAACTGCAGTATCCTGGGCTCCAGGAAGTGCTATGGGTGAGGAATAGACCAATTAGACCAAATAGACCAACAATAGACCAGTTGCTGGTATTCCTTTTGCTTAGTCCATTTGGTGTTATCCTACTGCCCAGCAGCTATCTCAGGTATTATTAAACATACAGTGGCTAAAGGTACAGGTTTCCCTTCTGAACTGATGAGGCTAATACACTGCAGTCTGTATACCTGTAGTTTTTCTGAGGTCAGAATTGGCTCCACATCTAAACTTCTGAAATTAATAAAATAGTCGTTAGACTATAAAGCATTCTGATGCTGTGAGCAGGAGAGTTCCTATCTCCTGTTAGTCTTGTATTCTGCTTGGTTAATTCCACAACACAGTCCGTGCCAGTGAAGAGATCCAAATGTGATTCTTGTGCTTGTCAGGTGCAACATAAGGGAAATGGGTAAGCTCACATCTCTGCCGAAAATGAGGTGCTATGGAGATTGCTTATGCAGAATCACGGATAACTTCCTTGTTCTTTCATAGAGCTGTTGGTTAGCACCAGGTACTTCCTCTGTTACTGCGTCTCAACCAGGGCCAGGGATCTTCAGCTGGTGAAATTCTTTTTATCTAGGAGTACATGTGCCCAGCTGGTCATGCCAAGAGACTTGTGTAATGTCATTCTTAAGAAACAATTAATCCTCCAGCAACTTTCCTGGGTAAAGTAAAGAAAAAAAGGGGTTTCCTTTTGTAGGCAGGAAAAAGAAATCAAAGCTCTCCCCAAAGAGAGTTGGTGAGCCCTTGCCAATACAAGTCATAGGAGTGTAGCTCTCAAATTATCAGTCCAGTTTTTCTAGCTATTGGACTATTCTACACTCCAGGTTGTTCTAGAAATGATGATATTTATTTAGAGGTCATGTGTAAGCTATCAAGACAAAAGCAGTGCTGGAATGAATTATAAAATCTCCAGTTCATGGAGCCTCTATCCCTAAGGCTGGATACAACCACAGCAACTCTGTAGCTTTCAATAGAATTTCCACTTATTGACTAGTGTGAACTGCTGAAAGCAATTACCTATACATTGCTCTGTATGTGCTGTGAAGAAGCATGTTGCAGGATGCCAGTGTCTACATAACTTGGCATCTGTGGCAAGAGTCACTACAGGAGCAACTCGATAACTGAATGCAGAAAAACCTCTGACAGATTAGTCCCTCTTACTGATAGGTGTTACTGTGACAGTATATCGGTCTTTTTAAAGGAATGAATTACCATTCACAGGTCCATGGGCTGCTTTTATACTTCCATCATCATGTTCGTGGCCTTCCAAGTTACAGCTGATGGACCTTCTGTCAAGACCCAGATATTTAATCAATGTGACAGCATCCTACATTTTTTGAACCCCAGAGGCCCTGGAAAACTTTAATGCAGCTTCCAGGTAAAGTTCAATCCACATGGCTGAGTCCCCTGAAGTATTTTCTGCAGACAACTCCCCTCCCCCATATTTTAATACACCCAATGTCCTTTACATTTGAAGAAAGCGAAGAGCTCAGCTTGAAGGCCAGATATTATTGCAATAGAAATATGTGCTTTACAGAGCTCTGCCATCTACTAAGAAGTTGGGTGCAAGACCCGTGTTTAAATTCCTCCATTTGGAAGAAACATTTAGGACTTTTGACAACGATAGTGAGTTTCTTCCTACCACAATCACCAATTACCGCACACGTGCTCGTGAGCGTTTGCAGCCTAGAATATGAAGAGGAAAGTATTTTTGAAGAAAGGAAAACATGTATTAACATTTGATGGGTACAGCAACAGTTTTATTGATAAGGAAACATCACGTTGCTGGACTCAGTTACAATGTCCATGCACTGACACAATTCCATCACAGATCTAAAGTTATTCAACATTGTTATAACTGCAATCAACAAATTATGCTAAGGCAGTGGGATCACTTGAGAAAGCCATAGCCGACTTGGAAGCCCCCTGCTTTCCCCAGATATAGCATCTGACCTCACAAAAGACAATCCCTCTTTCTTCTTATCCTGCTTCACCAGGATAAAATTATCCCCTCTCTCTCTTTATATGTGCACATAGGCATGCACACAAGATCAGAATCTGGCCCAGAATTCTTTTGTTCACAGCACTTGCCAATGAGTACCAACTATGTGCAACATAAATAAATGCCAGCCACATTATAATATGAATTTCCTTTAGAAGGGAATGTTCCAGAATCCTAATGGCTGCGTTTTCTTTGTCTCTTTCAGTTTTACCCTTTACATGCAACATTATTAGAGATATTCATTGCCCGACTTAAACAAGTAATAATGTCTGTCATTATAGCAGAAACCAGTTCACTTATAGTTAAGTAAAATGCTGTATGTCAGATATGTCAACGTGATCTGTATGATACCAAAATTTAAATAATGAAAAATAACATCAAACATGAAAATCCATTCATGCTAGTCATTAGATTTTAACTATGCTTTAGGGTTGTTAATGTGAAGAAGGGGAAGACACTTCAGCTGACCATGCCTAATGCAGCAAGCATGCAGCAGAATGAAATTCTTTATTTTCTCAGTACTCAATAAAGGAAACAGGAGCATTGCCTATCAAACTATAACATCTTTGATGAAAAGGTTCCTTAGTTCCTAGTCCCTTACTATTAATCTATCCAGAAATTTTTACTGCAGGTACTACATTGCATAAATAAGCTGACCTGTCAGGTTTTTGGCAATTTATGGGGCTGGTCAGCCTGTACATTCGTGCAGTTTTTTTGTTGCAATGAGATGTAATGGCTTTTCAGCGCACCATAAGCACAGTTGTGACCACAGGCTCACTAGTGTCATTTTGTGTGCAGTAATGAAGCCTGACGAGTGGTCTCCTGCTTGCAGATAGCCGGCTGTTGTCCTAAAAATGCAAACCATTGCCTCAGGCCATGGAATCAGGAACAGGGAAAGGACAGTGGCACAGGCACGGCTCCCCACTGCTTACCCTCCCTTTAGCGCACTGTACTTGGATGCAGCAGAATAGTCTTTACCCTTGTACATAAGGACACAATGAGAGAAAGTGATAAAAGCAATTGTATGAAGGCCATGTTGGAAATCGGGTTTTGTGAAGTTGAGCTGAGGTTCAGGGGAAAGAAAATCCTTTGCCAATACGTTTTCCCCTGTGCAGAGTGGGTCCTTTGAACAAAAATACTCATCTTCATTTCTGTTTCTCTTCCTTTTTTTTTTTTATCTGTATAAATATTTGTGCAGATATGTGCACTCATGCTTATTTATATTTATTTATATTTTGAGAATATGTACTTACACCCACACTAGCACACACGTAAACATGTATACATATGTACAGAGAGACACAGCTAGCAGGCACAGCAGATCACAGGAACAAACCTCGCTGCTTTTTTTCACAGCTCATCAATATTCCACAGCCCAGGAAGGCCAGGCGTGCATGGGGGTTCACACTTCCCACAGCACAGCCAGCCCCATCACAGATCCCCCTCCTTGCTTCATCACCCGAGGGTCGCCAAGAGAGCCACTCTGAGCTGGGTAGCACAGTGCTGGGAGATGGCTTGTTTTCTGGAGGAAAATGAAAAATAAGTCTATCCTGAGTCAAATAACAGTTAGGCCTCATCCTGGAATTGTGTGATTTGTGGTTTAATTAAGCCTCTTTCCATACACCAGCCATCATGGAGCAGCCTGGGTGCTCACGACGGGGGACTATCTAAATTCTGAAACCTGCAGGGTGGTTTGTTCTTCAGGAGGGTAGGAGCTTCTTTTGTGGTTTCCGCATGCACACCCAGTGTTTTGTAAACAACGACAGGCAAAGGAGATGGGAGCAGAAGTTACAAATCTGTTTCAGTTATAACCTTGTTGCCATATCCCTTCTCACTGTTTCATAGCTCTTTGGGAGTCATCCTTCTCTGCAAAACTTGTCACGTGATAGGAAGTGTCTTTGTAAAATGCCATGTTAGAGGAGAACATGGGGCCCAAGGCTCTCACCCTTGTCTTGGCTAAGACCTTTCCAATCTTCGTCTTCCAAATATTTGTCCCCTCAGCTCAAAGAGTGCAAAAAAGCTGCAGTTTACATGATTTTTATGTGCGGGGTGGAGCTGGGTGGTGCATGAGGCTGAGAAGGAGGGAGGGAAGATAGAGGACTGCTTGCAGGTACAGTTCATCGGCTGCATTTTTGTCTCAAAAGTGAGACCCTGGCCCTCAAATACAAACCTTAGAGCGCCTCTTTTCACATTTCTTCACTTCTGGAATAAGAGGAAGGTCTACTGCTAACTAGCAGTTCATCGCATTATGTGTCACCAAGATGGCAAAAGCAAAAGCAGCATTTTCCATTGTCACAGTCAGCAATATGGCTTATAAGCATCACATTACATTTGTCTTTATTTCTTAAATGTGTAGCTTAATATTGATATTTTTGAAATGTTAAATAAAAATCAGAAAACATGCAAAATGTACAGCGTTGCCTTGGGAACCTTCACTTTCTTTTTTTTTTTTTCCTTCCTGATATTTTATGATAGAAACTCTGCAAAGTTAAGGTAGCATTAACTCAATCTTTGGGTATATATAATACAAAATGCTTGAACTTCTGGGACAGCAGCTATTTCTATGGATACAGTATGTTGAACAGACACGGAACAAAGAAAACCAAAACAGTTGGTTCTCTGCTGTCAAGGAAACAAGCTGCTCTTTCTGCTTAAATATCTCTTACCAGAACTAGGAGGGAAAAATCCTCCAAAATACAAGTTTATACTTAAAAAGAAGGACTCTGACTTTCAGGCCCTGGAATAAATGTATTTTCAGATGTTTCAGTAAGGGATATAGTTATGTTTGGTATAGTTAAATCAATATATCTCCCCGAAAGCCCCTAAGGTTAAGGTTACTCTTAAAGGTAAATACTAAATCATTTTTTGACAACAGTAGGAGTCCAGAAGGAAAATGAGAAAACATTCTGCAGTGTTCTGGGTTTCATGCTGCATGCAGATCTCTTAATTCGATTGAATTCTGTTATTTACACTCCTGTAATTCAAACTCCTTTTTTAAAAAGAAAATTTTTTGCTTGTATTCATTTATTAAGAACTCTGTGGTTTAAAATAATGAAAACTAAACGTCATATTCATTCACAATCCAAAAATTTTAACAGGTTTATTTGTTTCAGAAGTAATACAAGGTGTATTGGAAAGAATTGCTTTATCTGATAAACAAGCTAAATGAAGATGCACATATATGTTCTATACAGTACTTCCAATTTACAAATGGCATGGGAGAATGCAGATACTTGGAAGCATGGTTAAGGTTACATGAAAGAAAGGGACTACAGGAAAAAAATTACTCCAAGCATTTTTAATATCTTGGAGTTACCTCCTGGTGAGCGACATTCTGGTTCTGGTTGGAATTAGCTTCATTTTGAGCTCCTGCACTTTAGTGAAGGACATTGCAAAATACTCAGAGAAGCACAACACCAGAAAATAGGTCTCTTCTAAGACAGAAAAATATCCTAGGAAAAGGATTGCGGTCTGGCACATACCAATGAGGCTCACAGCCTTTCTGGACAAAGTAGATCCAAAATGCCCAGCTAGCTTCGAAACACATTTAGGGACACAAATCTTTGTCTATTCACTGCACCATTTCTAATTTGAACCAGGAAGCAGAAATGAGGCTGAAGGCAAATGATGTATTTAGTTAAAGTTATCTTTGTTTATGGACTATGTAGGCTTTCTCTGGCAGGTTTTGCAATGCCACAGGTGGGCTTAGACATACGATGCCTGAATACTGAGTGTCCTCCCAGAAATGGGTTTTCTCCATGCACATGTCCTTAGCTCCCAATAATGGGAAAGGTACACTTATTCAGACTTTACCCTTCCGTGAACAGCAATGTTCCTGATGGCTGGGAGCTGCAGAGGAACCTGAGTGTGTAAAACAATCCTGTGTCTGGAGATAGCATTTGCCTCGGTAGTTACAATTTGGCCCATTGCATACAAAAGGTTGATTTTGAAGAAAATGGCCATTAAAATCCCTGCTCCTTACAAAAAGTGACCAGAAGTAAGCCCTTTGCCTAGCTATTCTTGCCTTCCATATTAGCTTTGTTGGTCTTGTAGGCTAGAAATAGTTTTTAGAATGGTTTTTTTTGAGAAGAGGTTGTGAAATATTTTAAAAACACAGCCCTTAAGGAACGAGAAACTGATAGATTCAAAAGGCGTACTCTGAAATGTCATTGAAGATGCTACCCACAGCCCCACTAAAGTAAGAATTACTGCTGAAGACCTAGTACTCACCCATAATTAACTTTGCAGTATCTTCTTATCACAAAATTTTTATAAAATTCTGTATCTTCTTATCTTTAAATTTCCTCGGTTTTCTTACTTTGTTTAGACACTATTGTAGCAGAAAAGAGGAGTGGGTTTGGGGGGAGGGAAAGGTTTGTACGCTTCTGAATATTTGAGCTGTGTTTAATCATTCTCATGTGTGAAATCCTTTATTAAAAAAAAAATCAGTTTATCTGATACTTACTGCTCTTTAGTACAGCACAGCTTGGTAGCACTAGGTACGTCTTGTTGAAAGTATGTCCATAAATATGTCCCTTGCAGCACAGAACAGCTTGTTAACTTGGCAATCCTCAGCAATTTGCTTTGAAAAGTTTGCCTCAGTTTTGATAGTCCAAATGTAGGGCAAAAACTCAGAGTAACTTTTTTAGCTAATTTTACCAATTGACACTTTCCTCCTAGCTTTAACTGCCTGTTTACTAGAAGAAGAACTACAACACTTCTTCCTCCATATTCAATTAGCCTTTTTTTTCAATGTTTTATTTATTTTTAATAGGCTAGGACTATTGATTTTCTGTTTCTCTGATGTGCAATGTAAAAAAGAGTGCTTTGTCTCGAAGAAATATTACCCTATTATCTTAACTTGTACGTAAATCTGGTGCCAGTATTATAAAGGGAATGATGCTACTATGACTTTGCAATGCTTTCAATCTAAAAAGAATTGTAAAAGTGGACAAATGCTACGCATCCCTATGTCATAGAAAGAATAAATAGTGCACAGAGAGGACAAGTAATTCGTCCAGTGCCCAAAGGCTATAAAGAATCAGCAGCATTGAGAAAAAAAACAGATTTTTGCGTGCCTGGTGCTGTCAAAAATTTCTATACTCCTTTTTTTTGGGGAGGAGGGGAAGAGTTGTTTTTTAGTTTGGGGTTGGTTTTGGGGTTTTTTTTGGGAAAGGGTTGGTTTGGGGTTTTTTTGCTGTTGTTTTAGAAATATTTCCAGCCAGCTTTTTTGGATATCCTTTTTAATCGAAGAATGGAAGCAAGATGCCTACATTATTCCTATACCAAATACATTAGGTTGGCTTATTGGAGAAACTCTGAATTGAAAACTCTCGAGTGTATGTTCTGTTTCAACCACATGAGGACTGTGATTGGAGATACTTCAAAGTGGGTTACAATGGTTAACTAAGTGAAAGATAATATCCCTTTCCCATTACTGCCTAGTAGGTCTCATTACTCCTCTGGGCATGCTCCTTAGAATAAATTAAGAGGATCCACTGAGAACTGTTTTGCTTTGGGTTTTTTATTTTCTAATGATTGCCAAAAGCCATTTGCTAGAATAGTACAGAATGTTTACAGATGCCTTAGGAAGAAAACAGCAGAATGTGGAACTAATTGTGTTTATTCAAGATGATTATGAAACACAAATGACCATTACTTACAACAAATCCCTTGACAGCTACAGTTTGACTCATGGGGCCAGGATCAAACTCAGTAAAGGAAGGCCTTAATGTAAAGTTATACTGTCCATATGGACACCACATATCAGCACTGGCTATTGGAGTTACTGCTCGCCCTGCAGTGCTCTTGTATCCAACTAGCGTTCAGTACAGAACAGCCACAGCTGCTAGGAAAGAGGAAAGGCACAGGGACATTATGAGTACTTCAGAAGGAAATCCTGCTGTGGTTAGAAATTCTGAGAAAAGCAACCACAGACCTCTCTGGCAATTAAAGCAGAACTTCAAAGGAAAAAGAACCATCTTTGCTGCACCAGTGATGGGCATTTAATCTCATCAGAGAATGAGATGCACAAAGCAAATCTAAAGACATGACTATTAATTCCACCATAAAGAACATGCTATACTCAATGCATCTGTGTTCATTCCAAAACGGTTTGTCAAGCCATCCCTATACATCCATGGATGTAAAACTGGTATGCACACTTCATTCTTGAGTAAGAAGACAAGAGGAATTCAGTGCAGTACAGTGTTGGAACTGCATAAATGTAGATGAAGAAAAATATTGTGAAAAAATTCATAGTGAAAAAAATTAAGTAAATTGCTAGATTAAGGGAACTAGGCATAATTTGATTTCCTGTGGGCGTTTTTGTTTATTTGGTTTTGGTTTTTTAATGGGGCACTGAATTGTGCTTTTTAAATTGATTTAGGGGGTTTGCTCTAATAATATCCAAATGGGTCAATACTGTGATTACAGTTTCATTTGACTTCATTCTTCTGTTGCTGCAGTTGAATCGGTTTTGCTTTTGACAAAAAAATAGTAGTTATTTAGACTACCAAAAATTTATTAACATGTGGTTCTCATACAGAGAGGTCATTTATATCCTTAACAGTGTGAAAACACAATGCAGTCTCTACTGCTTTTGTTGATTTAATTTTCTGGTGACATACACAAAATCTAAAGCTTAGTAATGTCCAAAAGAAAAAACAGCAAGTTTTTTATTGACTTTGGATCTTGCTTGCCCATATGGATGAGGGCACACCTTGGTGAGATCCTGGACCTTACATCATTGTGAGTTTTGGTTCAATGGTCACTTAACATACCATGCATGTAGCTTATGTTCAATGTTATAAATCAGCATTCAGTGTCAGTTTCAAAATTCCATGAAAAAGGATGAGTGTTAGAACTCATGCACTAACACAGAATTGTTGATGAGGGTTGAAACCCACCAGCAAATACATTGTGACTGAAAAATGCCAGCAGCTCAATGGGACCAGAAATGGCCTCAGCACACAGGTTGGATCTTAGCAGTCTGGGCCCCTGTTAACTAAGCTCCAGTGTTTCAGTCTTGGTGATTTTTTACCCGGGAAGGAAATCTCCACTTAGCTCAATGTTTAATACGGACAGAAGAAATTGCACTGAGATCTCAAATTAATTGTCAAAAATTTTACAGATGGTTTATCATACCTCCTGTGGTTTTTCAGTTTCAGAAAACTTTTACTGTAACATTTCTGCTTTGATTTTTATTTTTCATATAATGGGTAATTTAGCTATAAGAAGGAAAAATGATTTTAAAAGAACTGATAACCCTCAGAATGATATTAAACACATAACTGCGTCAAGCAGAAAGCTTCAGCAGGGTTTGAAAAATTTTCTGTGGGTTTCCATTTAATAGCTTTAAACTGTGTTTTATTTAGACTCAGACCTACTTTCTCTCATTGACTTCAATACGGTCAGGTCAGACTGGGGGGTCAGTCCTTCGTGGTGACAGGACTTTTCTCCGTCTGTTACAAGGACCTCATCCTGTGCTGAGTTCACCAGTTTCCCAAACCACATTTTTAGCCAGAAGGAAGCCTTACCTTTGTATTATGGGGACACTGCTTTCTTCTACCACTGCTGTTACTGGTACAGGCTGAAGGGATATGCAAGAGAAAGTAAGGGTGAAGGAGAAGAAAATAGCGTCCTAGGGTGAGCAGTTTATACCAGTAAGAGCTCCTTGAATCTCTTGTCCAGTGCATGTGAGCAAGGAAAAGAAGGAGAATTAATTTTATGGGAGCTGCAAAGTAATAACAGCAACAGAAATTAGTAGTAAGCTTTTTTTCAAATTGTCAGTCTCCCAAGCAATACACGGAACCTCTTAGCAAGGAAAAGGCACAGCCTGGTGAGCTTGACCTCCAATCCAACATTTGAGTGGACTGGCTTCTCAGAGATGGCTGTAAATGGCTTCTAGTGATGCCAGTCGGCTGGGCAGAACTGGAGCAAAAAGGACCTCTGCTTGCCTTCCCTTCCTTGGCAGATGTGCCCCATAAGGGTTAAGGACCTGCCCACCAGCTGCCAGCCTCTGTGAACACCCTGCTCTCCTCTTAGCCACCAGCCGATCCCTCCAACAACCCACTAAGGTGAGAGTTCACTGACAGCGGTGGGTGAGGTTAAAGATAATAAGAGTCTAAGCATCCATAGGGAGTTCAGCTCATGTACAGAGTCATAATTACATAAGCCATTACCATCATACAGGTGAAAAGAAATTGCTGCGAGCAGGGGTAGAAAACATTTGCAAAGATGGGCTTAAGAATCAAGGATGGAAAATATCAGACTTTCTCCAGTGGATGTACCATGGCTTTAGCTAGGCTATAAAATGAGGATTGTTTGGTAATTCAAGTGGAAACCTGTTAAATGGATAACCTTGTTGCAACAAATTTTAATTTTTTTAGCAGGTCTGTTCTTTCAACAGGTATTGATTCAAGCAGGCTCAGCTATTTTTATCAAACGCGTTTTAGAGGCACAGGAAATGCCACTGAGGATTTAAACCCCCAGTAAGCTACACAGAGGCAGTGTTTGTAATACACTGCTTGCTGCTTTCATAAGCTGGACAAACCTCATACATTATGGTCCAAATTATGCCCTTGGATGAGTATGCCTGATTCCCACTGCTGTCAATGTGGCTGTCATAGAAATCTGTGGGAGACCAGCTTGTGCATCCAAAGAGGAATCTGGCCTAAAATCTATTTTGCTCATATTCCTTGTTACTTAGATATTTCTCATGTCTGCTTGACTTACTTTCTCTCTTTTTAATTGAGGTAAAATGACCGCATTTAAAGAAAATCTTACAAAAAGAAAAAAAGAAAAAACCATAAAAGACCTCTAGTTCTACAGTGTTTTGATTTGTGCGTGACTATAATTAATGGATGTTCTTTATCCAAGGTTTCCTTGAAAATCACTATATAAATGGGTTTACAGAAATCTAGTGTTTCTGCAGCCTTTTGAGTTTTTGACAGGCCTGGCTGATCTCCCCTAAGAGCAAGCAGACATGGTCATTTCCCTAAAAGTTTTATTCTGCCAATCCTCAGCTGCCCATCAGTTGTTTGCCTCCTGAAAGAAAGCCTGAAAAGAAACATTCGGTAAACATTCTGCTGCCTCTGTGACTCAGGAGCACACCCACTCTTCACTCCGGTAAAGGAGTCTGGGAATAAAGGATGGTCTGCATGAAATAATTTGCAAATATATAATACCAGGAAAAGCCAATTTAGCAGTGTAGCCCCCATGAAAATCAAACTGAACATATCTTATGCATTCCTGATGGGTACTATTGTGGGGAATGTGGACCTGAGGCTGCATGGGTGACAACAGGAAGCATAGTACCAAGGGCCAGCTCATCTGGGAAGTATTCCTGCTGGCCCCTCTGGTTGTGTCCTGGTGCCCTGGTCACCTCTCTGAGCTGGATACCAGGTTCAAGATTTACTCCTCTCTGCACGGCTGCTTTGAATTCATTTTATTCCTAGGCAGCTAGTTGGAGTGGGAAATTTATACATGCATTCAGCATTGTCATAGTCATATCTTGCCTGAGGGCATATTGATCCTTGTTACCATATTGACTTGATGCTTCTACATCTGCCAGCAATAGGTCTACACATTTTTTTTTATGTGAAGATTGCACATTTTCCTTCCCCTGCCCCAAATCTGCTTCCACACAGTCTCCTTTTATTAAGGTAAAACAGTTGTGGGGTTTTTTTTCAGTGCAGCTTTTAAAATGTGTCTGTGTTTGCTCAGGTAAAGGTTTAGCAATTGCAGTTTAGCTCCGGCTGGCAGCTAAACCCCATGCAGCTGCTCACTCACACCCCCCACAGTGGGATGGGGGAGAGAATCAGAAGATTTAAAGTGAGAAAATTTGTGGGTTGAGTTACAGGCAGTTTAATAGGTAAAGCAAGAGCCGCATGCACACAAGCAAAGCAAAAGAAGGAATTCATTCACCACTTCCCGTGGGCAGGCAGGTGCTCAACCATTCCCAGGAAAACAGGGCTTCAACACACGTGATGGTGACTTGGGAAGACAAATGCTATCAGTCTGAATGTCCGCCACTTCCTTCTTCTTCCCACATGTCTGCATGCTGAGTATGACACTATATGGTATGGAATATCCCTATGGACACCTGGGGTCAGCTGTCCTGGCTGCGTCCCTTCCCAACTCCTCGTGCACCCCCAGCCCACTCGCTTGTGGGTGAGGGTGAGAAGCTGAAAAGGCCTTGACCCTGTGTAAACACTGATCAATAATAACAAAAACATCCCTGAATTATCAGCACTGTTTTCAGCACAAATGAAAACGTAGCCCCATACCAACTACTATGAAGAAAATTAACTCTATCCCGTCCAAAACTAGCACAGCAATGATGACTTTAACGAAAAGAAAGAATAAAGGAAATAGCTGAAAATTAATTGGTAACAGAATCTCCTTTCTAAATTATAAATACGCAGAAAGCATTCTACGTATTTTCTTTCCAGACTGAAAGAAACAAAGCAAAGGGGAAGTTACCTGTTAATTTATAATTAACTGGGGGAGCAGGAGCAAGATGATCCTTAAAACTGGTACGCTTGGAGCAGCAGATTTGCCACCACAAGCAATTTCTTCTTTTCACTCATGTTCTCCATACAGTTTCAACTATAAAGGTCACTAACCAAAAGCAGCTGCTAAAGTGGGTCCAAAGTAGTTTTTGCTTAACTTTTAGCATTTACTTAACTGATTACTAGTTACAAATCTGACACACAGCAGACATAACAGTGCTCTCAAGGAGATTAAAGGATTAGTCACTCACTAGCTTAATCAGATTAATAGAGATTTTGAACACAATATATAATTCTATCCACAGAGGGGATACATGATAGCCACATGCTAGCCTAATTTGGGAAGGGATATTAGGGATGGACAGACCCAGACAAAAGAGTGTAGAAAAAATTGCTAGTTATCACAGGGATTTTTCTATGTACTGCACTTGTAATACCACATAGAGACCTTATATTTTCTAGTGGAATTACAAATTCACAAAATACAACGTTATCATCAGCTAGTAGCCTACGCAATACTGCAAGAAGACTAACAAAATGCACTGATATAAGCTTGAGCTATTGGTATACAGTAAACATATGCGTGTGTTTCTACTCATGTAATTTTATATTTGAAACCTTGTTTTCAGTTTGTGGGGAGTTCTTCTTCTTCTTTTTTTTTTTTTTAATCTGTCTTTTGATGCCACAGCATCCAGGATCTGAAACACAAAGTGTGAGGAACAACTCTGTAAAATGTTAAAAACTTTGTGGCGAAATTGGAAGTTTGATACAGTAAATTAATCTGAAGTAAGAAGAAAAAAAAGGATTTGCTGTCATCTATGAGAGCTCCTAAAGCAAGTATTTAAACTTTGCCTGTGGAAAAATCTACTGATTTTTAAGAAAACATGCATTTCTCTTCCACATGGTTTGAATAAAGGGAAAAGTAGGGTGGAATGTCAGCATATTGAAACTGAGGTTTCCCTGAAGTAAAGTTACTTGACAGCTGTAGTATTTCTACAAACAATTTATAGACAGAAATCATAGAAAGCATTTATGTGAGCCCTGTTTTTAAATATAAAGAGAAAAAGCAAAAAGTAATCAGTGTGAGTGATGCTATCCGCATCTATTACCCTCCTCTTTTCAATACATGATTTTTCATTTTCCTGATTTTTTCCCCCATTTCTGGGATAGTGACCTTAACAAGTTCCCGAAGCATTTTGGAAGGTGTCAGTCTCGTGTCTGAATCTTATTTCCCTGACATCCAGTCTTCAGAAAAGAAGCACTTTTAAGAAAGAAACAAACAAATTAATCTCCATGTGCTTCAGGAAAGACACTGTAGCTGGAAGTAGGCCAGGTTTTCACTCTGAAGGATGCTCTGTGCTTGGCAAAGCCCAGAAATGTGTGTCTGCAACGGCTCTTCTGCTAAGATTTTGAAATTTAATAATTACAGTTCTTTAAAGGAGGAACTGCGGCTTAGTGGGAACATAGCAGCTAACAAGGAAAAACCACGTTACCAGCAATTAAGTGTTTGTTATGCAGGAGCTGCAGAAGCAAAACGGAACTCTCCGAGAGGAGCGCTCAAACTGTGCAATCTGGCAGCCCGTGACGGAGGTCACGCGTGCCGTACATGTATTAAACGAGCCGAGGTGAGCGTCTGTGCGCCGTGCAGGCTGCCGGCGCGCCCCTCTCCCTCGGCAAGGAGGGTCTGCGGGATAGTTCTTTGCCGAGAGGACTCGGCAGATCTGTTTGCAGTGGTCCACTGATAGGCTCAGCGTTTGCCATCACCTCTCCGGTGGCTGCACTGCTCCCTCACCCAACGGGCCCCAGCCCCGGCACAGCTCCCTCTCTGCAGCCGGGTCCTCTTTCCCCGGCTCTGACAGTCGGATTTCAGCCACGCAACCCGTGGCAACCAGAACCCCATCACTGCTCTCCGACAGGAGAAACACAGACATAAACACAAAGCTGCCTTTGAAAAAACAGCAATCGCCTGCTCAGGCTTTGCTTTAAAGAGAGAACGCGCTGAATTAAAAATGTGCCAAGAACAACCAGGATGGCACTGCTTTATTTTCACAAAGAAGTCTCTCCTAATTGCACATTAACTGTCTTTTCGCGAACAAACTTGTTTCCACCTAACGCTGACAGTCGCAGGAGCCTGAGTGTGTGTGTGTGCCGGGGGAAGGGGCGGGGGGGAGCTGCTTTGTGGCGCTGTCTGTACGTCTCGTGCCTGCGCTGATGGAATTATTGTTTATTTTTTTAATTTTCAGAGGTAGGTTGATGACAGCTGAAGAAGACTGTATTTGCTGAAGAGCAGCATGATGGTAGAGAGGAGCGGAGCTCCTGAGGGAGATCTAATGGTGCCTCTCCTTCCTGCACAGAGATAAAGACTTATAATAAGCGTGTATGTTCACCATCTGGCTCTGTGCATGTGGTCCTTATGGAGGCGAAAGCAGCACAATCTGTAAATGATCAGGAGCCATCGCACTCTCTCCAGAGAATCCACGATGCAATCAAGGTGACAGATGGCATGGCCGCTGCTGTGGCCTCATGGAGAAGATCAAAATCACCTTCAATAAACTCTGACTGAAATGGGCATGAGCACCTCAAAAAAGTCAGTTTGTCAGTCAAACTGCGACAGCAAGCTGCATTGGGGAAACATAGCAGCCAGCTCTCTGTTTTCAATCGTTTCCGTCTGACTGAGCCTGAACTATGATCTTTCTCAAATTGTCCTTTCTGTTTAGCTGAAGCAGGCCAGCAAATTGCCAGATTCATAGCTTTATTGAAGGAAATTGAAAACATGATGTCCTCAATTCAAGGGACAAACAGCTGGCAGGTGCTTGGACACCCAAGCACATAAAATGGACCCCTAGTCTTTTGGACAAGTTTGTCCAACTTTTGTCAGAGTAAATATAGATATATAATAAAATAGATATAATAAAATCCCAATTTAGGCAGGGTTTATCAGGCATTAGCTGACAGCAGTTATATGGCTGCAAATGGACCTTGTGTTATGTATTAAATGCTAGGTTTTCCCATTTATGCTAAAAATTCCGCATCTACTGCTAATTACAGTGATTCTTGTTTCGCTGTTTTTGGATGAATACCTGCGTATAACATTTTTGCCATGACTGCTTATCAAGTATAGGCATTCAGGGCCCAATCCTGCAAGGTTCCCAACATGCCTGACAAGGTGGCTCAGTACCTTAGAGGGTCAGCCTGCCCAGGTCAGACTCTTCACAACACTCTGTCCCTCCCTGGCCACCACCCATGCCACCAGCAGCCCCAAATGCCCTATTTCCACCCTTGTGCAGGCAGGGTGGTACCTACCAGGTGTTTTCCGTCATTTGTCCTACTGCATGAGTAGCCAAGGGTCTTAGGTGAGCTTCCCTGAAACTGGTGGTGAAGAAACATATCTATTCCTTCATTTTTCCTAATTCTTTCTACTTTTTATGCTTATTTTTATGGTGTCCTTGGCTTGATCAACTCCCTTTCTTTTTTTTTTTTGAGGGAAGGCAAAATAATGTGCTTGTTGCTGTTTTCAGGCTCACACATGGGGGCTTCCAGCTTCCAGGCTGAAGCTTTATTGCCAGGCTGAAGCAAGAAAGACACACTGAGAGGAGGCAGAGGATGGGCAGCTTTCCTCCTGCCCGCGGGATCCTGCCCCAAGATCTTCCTGGCCTGCTTTGGTACGAGAAGTGGATCGACGTCTGTGTCCCCGCTCCGCGTGGCAGATGGTCACTGTCTTTCTCGGTTTGCTCGCTTGCATGTTTGGTTTTCTACCACCACATTTTAAAATGTCCCTATTGCCCTTAGCCTTTCCAGCTACTCGTTTTTAGCTTTGTTACTCGTGAAATATTCTAGGAAGCCTTTTGGCCTGGTTCAAAGTCTTTAAAGAGCAGTGAGTCTTTTCAACAACTTCACTGGGTTTGAGTAAGTCCTTGGCACACATTTCTCTGTAAAACAGAGCGTTATCAAAGGCAACTTTTTGAAAATCTTGTTTTTTGATTCAGTGTGGAGCATGGGTCACATTCTGAACTCCAGGTTTCTGTTCCATCTGACTAATTTTGCACATATAGCTGACCATCCTGTCTTGCACATTTTATGCTTGTGAAACAAATAAATAGGTTGCCTTTGTACCTCTGTTCCTCTCTACCAATATGACTTTGCATGCATAGGAGAAGAGCTGTGCTCCCTCACCATTACACAGGTGCCAAGAGACTGTGACAGAAACGACCCAGTGTAAGGCTACTGTTTTGACCAGACAAAATGGTATTTTGCTGCTCCAGCACTCTGGAAGTTGGTTAAAGAGGGAGTGGCAAACCTTGATCTGACCAAGATGTGCTGTTAGGAGAATGAGGAGGGAATTTTAGAGATAATCTTCTGAGGGTTTCTGCTCTCTCTTTTGAGAAGTTTAATTTGGGATTACAAGGTGTTGCTCTGCTTTTTCCTGCCAGGTGGTAATAACTGAGCACACCAGAACAGGTATATGAACAATCTCTCCCAGAACTGAAGAACTGCATGGACATTTCCTACGGTACAATTCTCAAAACAGAGCCATATAACAGTGTAAAATAATAAATATAATGTTATAAGCCTGAGGTTCCTGTGTGAGACCTTGGCAAAACATCTGAATACCTGACATCTCTATTATGGCAACCAACCATACATGTTTAGGCATTTGGACACTAAGATTTTGGAACTCAAGTATTATGAAAAATTAATGTACTTGTTCCAGGCAAAGTCTAGTTGGGACCTCTCTAAATTGTAGCTAAAACCTGGTAGATTTCTGTCTTGGGCCACCTCCTCGCTCTGTTTTATTTTCTGTTTGTTTCTCATGCTGATTACAGAGAGTAGTGGGGAAATCTGCTTTGCTCCTATGGTAAAGAGGGCAAAGACCAGATCAGGTGGTTTAGGTGACAAGCCCCAGTCCACAGCTCCACTGAGACCGCTTGTTACAGGGTTTGTTTTCCCCTACCGTGATCTCCAGTAGGTCTCCTCAAGGACTCTATCTCTGGTTGGAGAAGAGGCTTGATTTGCTCCCTCTGTGGAAAGATGAGTGTGAAATTACCTTCGAAGACTGGTTTGAGTATAACAAATTATTTTATTTCTTGTTTAGTGGGTGACAAGGCACGACACATAATGCACGGTACATTTCAATACACATGTGCATCGGATCAATGGGAAAAAATCCTGGCCCAATTGAAATTTGCCACTGAATGGCTGAGAAATTTGGAGATCTTTCCCCAACAGAGAGAAGTTTCACTTAATGTATTGAAATTTGATGTCATATATTATGAGGAGGGAAAAAGGATAGGTTTCTAGATAATTGAATGAAGTGAAGGGAAATTTAGGGCCAGAAATGCTTTTGTCCTTGAATGTTCTTTCATCATATTCCAAATAGGGACTCTGTGTCATGGACCTGTGAATAAAAAGACTGCTTTAAAATGTCTGCTTCTTGCATGACTGACACAATTCAGTACCATCTTTCAAGACATCTTTTCTACACATTTATTTCAGAATAATGTATTGGACCTGCAAAACCTTATTAGAATATTTTTGCTACAATTACACTTCCATATTCTGTGAGTAACATTTAAGTTGATTGTTCCTTGTTTTATCATGATCTTATACCACAACAGCATAAATACAGTGAAAGTCACTGTCTGAAATGAAACAGCTTTTATCCTGGGTATCTTGTTACTTATTGATGGAGGGGATAGTTGACTGTAAAAGAAAAGTGTTTTGTTTTCTGGAAGTAAAATACAGAATTTGGAGCCTAGCAACGTTGCCCGGGGAACATTTAATAATATTACCATGCCTGCCACATACTAGGGAAATGAACCTCCCAATGATGCTTAGAAACCTGGGATCACTCCTTACCCTCCTTTTTTTTGTTTGCCGGCTTTATCTCTTTGACCCTCATTCTAGTTAGAAAACCATATTGCTTCAATCTTTTTTACAAATCATTTAAAATGCAATGAAATCAGGAGAAGGGGAATATCAGCATAGAACAACCCACTCTCAGGGGTGGAGTCTCTACCATTGCCAGTTCAGGGCAATTTCCATTCCATTTCCCTGGACAGCTTTATGGGGAAATGGGATGTTCTACTTCCATAGTTATCATTGCAGCAAAGGCAATGAAATACCCCCTTAAGAGGAGGTCAACAGAGTCCAGTATCAAGAGCAGGAGGTTTCAATGGAGAAAAGAGGATGAGAAAATTGAAATAAAGGATTGATTTTGAACAACAATGCCTGTGCTTCATAGATATGACTGTCTTTCATCTAATGAAGGTATCTCATAGAGAGGAAAAATTAAGTCATAAACACAGCAGATATGTTGTGCGTGTGAAATAACACAAATTTCTTGCATTCCTCTGATCAGCTATGGCCAGGAAAGGGGAATGGTTGTCATAATGTTCTACTGACAATTTTTCTTTTAAAATTTATGGGACATTTTACATGGTCTGAGTGGTGGATATACTGGGAACAGCAGTTTGAACTGCAGTATAGATGAAATCAAACTAGTATGGAGTGTCCATTTGGAAGAGTTTGGTTATGTTTATTAAGAATGCAAAAGTTGATATGGGCAAAAAGGGGATGTTTTTCAAGCATTTTTTTCTTTTAGGCGTGTGGACACAGAATTAACATCACAAAAAGTAGACAGATACATTTGTGGATTGTATTAAATAGCTACAAAAACCATGCCCCTGTTTAAAAAGGTCCATTTACACAGTGGTCCCAGTCTGATTTCCAACTGTTATTTAAGCAGAAAATGCTGTACTTTCTCCTGTGATGGGAGCAAATTAGTGAACTGGAACGGTCTAGCTAAAATCAGAAACCAGGAGCTGAAAATATTCAGTACGATTGCAGTATATTTCATGTTATGAATGTACCACAGAGCCCTCGGACCATTACGTGCTTGCGTTACTATTTTAACAGCAGCTGCTACATCTGGGTGCTATGTAGGGTCTGCTCCTACATACCTGTAGCTCCGCCAGAGCCACAGAATGGAAGCCTGATAAGAGGACATGCATTGCTTTGTATGATAAAAGGTACTTTCTTTGTCTGGCAAACCACTCCTTTTGTATGCACATCAACCAGATGGCCATTTCAGTTTGTCTCCGGCTGTGAATCAGACAATATGGCAGAATTAAGGGAAAAGCAAAACCTTCCCCTCTGCTCCTCCTCTCTGTATATAAAATTAGAAATCAACAACCTTCAGGGAGATTTTATTTTAATACTTCAGTCCTTCAGTAATTTAGTGACTTTTGACTTTCCAGTCACCGCGCATCACCCTCCTAAAGGTGTGACTAGCTAAATGCTTAATGACCATGAGATAAGGAAAAGGGTTTGAAAATTAAGTAACAAAAGAGGCATGAGAAGCAGTGGTTATTAAAAAAAGAAAAAAAGGGTTTATGTATAATTTTGGTGATTTGATACTAACTACGTTTCGCGTGGTGAGATTCCTGGTGGTGTTTCACGGACAGTGACTGCAGTTCTGTTCCGTGTCATGCCAAGAAGTCTGGGGACTTGTTGCAGGGTTAAACACAGGAAGTTTTTTTCCTGTTGTCTACACTGTGGTGGTGTTCTATCCTGCACTGGAGGTCCTTCTACAAATTTTGGGCAGCCACATCATCACCTTGCAGAACCTGCAGAGGCTTTGGAAATGCAATTTGTTTCAGGATCAGGAGGTGTAAGGCAGCTCTCACACTGCTAACACTGCCCACATAGGTGGGGAATGTTACATGCTCTTGAGATATAAATGCAGTGGTTTCAGTTGAAGAGGAGGAAACAACGTGAGGAAAGAGAACCAACAGAAATCTCCGTAAAACTAATTCTCAAAGAAAGGTTGAAATCTGCAACAGGAGCCCTAAAACCTTTGTTGTTGGACTTCTAGGTCAAAAAGGACTTATGAGGATTACAGAGACCTGCTGTACACAACTCGTAGCTATTAACATCATTTAAAGCCTCCTCACACTTCATTTTACGTATTTGAACAAATGTATAGGATCAAATTTGACAAAAAGTAAAAGCAGTCCAAAAGCCACTATACCAGAAAAAAAACATTCTAGTCCTTAGTGGGAGATGGCAGCTCTATATTAAATCCTGTAATTTAACTGGGCTTAATTTTGCAATTTTCCAGAAATATTCAAGAATATATATGCTGATTTTGGCACATCTCTCAACACAAAATTATCTCCAAGTACCAGTAACTTTTGTTGTAATACAGTGATAGCCATGTGCAGTTGTGAAAAGATACATTCCTCACTGAAGCTTCTACCCATGTTTTAGTAACTGCTAAAATTAAATCCATGGGTTGAGCCCTCAGTTTGCCTGCTATTTCCACCTACTAGTAACCAAGAAATACAAAGGCATTTCTCTAACATGCAAGTGACATAACATTCTCTTGGCTCATAGCAGATCTCCAAGAATGACCATGAAATTTCATGTGAAATTAGATCCCATGAAATAAAGGAACTGGGCACCCTCAGGATTCTCTCTACAGCTGGCAAGAATTCCTGTTGACTTCTATTAAGACAATTTCAAACACTGAAACCACATGCAAGTGACATTTAACTGTGAGGGTGGTGGAGAAGAACACTTTTCCGTGCATCCTTCTTGGCCACTTTGAATTTATGCCAACAGTGACAACATGTAAGTGTATTTCACGATTTCCGTCATGTTATTTATACCTGGTTTAAGTTTAAATTTTACAAAGACCATACGGCATTCCATTTCCATGTACAAATTTTGCAGGGATTCATGAGAGGAAAGCAGTAAAAAACATTGAGAACATATAATAGCATACCACTCGACACAGGAATAAGGGAATATATTATAAATAACTCACTTTCAAGAGAATTTGAGATGTTTTACACCTTCAATCATTTATCCTAAAGCTCTGGAAATCAGATTTTCTTCAGATGGCTGCTGTTGTAGCGAAGGAAAACATAACAACAGACCAAAAAAATGAGATATTTTGGAGTTTTGAAATGATTTTATGAATTCTTATTCATTAACTTTTGTTAAGGAAATGTGAGGGCTAGCAGACATGTTACAAATATTTAGTGAGAGATAGCTTTTGCCTCAGAAGTTCAAGCGTTAACTTGCCATCCAAAGAATAGGTAAGATTGAAGGAAAAAGTAATAATTGTGGTTTTAGACAAATGAAGGTTTGGTTTCATCCAGAGTTGTATGAAAAAACTCCTGAAACTGGATCTGAACTCTGGAAAATGAGATATATACTACCAAAAAATATCAAACATATATCTGCTTTTGAAATCTTGTGAATTATAAAATTGTGACTAAAATGTTCCACATTTTATGCTAATGAGACAAAAATACTGGGAAAAAAGGTTGCATGAGAGTTAGTTAAGTACTTTAAATATTTATTTTCTAGTTGAGGAAAGAAAAAAGGTAGAAGAAGAGATCATTCAAGTACTTATGAATGTTGTCTCCTTGTCTCAGGACTTGTATTCTGAAATTGAAATACTTGCACTAAAAGATCTTCCTTTTCAACAGCACTTGACACCCATTTTCGTCTTTACATTAGATATCTTTCACTTTGCAAGCTTAAGCTTAATCTCTTCTTTAGTGTGCCTAGGTCAAGTAGGACTTCCATCATAGTCCAGTTGCTGTGAGATCCTTGAAAAATCTGTGAAATTGAAATACCTCAGTGCAAATCTAAGATCTATGGGGAATAGCCAATTCTGATGAGAAGTCTGTACATCAGTGTCCCTGTCTGTAGAAATGAGTCATATGTAACTTCTATACAAATATTTTGAGATCCGAAATCTTTGAGCATACCATATAATAATGAGGTTTAGTTAACAGTTAGTAGTGAATTGTTGGTAACAGTCATCTTAGGGAGAGACAGAAGACATTGTGTGATGTACAGTATGGAATAAACTCCCCAAGACAAATTCCTTTTTTATCCATGACATTTTTACCTAAATGTAGATCGGGGAAAAAAAAAAAAAGATATTCTGAAAAGCTTCTGATCAGATTGCTTTTTTTATCCAAGGAGTGGTAGAATTAAAATGCTATCTGGTCATTGGTACTGTGTTTTACTGTGAGGAAAGAATACATTTGCCAGCATAATATCTGCATTTTGATAGTCTTGCCACATAAATTTGATCCACTAACTCTCGAATGCAAGCACAAGAATCTATACCCACCTTTATCATAATTATTACAATACGAAGGAGGAAAACTGTTGGTTTGCTGAATAATTGAAAAAAACAAATTTAATGGGCAGTACATTTTTAGGAAGGGAGTTGTAAATCTCAGAACAGTTCCTTTATCAGGTCACCCATAATCTTACTCTGAAGTCACTTCAAACCTATGGAAGAAAATCCCAAAAATCAACAAAAAAGGTAATTTTTCTTGTTTGAACTGGCATGCAATTTTTAGAATGAAAAAAATTTATACCGCAATATAAACAGATTGCTCAAAATTAATGTCTTCCTACCTTTATCCAGTTATCTTCTCACGGTCTTAAAAAATCAGAAGTCATAACTTACAGTATATGAAGACCTGAGTGTTTTATACGTTATTTTTGCTCCTGAGCGTGGCTCCCAAAGATGTATGCATAGCCTGCAGGGTGCATATATATACATACATGCATACATATATACACACACACACATATATATGTATATATAAATATATACATGCACACACATACGTGTGTGTATGTGTGTGCTCTCACTAATGACTATTGAGCCTCTGGAGACAAAGGCACCTCTTGTGCAGTTCTTAAGTACATGAATAACCTTAACCACATGACTCATTCTGTTGAGTGGGATATCTCATGCATTTAAAGTTGCACACGTGTTAAAGTGGTTTGATGGATCAGGGCCAAAGCAAGCAAGGTCTATGGCAATGTGGGACTAATGATGCTCTTATTGTGAGAATCATTATCCCTGGTTTTGAATGAATTTTAACAATGCAAAGAGTTTGCTGTTTGTGGGAATTCTTTAAGGTTAATTTTAATTTGTTTGATTTCATTCCATTGTGCATGGCCCATTTTTATGCCTGTGTTTCCAAGGAAACAGTTGTAAAATGGAATTTGATATGATGTGTTATCAGGTTCCTTGTCAGCAAGTTCCAAGTGATAGTTATGAACTTGACAAATTAAGTTAAAAAAAAATTATGATTCGAGTATTAAGATAGAGCTTCATGTACAATGTTTGTTGTCATCTGAGTTATGTTCTAATGCTTTAATTTGTTTGGGGACGGAGACGGTTCTGATCACTGCAAGGAGGTCATAGTATTGACAGCACATATACAGCATACAATGTCTGCAATGCTGAAATCAATATTTGAGACTGCTGCTGTCTTGATTCCAGAAATATAATCTCAAGAGCAAGTACCTTGAGTTAAATCAGACTGACTCCATTTAAGAAATCCTTTATCTTCACTGATGGCTAAAAAAAGGGAAAGTGAAATCCAGCTGGGACTCATGTACCAAAATCCAAGCAGGGGCCATATATACAATAAGTCTAAGTGGATGCTGTACTTTGGATGGTATTTACAATCTGTTAATTGCTGTGCAAGCACAAACACAAATATTTACTCCAAAACATTTGTGCAAATGTATGTGTTTTACAGAGCAACAAACAAACCAGAGTTCTCCTCCTCAGCTTCTTTGTTATTCTTACTGCAATAATAAGGGTCCCTCGAGTAAAAGCACTAGGAAAAAGAAAGCTTCATAAAAATCCATGTAGATCCAAGTTTGTGACTTTTTTTACAGTTATTGACCTCAGGAAAAAGATGAACAAGAAACTCCAAACTCATACTAAAGACTCCGTTTCACATAATACTGTTTTATGATGACACTTGCCAGTCAAAATATTTCAGGAATACTTGATCATTCTACTGAGAACAGCTTATTTTTAAAGCAATCTCTATGGGCCAGTTACCTTGACTGAAGCCTGGGAAACTAGGCAAGACCCCGGAAAAAAAAGAAATACCTTTGCAAGTGATATTAAACCCATGGGTTTTAGGGAAGGAAAATAGGGATTTGTCACTGGAGTGTATTCCAGCAGTTCTCTCTTTCTAAATGGGAAATTTATTTGGCTTAGTTTTAATTAAATTAGTATTTGTCTTTCAGATACTTAATAGAAGTCATGCGAGGACTTGCAGAACCCTTAAATGGCATTTTTATTGTCTTTTTCCTGAGCGTCCGTGTGAGGTATGTGAGGAGCTGATATATTGGTGTGTGTACTCCGACCTCTGGCATGGCCTGTCTTGAGGTCATGGACTCCCTGTTGGCAAGATGTGGGACCACACCAAAGCCCGATTGTGTTCTCACTGGCAGCTGCACTCACTTTTCCACGAAAATTAGGGCGCTGGAGACAGCATTCCTCCAGCATCAGGATGCAGACAGGACATTCATCTGAACCCATAAGATCAGAAGCGTCCTGGTTCCCAACATTTAGAGGGCAAGTGCAAAACCTTAACAGGTATGGGGATGGGGGGAGGACCTTAATTAATGACTTAGGAACAGGGTTGTGCAGGGAGCTTTAAGCCAAGCAAGGACTCAAACTTCGTTTTCCTCAAAGGTAGGCTATTGTCTGAGCTGACCTTTCTCCCTCTATTTAAAACTGATGTGTAATTGTAAGTAAAACCAAAAAAATTCTAAATGTTTATTATTGAAGTGCACACACCTTCACAGCACAGAGAATTCTCTGTTATTTCTTGTTCCTGCTTTTATAAATTTAGGGGCTAATAACACCAAATCCTACCTTTTTTATACATGAGACAGTTACTGCCTGCTCCTGATTCAGTGTTCTTATCTCAAAGTTTTATAAAGTGTGATCCTAATGAGGTAAATATTAAAACCAGAAAAGACAAAAATTGCTTTCCTGTAGACTCATCTCAAATGTTTGAAGCTGGCAGAAATACGGTATTTTTAATGTTCTTGAGGAGAGAGATTTCTGACCAAAGGTAAGTGAGGTGCCAGAGGGAAGTAAACTCCAAAATTGGCCCTGCATGGAGAAATCACTGCTCCTTGTACACATACACACACACACGCACACACACATAGTGCATTTTTTCTTTTTCATGTTTTAAGCCTAAAACCAGTTTACACTTTTGCATTAAAAATTTGAATTAAGTTCATTTAAAATCACAGTATCTGGATTTGGTGAGGCAAGGGTGAAGTGTACGCTCTCAGTCGTAGAAGAAAGTCTTTTCATTAAAAATGACTGTAGTTATATTTGTCTCAGCCTTTTCCCTTTAGTAACAGTTTAAAAGAAAGAAAAGGAAAACAATTCCTCTTGAAGACAATTGAACCTGACACAAAAGACTGTAAAAGCTTGAAAGATGGTCTGATGTGGAAATACATATTTCAACAATTTGTAAATTGTGCATTATATACTCAATGAATAATTGTGGTCTGTTTACCAAATATGAATATAGAGAATTGTTAATGTACTATCAGGTCAGTCCATGCGACAGAGGCATTATATTGTTGATACAAAATGCACGCTGGAGAAACAGAACTGAAGAAAGAAATACTTGCTGCTGTTCAAGCATTAATAAGAGCTGTTTTAATGTTGTTAGAGAATGGAAGAAATCTCATTCTGAGACAACTAAAACTTTTCAGATTCCTTTCCCTAAATGTATATTATAAGAGTGCAAAATGCATCCACATATGATGTGTTGTTATCTTGTCTGTCTCTTTTTCTAATTCCGTCTTTTGATGTCATTTAAAAATGGCTAGGGGAGTGTTTTGAAGGCTTGCAAAAAGGAAAAAAACCAACAAACCTGCTCTCATTTCCAAGACAAGTCTTGCTATGGAGTCTCAGGAATCAGCTTGGGTGAGTTATTGCAAATCCTTTAAGAAAATGGAAATACATGGGCTACAATAGCTGTATTTAAAATAGAAAATCCACTCTGTATGTGTGTATGTGTGTGTGTGTGTGTGTGTGTGTGTGTGTGTGTGTGCAGGCAAACATGGCATTCAGGAGAGTGAAATGAAATGAGCCAGAAACTTCTCACATTTTCCTGGCATCTGTGGCGTGTCGCCATATGAGAACCATATGACTGCTGGCAGATTGGCATGTCAGCTCAAGCATGTACAACTTGACCTCACGGAGCTCTGTGTTTATCAGTTTATAACAGGAATATTGATACAATTTTAGCTGCAGTCTTTCTGTGGAAGGACACTTCATCCTTTCACAGTCCTAATTCTCCTTTGCTAAAATGACAGCACCTTGTTTTTGAAGTTGCTTTTCCACTTTGGGAAAAAAAAGCAAAGGCGGCAGAAGACAGCAGAAAGCTGTTCTGTGTGCCAGAATGATGTTTCATTCATTGTTTTGTTAACTGTGAAGTCCTTAGTGGAGTTTGTCACGGGATTGCCTGGCTGACTTGTGCTGTCTTTGTGGCTGAAAACCACAGCAATATTAAAAACAGACATGGAAGCAAAAATCTGGAATGTTGTTAAAGCTGAAAGGTATTGCTGAAGTATATCTGCACAGAGCAGTCCCAGTGTTTATTCACTCAGAAGAAGGATCAAAGGATAGTACATAAAAATGTGGATGAGCAGTTTTTCACCTCAAGTTTGCTTTCCCAATCTCCAAATGAGTGGAATTTAAGTACATATGTGTTGCACCACATATATATGCAATTAAATAGAATGGTGAACGTGATATAAAATCTGAGACAAACAGCTCTCCATCCAGAATGAAAAACGGGATATAAGTGTAGTCATAAATCAGAGGTTGCTGCAAAAATTCGGATGTCATACAAACTTGTCTGGTTGTTTATGGCAGGTGAGAGTTGGTAAGAGTGAAATGACGTAGGTACAGTCAAACCATGACCTGGATTGGAGACAGAAATAAGAAGTACAGAGAGTACCCTTGACCACATGATTTCATTTAAACTGCCTTCGTCACCACCATTTCCTTCAAGAATAAGAGTATACCTTATATCCTCAAGGACTTAAACATGCACTTGCACTATGACTTGTTCCACTCAACAGTGTGGAAAGATGATGTACTGAACACGCATCGCTTCACATTAGCGCCCGCAACTGCACTCATGCCATCTTTCAGAAATAACGTTATTCATATCTGCTCAAGCTTCCTTGAAGGTTAAGCTTTAAACTGCTGTGATTTTCTAATTTTCTCTATACTGGCAACTTAATTAGAATCTCATCAGAGCAGATTCTAGGACTGACATTAAAACTTCCTCACCCACTGTCTTGACGAGAAACAAGTACTGTAATACTAGTTTTTTTATAAGGACTGGCATGAAGGGTAGGTGGAAAAGCACTGAAGAACACCATGACAAAATTAATTAGATAAAATCCTGAAGACAAAAAAGAAAATGTAGAGTAATTTTGCTTCTTAATTTTTTTTTTTTTTAAATAGGAACAGCGAGAAAGTGAGATCTAAAATTTCACTTCCCCCAGACAACAACTATGGGACTATATTGCAGACAAAGAAACATCCTGCCAGCTATATGTCCCTATACGACCCTGTATAACTCAAATGTGCAATCTGTGGTGATCAAAATTACCACTACAATGTCCTTGAGAAAATTTATCAGGAAGTCTAAAATATTTGGATGTATTTTCCAGAATTTCATTCAACAGTCTTTTCATGCTGATGGATTGGAAGAAAGAGTAAAATAGAAATAAAAAAGGGAGGGAAAATGGCTCTGTTCTGCTGAAAATGGAGAGCTATTTATTTCTAGTTTGTTTTGGCAGGTGATGTTTGGCCAGCAAATCTAATATTGTGGTAAGGCCAAACATTTTTGAGTTTACCCAACTGTAACCTCCACACAAGCTACAAAATTTAAAAAATTCAAAGTTTCAGAATCTTTTATGCATGATAAACTGTGATTTAGTTTTCATTATCATCTGTAGTCTGAATCTCTGCTGATAGCTTGAGAAAACTTGCCATCTCAAATTACCACAAAAAGATGTCCAGCCTATGGAAATGAACAATGAGCAACATCTATTTGACAATTGTCTCTTACGCTGGTTGAGACATACTCTGTCAAAAGCACCACCATAGATCAATGATGACATCTAAAGAGGCAAAGTGCATACTCAGAAAAGACTATTGAAAATAAAATACGATCACAAATTCTCATGAATGTGCCAGTTCATGAATTTATACACATATTTGCACTGTTGCACACTTAGACTTGAACACATTGATGTTCATGGATGGGGTAGACTCTCCACAAAACTTATATATGGGTTTGTGATAATTTTCCTCTATTAGGACAAAAAAAAAAATACTTAGAGAAGTAGAAAGGATTGAAAGTGTTCTTGTCATCCATGATGGCGATATGCGTGCTTAAGGAAAGGTAAATTCACTTCTGAGCATTGAGCTCATCTTAAGCCATGGGCAACAACAATTAAATTGTCATCATCTGGAGAGAATAACATAAATCTGCACAAAACAATTTAATAGATCTTACAGTCATTACAGTATAAACTTGAATAAATGGTAGATTTATACATGAACAAGCAAAGCCTCTCATCATTAAATAGTGCTTAGTATAAGTGGACCAGTCAAGCTGTTTGTGCCTTTTTGTTTCTTTTCAAAGAATTGTAGTGAGGGGTGCCTAAGTGTATGATTCAGAAGGGAGGGAAAATCGTTTACTGCAGCATGTGGACAGGTTTGAGTGAGAGCAGATTTCCATGCAGGAATGAAATATGAGCCAGGGAAAACACCCCTTTTTGAACACACTCACAAGCCCTGATTACACGGCCCACAGCTGGAGTTAATCCAGATTCCTGTTTAATTAAATAGTAGCAGGCATTCCGCTGCCTTACATCAAAATGCAAAAGGACAGAGGTGAAATGCAAAATGTGACTCCCACCTCTCTTCATTGCTCCTGAGAAAAGACAAGATTTATTTTAAATATTTTAATGAAAATCTATTCACTGTGCAGGATAAATTTTAAATGCACAGGGTGAATTCTAGCTGCTTAGAGAAATGTATGTGATAAAGTGATGGCTTGGTACTAAAATACCAAATTTTGTTATTGAATAAAATCCCTATGAAATAACCTGTGCTATAATTTGTTGTGAGACTATCCTATTCTGCTCTTGCATTAACAACCTGTTTCTGAAAGAGAAAAATCCAAACTTTTTTTCCTTTCATAGCAATAAGAATAAAACCTTCAGCGGAAGGATGTCTATCTGAGAAATAGTCCCATTTTATACTGTGCCATTTTAAAGCTGGGCACTTAGTGCAGTACCTATCCTTTAGCATCTATATAGGTATATTCAAATTTTTCACAGGTGAGAGTGGAAATTTCATTGGTCTGTGGGGAGTAGGAACTCATCTGTAGTGGAGGTCAAGTGAGATGTAACAGGCACCATCCAAGGTTAAAGGGTATGATAGAATTAAACAGGTGACAACTTTCTTACAGACTTTAATATATATGTTCTACTTCTCCCTAAAAGGATGGTCTTTTCTTTGTTATTCTGTTAATCTATGACACAAGTACACAGATTTCATTGCATGACAGAGGCTGTCTGATTTAAAAAACACAGATACACTTGGGGTAACATAGAACACATATATTTGCTTTCACTGAAGAATACTTTTTTTCCCAGTGTATCATCTCATGTAGGAAACAATAAAGATACATATTATGGGGTTCTGCATTTTTATAGCATCATATGATAAACATGGATAGCATCCTTGATGAAATAACAATGGCAATAACCACTACTCTCTTGGTTTCTCCTGTCAAGAAATATAAGTATTGAGATGGCTCTGTTATTTGGCTGAAGCCAACAGCAAAGAAAACTGTTGACGATAGACAGCAAAGAGGCTCTGGCTCCTTGAAGAGAAAGATGAGTACTGGGGGGGGTAAGCAAAAAGTGGGGGTTAGAGAAGCAACATTTTCCCCACAAACACTCTTGGTCCAGTCTTTCGAAAAAATATTTATTTCTATACTTTTCCTTAAAAGCATAAAATGGGAGCAATAAATGAACCTGAATTGCAGATAGTTTAACGGTGATCACAGTTTGGCATTGTCTTTATGTAACTCCTTATTAACAAATCTAATGCCTTTCATAGATATTACTGAGCCAAAAATCAGCAGGATTAAGCAAATGTATAAAACATTTCTGTGCCTATTGAGAGCATTCAGTCACGTTACATTAGAATAAATTATTTTCTAACAGTATGAGTACTACTATCTTAAAGAAGGAAATACCCTGACTGCCTGCTCATCTTGGCTAGCACATTATTTCCAGTGCAGGAGATGGCTTAATATGCATTTTTAAACCTTGGCATGACATGTCAGAGGCCAATTAGATGGATTCTTGATCTGATGTGGCATGGTTATTCTTATATTCCTTATGATGGTTCTTAACTTTGTGACTGTTTTAGCATTATCCTTCTTATAATTTAGGCACATTCTTGAAAGCATAAAAATATATTCTTTACTTCATATACCTTAGCTGCACCTATCCCACTGCCCTCTGAGCCTTCTCTGGCAGTCTGAACACACCTCCTCTCCCCAGAGTCGCTTTGTATGTTTCTCCTTAACACTTGACATCTTTCAACTCTGTGAAACAACAATTAAAGGCTACCTTAAAGGCTAAATTATTAATTCATTTCCATCTTTCTCTGCACCTTAACTCCATAGGCTCACCACTGTAGCAGGCTTGGCAAGGATGGAAAGGATGGCAATAAATGCATTCAAGGTCTCCTGACATCGAGAAAACAGGGCAACATTTCAGAGGAAGAAGACGGCTGCTCTAAATTCTGCTTAACATATCTGCAAATCTTTCCAAGGTAGGTACCTGTCTGTTTCCAAATCAAGCCTCGCTTTGCCTCGTTTTCTTCTCTGGTTTTTGACCCCAGGGTTGTATCCGTCTTCACACACCCGGAAGAGAGTCCTCAGAAGAGATGCTTTGCTTCAGGTTTCCTCTCCTAGGCAGCTCTTGGGGGCCAGTGTGCAGCTGGCCTCAGCTTGCACTACTCCACTGCTCCTGGCTCCCATTTCGCCCTCCCTGATGTTCCTGGCAATGGAGCTGCGTTGGGAACAGGCTTCTGGGCACTGTGCTCTGGGCAGTGTGTGCTAGGATACAAACCACAGGTAAATCATGTGCTCTATAAAATGAAGCATTTGGATCCAAGAGTAGAGGGACATCATCTCCATTTTCTTGCCAGCCACATCACAGCCTGTGCAATACATTTACTTATGACATTTAAAAAGGGCAAGGATCTGCCATCACAGCTGCTTCATCTATATGCATTTGTTGGGGGCTCCATACATGTACAGAGTGTCTGCAGCCAGACCAGGACTCCCAAGAAACCTACAGGGCTCCCATGCTGGGATCATCTCCCCTGAGAGATGGCGGGATTTTTCTGGCATGAGGATGCCGATCACATCCCTTCTGCAGGAAGGCAGGAGAGGCAGAGATGCTCCAGACTGGTAAGGCTGCTGTCCTATAGCTCAGTCCTATATCGTGGTGCTACTGGGGGAAGTCTGGAGCACCCTGTCTAGTTTGTATTTTCTCACTGCATCATGATTGTGTTAGATTTAGGTTTTTTCCTCTCTCTCTGCTTTTCTTCTTTTTTTTTTTTTTTTGTACTTGCTTCTTCAGACTACATTTGACCATCTTTACCTCTCTCCACGTATGACTCCTACTTGTTTCTTTTTCCTGCAATGGTCTTATTTTTCCAGCTCTTTATAGCCACATTTCTGCCCAGAACAGAGAACTGAATTTTTTAAGGGAAACAAGCTCTAATTTGAAACTTAGGTTTGTTTTTTTCAAAATGGACTTTTCGCTCCTCATGGCAATTTCCCTCCTTCCCCTAAATCCAGTATTAAAAATTATTGGAAACATTAGCCAGATAGGATTAAAAAGAAACATTTTAATAAAATGTCATTTGGGTTTTGATTGACAGAGAGAGGCTGTGAGTATGATATATTATAAAAAGCCTTAAACACCAGTGTATTATGCAAAAAAGTAACAGCTATTCTTTGTGAAGATGCCATTCATTAGCATCTGAGGAAGTTATTTAAGTGAGTAGTTTAACAGACATGAACTAAAGTGTAATTTTTATCAGCTGTCCTGTTTAAATAACATAGAAGAAGATGGCTCTCAAAAATGAAATGGACATCAATCAATATACATCACCAGTTTACACGAGAGGTTATATATAGCCCTATAGAAACAACGCATGTGAGGTGTGCTGCTGGGGGTCACTCCACCAGGCAATGGAGACAGGCTGAATCATACACCTTGGGCAGGCACAGACAAGCACTCTGTCATTTTAATAACGCTCTCATTGCAGAAAGTTTCACCAGTTATGGCCATGATGCTTAATTGCCCTCATTTATCTCCCTAATAAGTGATGTCATTGAGTTAGAGCTGTTGAACATATACAACTGGCAAGTCAGTAAGTAAACCTGCTGTCCACACCTACTGATGAGAGTGGGGGGATGAATGGGAGTAAGAAATGCAGAAAGGCCTTAAAACTCTACATGGTGAAATTTAGAACAGCAAAACAGATATTTTGTTGTCTTATTTCTCTACTTGTCTGAGACCATCCACATTTATTGAGAAGTTAAAAGCTAAAAATACATACATAGAAACCCCAAATTCTCTGAGTATAGAAGCAAACCCATTTGTACTGCCAGCTTGACAGTTTAAGGGGTGACAGCTGTCCTTCGGTCCTGCTGCTTCTTCATATCGGTAGAGATAGCTGCAAGTCTGCACGGTGGATCCATCACTCCATGCATAGAAAAAAAAATACTTTCAGCTCCATATTTTCATTCCTAGCAAGGCTTCAGTTTTGAATGATGTAGATGAATGAAAGCAATAAAGAAAAAAAAAACAAACAAAAAGCTCCCCAAATGGCATTACTTAAGCTGAGTGAACAAATAGAGAAAAAACCCAAATCCATTCTTAGCAGTGACTCTGCATTATCTCCATAGGGTACAAATCACTGCCATTTCCAAGTCTTTATCTCCCTTGCAGAGGTTACCACCTGCTGCATTTCCAGGAGGTCTGGATGGTGTTGCCATGGCCTGGCCAGGGGCCGTCAGTACTGCTGTGCTTAGGCACGATCATCTGTGAGCATGCAGGAAATGTGTCCAAGGTGGCTGGAGTTTTGTTTGTTTACTTGCTTGTTCTTTTACATTTCTAGGTGAGGAAACTTTCTCTAAAAGAAATCTGTTCTGACAGAGCTCAGATTCTGGGGCCAGCCTGGAGTTCCTTCTCATCTCAGTTCTGCCCCTTAATGGGGGAAAATGTGAGAGGGCTGTTAGCATCCTTCTAAGATCCTCCTTTCCCAGTCTCGGGAATTAAATGGCTGGAGTTTGAGAATTAAGAAAAGTTACTTAGTCTCTGTTAACCTTTGTGTCTACAAGGGCAGAGAGCAGCAGGACTTTACAAGTCTGAGTATGCTAAAAGTGGTCATGCAAGATGATGGGAGTCCTGGGGCATCCTGTGCTGCTTCATGCAGGAAATTAGGTGATTATTGGAAATAACTTCCTGGGAATTGCTGGGAAAGCATAAAGGGAGTGAGGGAGGCTGAGCGTGAGTAGAGAAAAGCCAAGGGGCTTCTGCAGGGCCAGAATTAGGTAAGTGCCTAAGTGAGAAAATGAGAGGTAGAGCAGGGGAGGATCAACGACC
The DNA here is from genome assembly GCA_013397755.1 of Cnemophilus loriae. Lineage (NCBI taxonomy): Eukaryota > Metazoa > Chordata > Aves > Passeriformes > Corvidae > Cnemophilus > Cnemophilus loriae. Next base: position 959,488 of record VZTF01007007.1, on the reverse strand, counting down.
TGCAGCAAAGCCGGTCTCCTCAGGCTGCTCCCTTCTCAGAACAGTTTGTTTCTCTTTCTATTATTCCATCCTTTTCCAAACTGGGGAAAATGATTTTTAAAAATGTTTCCTGTTTATGGCATGGCTTTAGATTTTTTTTTAAGGTCTTGCACCTCTATCTGGAGCACTCAAACTGCCTGTGGGCAGATAGCTTGCCACCACAGCGCCGAGAGACTTCCTCAGCAGAGTTCACAACTGCGGCTAACAGTTTGGGTGGTTCTACTAAAAATACATTACACCTGGAGATACTTGATGACTCTTTTCCCAGAGCTGATGAAAATTACTGTTACTTTTTTGAAGGGAATTTTCAGGAAGTGTTAAACGTATCTATAATAAGAGGAGTTGGCTTTAAATGTAATATTCACCACAGCTTTGAACTGTTGGTAAATCCAGTTTGCTTCCTACAATATCCCCACATTTCTTTATGGAAATAACTTCACACAGTTGGAATCTGTGAGAAAGAAGGTGATATGGGTCATGAAATTATACCAGATTTTAATTTCTACTGTATGAAATTCATAGCGTGCAGGATCTCAAACGGCAGCTACTAAGTTAGATTGTATTCTTAATATAGACTCTCAAACCCTTTTATGATTAAATGTTGACTTTTCCTACATGAAAGCACAAAAGGTTGATGCTGTGTGGGAAGTTCAAGGTACCCACATTACAGGGTGTAAAAATAAGGAGAAAAAGGATTTTTTTTTCATTTTAGAGTCCTTTTAAAATGTTGGAAAAATGTTCCAGGCCATTTCAAAGCCAGTGTTTTTGAAATGTTGTTAGCATGATGAACTGTTTAAAAAATTATGGGAATGAAACCTTTGTTTTCGCTGATGTTAAAGAAAGTTTTAAACCAAGAACTAATTATTACAAACCCACAAAGTCAAATTTGTGTTTAAAAATGCTGAAGAAAAATTCTTCAATTTGCTCCAGTATACCTTTAGAGCATTTTAATATTCCTAAATGAACAATTTAGTAAAAATAATGCAACTTTACAAAATGTTTGACATTTACTGGCACAAATTTGTAAGAATTTCACACAGGTGTTTGTGGTAGGTACAGGCACTTGGTCTGTGAAGGGCTAGAGATTTACTAGGACCAGAAGACTGCAGTAAAAATAGGAAATAGAGATAAGAAAGAAAAAAAAGCCCTACTGCACAAGTTGGGGAGTAGTGGAAAATGGAAATGCCAAGAAGATAGACTTGGGGCATTGACCACCTCCCTAGGAAGCCTGTTCCAGGGTCTGACCACCCTCTCAGTAAAGAAATGCTTCCAGTGTCCAGTCTGACCCTCCCCATGTGCAGCTTTGAACCGTTCCCATGCGCTCTGTCCGTGGGTACAGGGAGAAGGGATCCACACGATCCACACCCCACTCTTCACTTCCCCTCCTCAGGAAGCTGGAGAGAGCAATGACATCACCCCTCAGCCTCCTTTTTTCCTCCAAAGAAGACAAACCTAAAGTCTCAACTGCTCCTCACAGCCTTTCAACCCTCACACCAGCTTTGCTGACCTCCTCTGGACTCATTCAAGGACCTTCACATCCTTCTTAAATCATGGGGCCTAGAACTCCGGTATTCAAGGTTTCTCATGCCTGTGCCTTTTGGGGTTTTTTTCTACTCAATGTGTAGATAATATAAAGCAAAAAAGGAGTGAATTTTTAATAAGCTGTGAACTAAGTATAGTCTTAGAGCAAATGAAATATCAAGGTATGCTTTGAAGTAAAGGACCTTTTAGAAAGCAATAGGGTTTCTTTGCTGAGTTTCAGTGAAGTTGTTCTTGATGCCTAAGTAAATATCACACAGCAATATTAACATAACCAAGGAGGGTATTATTTGAATCAAAATATAGATATATACCAAACGATATGACTCCAAGAAAGCTGCTTTGGGTGATATCAGGGTAATGATGTTGTAAAACATTATTCCTGACTGGTAACCTTATCTTTCACACCCTTTGCAAGATATCTAAGATGCCACATTAAGAGAGTTTTAAAAATAAATAATTTCTTCTACTTCCTGAAGTGAAGGGCTTTTCATCAGAGCATAAATTCAGTATAAAAAAATAAAAAAAAACCCTTTGCAATTTTTCTGCAAAATTAAACACTGCTATCTGAGCCATTGAGAGAAATATATTTACATATTTCAGGCTAAAGATCTTTTGTAAATGTTTAGTTACCACATTCAAACCTTTCAACACTTCCCCTGAAATCACATTATTCTTATGAAGATACAACAAGAAGTCAAAGAATAAAATGTAAAAAGCTCCACTTCAGTAATATGAAGGTTGTGAAACGAGCTGACAGCATCCAGGAAGCTCAAAGTTACAGCTGACAGCCTGTCCTTAACTCATGCTGTGTGAAAAAAGCAAATGGCACTAATGCATATTAGCTGAGCCCAAAGTTTGAACCCCTCAGCCCATCCCTCCTTCTCCATTTGAGTTGTGGGAGCTGTTGTTTTGAGGTCTGATTTTCAAACTTGGCTTCAGTGTTGCTGTTAGAAGGCATGCATGGCACTTACAGACAACATAAATCTTTGCTCAAACGCTCTGTTTTGTCCAGGCACGTGCCGGTGCAGCAGCCAGGACGCAAGATGTTAGTTACAAACATTGATGTGCTTCTGCAGGCTTTGAAAGACTTCACCAAAGGCACAACAGCTTGCTGTACACCTCTTCAGAAAACAACCATTTGACATGCTTTCTACCTTTTACCCCTGCTATGCTTTATTGGCCTTGTATGCATTTCTAATTTGTAATGCTCAATAAGGATAAATTTAACAAGTGCACCATGTATGTTTACAACCTCTGTGGAAAGCAGAGATGATCTGTCTGTGAAATCTGTTCCTTTCTAGGAGCTGGTTGACACCTGGGGCAGAACTCTTCCTACACTTGCTCCATTCCCAAAGTCAGCTCTGGTGGTGCTTGGGGGAAATAACTGCATTTCAACATGCTATGCATCCAGCACAAAGGAAGCAGGACAGACTTCCACTCATGACTTAGGAATTTTAAGTGTAGAAACAGGTTCCTTGAAAACTGAGTAAAGCAGTTTTTACTCGTCCACAGCCTAAGAAATCTCTCTTGCCCGTCCCAGTATACCACCAAGAACACTTGCAGCTAAAAAGAAACACTTTCTCAAACGGTTTAAATCCTGCTACACCCCTTAAAAATAGAGTTTAAGACTAGACAAGATGGCCAAAAGTCTGTGTCTGTCTTCTAGAATTTCTTTTTTCCAAACTAGTGATCAAAAATTCAGTACCTGTAATCCATAAATCTGAAAGATTCCACATACTTCAGTATAAGCAAGGTGTCTGCAGGATTCTGATGATTACTTTCTTTGGATGCTCCTTTTCTTTAGTGTTGCTCCCAAGTTAGTGTGCACTGCTATTGCTGTGCACTTGTGTTGCAGATTAATCTGAGCAGTTTCCATAAGAGTGAGCTTTGACGATGTTCACTGTTTCTTGTGGGATAACACTTCAGTGACCCCTATTTGTGAAACCTTCCTGCCCATTCCTGACAATGTCTCCTTAATAAACCTGAGCTCAAACCACTAGTGGAAGGTGCTGGTAGCAGAATAATAATAATAATAATAATAATAATAATAATAATAATAATAATAACATTTTAAAAAAAACTCGACCAACCAGCCCCCAGACTAGAGAAGGTACTTAAAAAAATTAGAACATCTGAGATAAAAAGGTGTAGAGAACATGACAGTCTGTCAGTAGGAGTCTGAGCTGATAAAGCCAGCAGTTTGTTGAAATGTAACAGCCTCCTACTAGAATGCTAGGAGAGTAACAAGGCACCCATGCAAGGAAAGGAAAAAAAAAAACCTGAATGAACATTTTAATTAACTCATGTGCAATTTTAATTAAAAACATAATGTGTCAGGAAAATGAATAATGCCTTGGGGCAATAAAATAGCTAGATTTTCTGTTCAGTCTTCTGCTTCATATCTTTTACGGAAGAAGGATATTATTGTTAAAATGAAAAAAACACTCCTTCCAGCCTCCTGCCCCCTCTCCACACACATCTAACAAGAACACTTTATGTAACAAAACCCAAAGGTGTGGACAAAAGGAGCAGGATTAAATCAGAGTACGGTACAAGATATCCTGTGCTTCCATCATATTGGTTGTGTCACTCTTCTGGCTTTTAACAGAAAAACTTTGACCTTCACTTTCAAAGTCGGTGTTTTGGTGTTAATAAAATGTGCTCAGAAAATGCGGATGCCCATATTTTTTTTGTGTGAAACCTTGAAATATTTGAGTATTATCAGGCCTTGATGACAAAGTGGTAGTCTCCATCCCTTACAGATGATGCCATTTTAAGCCACTGGGATTCTATAACCTGAGATACCAGTAATCACATGACTTTTTAAATGTGAAAAAGTAAGGCTTTCAAATATTAGAAAGAGAAAGAAATAAAATAAAGCAAGGGGGAAAAAAGTTGAGGAAAGTTAACTTTCCCCAAATGGAAAACGTATAATGTCCAAACCTATTTATTTCTTTTCTTTGCCCAGATACCACTCACTGAAAGAGATTTGAAATTCTAGCAGCTATAGCATAGCCTGTGGCAAAGGCAGGGTCACAAGCACCATCATGTAACACATTTTAAAGGCTGTCAGAGATGTTTCTTCAGTCTTTGTGTCCTCAGCAGTCCCAGAGTCACTGGTTTGCTGCAGGGACTTGCTACCTGGTCATACCTTTTCTGTGGCTCACATTATTTTGACCGTAAATCACATCTAAACTGTGAGAAGGCTGTTTGCCTTAATGTGCTCTGAAAGCATATGAAGCTTTGTGTGCAAAATGTCCTGGGCCACATCCAGTCTGCAGCACGTTTTGCACTACTCTGGTCTCATGGGCTTCCATGGGAAGTATTAACACATAGGATATCCTTTAAACTGCCTTGCATGTATTCAAGACCCTCACAGGAAATAATTTTTTCCTAATATCCAATATAAACCTACCCTCTGTCAGTTTAAAACCACTTCCTGTTGTTCTATCACTACATGCTCTTTTAAAATGTCCCTCTCCAGTTGTCTCGTAGCCCCTTTAAGTACTGGAAGGTGCTAGAAGGTCTCCCTAGAGCCTCTTCTCCAGGCTGAACAGTCCCAACTCTCTCAGCCTGTCCTCGTAAGAGAGGTGTTCTATCCATCTGATCATCTTCATGGCCCTTCTCCGAACTTGCTCCAACAGGTCCACATCCTTCTTATGTTGGTTGCCCCAGAGCTGGACAGAGTACTCCAAGTGGGGCCTTGCAAGAGCAGAAGAGAAGGGGTTAATCACCTCCCTCGATGTGCTGGTCATGTGCAGGTGTTTTCAAGGTGTGTATTAATTCTCATTTTCCTGCCTTGATTTTGATTCATAATGGGTTCAATCAATTTCCCCAAGTCAAATCTGTTTTGCCCATGACAGCAAACAGTGAGTGATCTCTCTCTGCCCTTATCTCCACTCATGAGCCTTTTGTTATATTTTCTCTCACCTGTCCAGCTGAGGAGGGGAATGATAGAGCACCTTTGGTGGGTACTTGGCATCCAGCCAGAGTTAAAACACCAGATCGTGCTTCTTTTGATGCAGCCCAGGAATGTTCAAGAACAAACAGATGCAGTTTGTTTCCTCCCCAGGGCAGAGGGTGGTGGGAGGCTCATCTGAGCCTGGTGCCCACTCAGCAGAAGCACCTCTGCCTCTGGAGCTGCGGCGGTGTCAGCTGCACCCTCAAGCGTCAGCACATCACCACGGCTCACAGGCCAAACTCAAGAGAGATAAGCCAAGCTTTAGTTTTCAGTCATCCAGAAAATAGTGGAGGGCTTGCTGCAGAAGCATGCAGGGATTAGAAGTTTAACAAACAAGAGGTAAAAATCAGCCTCCAAACAGCCTCTGCCTCTGAGGTCACTGCATTTAGAGTGTGTATATGTCTGCATTTGCATAAAACACTGAAATTCCTGAGTGCAATGCTGTAATGTTTTCCAGAGCCTGAGGGGAATACCTGAACTGATTTTAACTGTACAGAGGATTCCTTTTCAAAAACGCTTTTTTTAATGCCTGCTCAGACCTGTTACTTGTCTTTTCTCCTTTTCGTTTCCCACCAAATTTTAGGCTTTAGCATAGCTAATAAATAAAAAGTATAATTCCAGGTTGCACGCACTATTGCTGAAAAAATGTGTTTCATCAGTATGCCTGCCTGCCATTTATGCTTGCTTCTCATAAATGAGCTTGCTTTTGTCATGGCAGGAGTGCCCACTATAAGAGTTAATTTATGCAAATTCTGGATAATATTCAAGTTTAATTCTCTTTTTTTCCTTTCTTTTTCTCCCAGTCATTCACTTGATTCTAAGACTGTCATTCACTGAAGGAATAGTGAAACAGCATTTGATTTAGGAGAGCGATCACAGTTCATGTTTCAAATCCTGAATATTCACAATAAGCTGAGACAAATTATTACAGAATTATTCATCAAATTGCTTTGAATAACAAATAAATGTTGTGGAATTACAGTCTGAATGCAGACTTTCACAAAAAATCAAATACAGTAAAATGATTTAAATAAGTTCTTCAGTGCTAGCTAGGGCTGAGATTGCTGTACTCTTGGATCCTATAGGCAGCAAGTTCCTTTGTAATTTTTCCCATTGATTTCAAGGGGATGATCTGTACTGGTTCAATTTGCAATATAAAAATTTTGCCATGAAGATGCCCAACAATAGAAAAGAAAAATAATTTGACAGCTTGACACAGTATCTTCCTTTCTGGCCATAGGCTAGAAGGACCTGAAAAGATGTGCTTACTCTCATGACGCATAAAGTAAATTTGTTTGCCTTTGTCTTGAGTCTGTTTATAGACTTACACCAAGTGCTAAGGAGCTGGAGTTTGACCACTTAATATTGAATTCTTGTGTGTGCTTGGCCAGTCTTAGAGGACTGTGAAAACCATGTCCTTAGGTGAGCTGGGATGCCTGGTCTGTGTATGTAAAGACATGCTACCTTCGATAACAGCAGCTACAGGGATTTGTACTGAATTAAGCAGGCAGGGACTGACCAGAGGCTCCAGAAGTCTAATTCTAGATACTGGCTGGCAGTTATTTTCTCTAAATTCCCACTTAAATCACTTTGGTTAAAAACGATTAAAACCATTTATTTGTATTTTACTTAGTAAGGATTTGTTTGCATCAAAACTGGAGCCAAAATTCAGCTGGTCGCATTTGTTTTGGTAGAAGTCCACATGGGGACACTGCTGCAATAAATCTGCCTGCTTTTGAGACAGATCAGGATTGAGGTGATATAAAAGTACAGCTAGTTGCAAAACCAGGATTTTTAACCCACTTCATAAAAACATAAAGGTATTTACAATTATTCTGCAGCACAATGAAACACAGTGGTCTTGCAGATTCCAGCAGCAAGCTCTTTCTATCCCTCTTAAATTTCCCTGCATGGCAAATACACATTTTCAAGAAAAAAACAACAACAAAACTTTTCAAAAATTCAGAGGAATGAGGTTGGCATTGATCATTAATGTTCTCTGCTGCAGATGCAAAGATAATTAATGCAATCTAGCACATCTTGAGGTAAACTAATGTGCACACAGATATAAACAATGATTCCAGTCTTTTAAAGAGTGCAAAGCTGGTGCTTATTAGAACAGTTCATAATCATTCCTATTTCAAGTTCTGCATGATAATATGCTGTAATGAGGAATTTAAAATTTTCTAATTAGACATGATTTTATAAAACAGACAGATAATTAAAATGGTGAGGATTACACAGAGAAGGACGAGAAAACACTGTAAAACAGACAGAAAGGAAGAAAAAGGGTATAAATAAGGAAAAAACCCACAAAGCATCACTGATGTATCAAATTTATCCTGCAAAATTTGTAGTGTACTGCAGTTTTAGGTTTCACAGCGCAAAAAGCTACTATCCAACTTTTTTTAATAAGGTTACACTAGCATGGCTAGATTCATACTGGCAATTTTATTTGATTAAAGGATGCTTACTAAGCCTTGGAGTTTATTTTCATAAATTTTAGCACTTCAGAACAGGAAATTGAGGTCTATAGACCATTGCTGTTAAAACTGATCAAAACACACAGATAATAGCTGTAGAGCCATTGCAGAGCTATTTACCCTGAGCTGTATTCAGTGAGAGATTGGAACAAATAAAAAATATTTTCTATATAATTTAAAGAAGGAGGGTGATGTTCTTGTGCTAAAAGACAGGAAGGGGGAAGAAGTTGACTCTACAGTGAACAATTCTTTCTCTTCCACCACCCAGTGTGGGTGCCAGGTGGGATGCTAAAAGCTTGTTTATTCCCCAGCAATGCACAAAAACCACTCTACAGAACAGTCTGTTTGAGGATGAAGGTGACAAAAGATGACCGACCCTTGTTAGCAGGATACATTTGCACCCCAAGAGAAGAATGGTCCTATTTCCTTCTTTTTAGGGCATTTAGGAAGATGAGTTCATTTTGCCTTTGTAGAGTTGACAGAGACATTTTTAAAGGCTTGGGAATGAAGCTTTAACTGGGACACTAATTTTGTTTTGTGTTGTCACTGAACCAGCTGATTTTCCACAACGGTTTAAGCAATTTCCAGATTGTAACAGGGGATGCCACACACTAGATAGATACTGAGCAAGCGCCTCTCCAAAGAGTCACTGTATTTCCAAATGCTCCATACCAGTGGGAGAAATTAGAGCAAGTACATATGTTGCTTCTAGCTTCCACAATATTTTGGGTGTGACTGACTAGACTCATATGTTCCCTCATTTCACCAGCAGATAAGTATTGGACTCAGAAACAATTCCACCCCATCAATATGAAAGTGATGTGTGAAGCCAAGAATGTTATTACTTAAGATCTTGCCAACTACCCTTGATCAATAGATGAAGGTCAACTCACTCAAACACATAAAACTATTTCTGATCAACCAGTTCTAACTGCAGAGCTGGGAAATGGTTTATTATTTAGGAGCTAATCTGCATTTATAAAAGTGCAATGTTCCTTTTACTGATAAATAAATATCCATCAATGTTGCAAGTGATAATGTTTATTTTGAGAGGATTTGTCATCTTGACTAAATCTATGACTGATAGCAAACAGAAAGCATTCAAAACTCATCCCAAAGTGAACTTGCTGAGTAAAGAGATCTTAGTATGATGTTTTGATGCGCTTGTTTAGCAAAAAAATAACTGAGATGTGGTAGCAGATAAAACCTATCTTTCTTACTCCTCTTGCAAATAAAGATAATAAAGCTTGCTTTGAAAGAGAAGTCTGAAATTTGGCTTAAAAAACCATAATAGCTAAACTAGAACCTCTTGAAAGAAACTGAAATGATATGAAGGAAAAGATTCTTTCCTTTTTCATAACATAGCAGATAAAAAGTAGAGACATTTGACATTACAATAATTTTACTTTTGACAAGGATGTAGAATTTCGTTAAGTAAAGTCACCACCAATATATTCCCCCATCTGCTGGCTAGTACTGACTTGCCATTGTCTTTTCTCTGTTTTTTCCTTATCTGTACACTGAAAGGATGTCTCTGGCTTCTGGCACTTTTATCTTAAGCTTCAACAACAATACAGTTCCTGTAAGGATCTGGTAGTGATGCTGGTTAAAGTGTAAGCAGTAGCAAAGGCCACAGGTTTCTATGTGTGCAGTTCGAAGGATTGACGTACATGTTCAAAGGATTCTCTCACTTTCAGTGGTCAGGTCTTTTAGATTGTCTTAGTTGTGTGTGTGACCACACCAAACTCCAGCAGAGAGTGCAGAAGTACCACTAGTTTCTGCACCAGCATGATCGTATCAGGGATGCTTTCTCATGTCATCTGTCTTCCTTAGAGAAGGAAAGTAAAGTTGCAAAGAAAAAAATGGCTTCTCAGCTCTGCTTCTCTACTTGGCTCTGCAAATCCTGCAGCGGAGAAGATGGAGGTGTTCACACCATTGTCCCGTTAGAGCTGGTTTTGTGTCTTCACACTTCATTTGAGGTCAATCACACATGAATGCTGGTGAACAGTGAGGCTTGCTCACTCCTCGGGGTTAGAGGTAGGATTAGTTTGAACCAAAGTGGCTTCATACAGACAACAAAGTATGACTTTTAGCAAATAATCAATGTCCAATTTTTTTCTGACAGCTTGGTAATGGAGGAGCTTTGGCTTTGAAGGCACAGAGCTGGAAATAGCATTATGCACATTTATGATATGTGGTTTTGATCAAAACTCATAAGAAAATTGTTCCTTTGCATAACCTTCCTGGCCTTCAGGTTTGTCAAAAGTGCTGGTATTTATGGACTTTGAAATTTTCTGAGGCACTGAGGTAAGGAGATACTCGCCCTGGCTCAGCAGGCTTTAACATGAAGTAACTTGAGGTGTGGAAGAAGGGTCCAACAATGCCATACTTCATTCTGTCATAACAGGTGGATTCTCATATTTGATTTTTTTATTAAAAGAGTCTTTCTGCCTCTTTCAAAGGGCAGAAGGGGTATGTGTATGTTGTGTCTACTTCCTCTTCTTGTTGCTGAGCTGTATCTACAATGACCCTTTAGCAATCCAGGCAAGGTTTCAGTGGCTTGCCATTCCAAAATACCTTGGTCTAAAAGCAAGTGCCAGAGACCACTCTGAGAGCCACAGTTATATGCTCTCCAATTTTCAAAACAAACATTAATAGCTTTAATCTCTAGAACTCAAAGATGCCTCACTTGAACAGGGGCCATCCAGCTTGACTTCTATGTACAGATGTGCAGGGCCAACAATGACAAAATCCTCTCTTTATCGAGAGATGCAAAATATTTCTGTATCCAATTGATGCTAGAAGCTACCTCTGGCTGCTCAGGGATTTCTGACTGATAGACCAAGGAAGGAAACTACCTAAGACAGAAAATGGAAGGTAGAAAAGGCAATCAAAGGTGTGAGATAAACTGCAGTTCTCATAACTTTATGGTTTATTATATTAAGCAGTGTGTGTTTATGTGGTAGGAAGAGCACAAAAATATCATCCCTCCGTAAAGCATTGTTCTGCAATACTTTACTTGAGAATTTCATCAGGGCCAGTGAGACCTGAATAAATTCCAAGATGCAAATAGCTCGCTTGTGACTTGCACTTTAATGTTACAGTAGCATGTGATTTGATGGTTTTATTTTATTAAACAAAAGGTGACTGAATTCTTGTTTCTTCTCATCCAAATGCCAAAGATTCATGAATTAAACTTTGTTCAAGGTGAACAATAATTTCAAAATTGTTTTTCTCCTTAGTGAACATCTGATCTGTTCCTGTCAAAATGCATTCTTAAGAATGTCTCTTCCTGCTTTTTCCCGGTAGATAGTTTAAATTGAAGTATGCTTTGAAAGGTTTTCACACTATAGATGGCTATTGGGAGCTTTAGAAGGTAAGATCTGATTACTGAATATCCTTGGAGAATGTGTCAGCTCCATATGGAGAAGAAGAAGGAAAAAAAATAGCAAAAATCCTCTGATGGAAATAATTCATAAGTAAAGAGACTGGCAAGGATTATCTAAGAAAGAAAAATGTTGAGTCTTGGACATTGAAAGTCATAATTTCACACTGTAAGCAAAAAAGGACTCTGTTTTTTAGCAGAACAGAGAAGATGGCTTTCACCACTGCTGTAGTCCCCAGCTACAGAGGTGTGAAATGTTTACTTAGAAAGTGCAATTTTTCACAAACAACAATGTAAAAACATTCATACCTATGGGAAAACCCCATTTCCATACATGTGTGAATGTATCTAAACATCATAAATTCTATCCCCTGGGTCTGTTGCAGTAAGAAATGGACTGACCTCTTTACCTGTGTCTCACTGGGGACTTTGTCCTCATGGGTGAATTCTGATGTGGTTCCCTGTTGCTTCTGCTCCCATCAGGAGCTCCTGATCTTGCATACCATCCCACCACAGTGCGGCCCTTCTTCTTCCCAGTTCCATCTACCCTGGGGCCATGATGACTTTCTCCATCTCTAATTCAAAAAAGTTCTAAGTGCAGGGAAAAAGATTATAAAAGGCAAAAAACTGATTCAAGTTTCGGTAGAACCAGTGTCCGAATCATCTGTTTGCTTGAGATCTTTGGAGAGCAATGACAACCCAACCGGCCTTGGATTATCCATTCAGAGCCACATTTCACCTGATAATTGAGTTAAACAACTAGTTATTCCTATAGCCAGAACACATGAAGGGAATGATAAGGGAAGACTGATTTATGATCACTTGGTATCTGAAAGGTGTAGCATTCTATTTAACAAATAGTATTCCTCTAGATTGGAAAACATCATAAACACATTGGAAAGCCTCAAGCCCAGATCCATCCACCACACATATTTTTTTAACATTTTAATTTAGCTATCTGTTTTGGATTACATAAATAAAAAAAATTAATTTGGTATTTTCTTTCTAAAATAAATCAATTCTGCTACATTGGAATTACCGATTAGATTGAGCATTAGGGAATGTATAAAACTGCATCTTTAACAGACACAACAACATTTCTCAATGAGAATCAAGCAGTTTGCAGTGACCTTCATGTTGATCAGTGGGGGGTCAGTACTGGCATTAAATCATTTTGATTCACAGATGAGATCAACATATTCATATTTGTTTGCCAAATGTGTATTTTAATTTAAGCTTCCTCTGATTGATGCATGTAATTTATGCTGCTTAGAACTAAGGCATCATATTTTTCTTTTTTCCTAACTAACAGGGGGAGACTTTCTTGGAAACAGATAAAGGAAAGAGTCCAGTAATTTGTAGCAATGTGACTACAGCCACACATGTTCTAGAATTAATGTTCTTCATTAGGGTGAGGAGTATCAGCTGTATATATACATCAGGATTTTAATTAACTTGGTCCCCACAACAGGACACACGATTCAAACTGTTTTTCCTTTATTTCGTATCAGATTAAAAAAACCCCCAAAACAACATGATGTAAAGTCAAAACAGAAGAACAACAAAAAAACCAACCCCATGCACATGCAACAATAAGAAACAAAATCTGAGAGTTTTAGTCAATGTCAAGGATATTTCTGTAAGTCAGAGTTAATCCTCAGGAGTAACTTGGCACTGACAGCTCACAGAGCGGTGCTCTGACTGAGAGATTACCAGTTCTACCTACCCTCTGTAGCCCAGTCTCACACAAGGGTAGTGACTCATTCATGGGATTGTTTAAATCTTTTTTATGTATTTTTGAGATGGACACAATTTCATTTACAAGTGACCTGTAATTGGCTACAAAGACTGCAATTGCCCTGTACTCTGACAGATGGGTTGCCTTTTAAGTGAGCCCTGAACACACTGTCCAGGGGAAAATGCATCTTACACTGCAAGTGACTGGTTCATGTTTCCCCTGCCCTCTGTGTAACCAAACTGATGACTGGAGTTGCAGCTGTGTTGGACAGCGACACCTTTCACGAACCAGGTTGCTCAAGGCCCCATCCAGCCTGGCCTTGAACACTTCCAGGGATGTGGCATCCACAACTTCTCTGGGCAATGTGTTTCAGTGCCTCACCATCCTCACAGTAAAGAATTTCTTTCTAACATCTAATCTAAACCTGCCTTTATTTAGTTTAAAGCCATTACCCTTTGTTTAGTCCCAGGCGTGTTTGCACATGTGTGTATTCAAGGGAGAGAAACAGATGAACTCACACGCGGTCCCATACAGACCTCCCCAGAGCGCACATATTGCTGGTTAGAGGAGGCAGAGTCAGGGAGAAGCTCCTTGCTCACTGAATGCAAGGATTTGCATTTGAGGCTCAGTGCTGGTCTCAGACCAGCTCCAGAGCAGGTACTTCCATCTATGCAAAGATGATCTTTATCCTTTTAATAGAAATTGCTATTGTGCTAGAAGATTCTTGTGCCGGGCACTAACATGGAATTAGCTTAATTTACCCAATTTGTGTAATATTGTTGGCTGGGAGCCAGGGCAAGGTAAGCTGAACTGTTGCACCTTTCATGGTTTGTAAAAAAGTCCATGTTTGAACACAAATGTCAGCACTAGTGTGGTGGCTGTGATCCTCACCTCTAACAAGGATTGCATTGCAACAGTGAGACACAGTTTATTTAATTGTAGAAATTCAAAAGACATGGACAAAGTGTTCATGCAGCTAAATCTTTTGGAGTTAACTTTGTCATAATTTTTGCCTTCTGACACAAATTCAAACTGGAGTCTGGCTTTTGATTACATACCTCCTACCTCATCTATTTTAGATATCCAAGATGTAACTCTGAGCGACTAATATCCTAAATTCTTTATACAATCAACAGAAGAGCTATAATGCTGAAAAGAGGTAGATTTAATGCTAAAATTAGAACAGATTCCCACAGGTCTGAACCAGTGGAAAATAGATACACTGCAGAGAAATGTGAAGGATCCTAACATGCTGACAAAATATCTTAGGGAGCTTGGCAGAGAGTCTTAAAGAGTATAGTCCTGGTAAAAGAATACCAGTCTTTGTTTGCTGTTCTCGAGTAAGTCTTTTTTATTTGTGTCTAGTATCTTAAACTGTCCTGTTAACCGGAGTAATAGAAAAGATGACTTTTATCAGTCTGGAGACACTGGAGCCAGCTCATACTTTAAATCTTTGCATTTCTGATACAATAAATTGCATATTTAAAGGACAACAAATTACATACAATTATGTTTCCCTATGTTACAGTGATTTAGAATATCAGTTCAGATTATTCACTTAAAAAAAAAAATTAGGCGTTTTGCTATTATAGCACACATTTTCAGTTGATAATAAAAGAAAAGCAATTTATTTTGGGTTTAACACAAAGATGTTTGAAGCTTCTCTGAGAACGCAACACTCTTCATTTTATTCTAGGGGAATAATGTTATTGTTTTGATGGTAAGAAGAAATTGAACTTGGTGGTTATGTCTGTTATATAATAAATCAAGGTGTTACAGTAAACCTACAGTACATCTAGAAATGTATGCCTGGAAGCAGATCTGGCAGTCAAAATCCAGGTTGCACAGCCCCTTTGTTTATGAAAATCACGGGTCATCAAAAACCTGCCTATTATCAAAGCCATTTATCAGCTGATTATTTCCATACCATTATTTCATGCACCATTCTATCCACCAATAATTTGGAAATATTGACAAATATTTCTCAAAATAAAAAGCTCACGCTGTCTCTGCAGGTTGATTGGATGAGCTCTCTCTTGTACATCGGAAAGCTGACTACTTTCCAACAACTTGATTTCACAAATGGAGAAACAGCATCTGTTTTCCTGCAGCTCCACATATGGCTCTCACTGTTGCTGCGCGGAGCTAAAGCAGGTAGTCCCCACGAGCACAGCCCTCCGGAGCCCTGCAGCCCGCTGGGACCGGCCACTGCCGCTCGGCTGTGAGAGACACTGGTTCCCCAGGCACTTGAAAGCCTGTCCTTCGTCAGCATATGCAAAACATCTCTCCCAACACCGACTTGTGGGGAAAAACGCTCAAATGTGTATTTAGGACTCCTGCGCTTGTCTGTTTGGTGTGGTGATTTCAGTGTATCTACTCCAAGGCATGATTGCTCAAGGACTTTAGAAAGTGTCTAGCTGTCATCAATGGAGCATGAGGAGACCTGAAATAATTTGCAGGCAGAGGGGTGCATGCATGTGGAGAAAGGAAACAGAGCAGCTATGCTAGAATTAAGATAAAATGCGTGTAATTTTCCTGCGCGGCACATGATTATTTTTGGCTCTGTATTATATCCAGCAGATCTTGATGGTCCATTCAGGGGTTCGAAGCTGAAGTCAAATAAAAATATCAAGGCTTTTTTTTTGCCTTTTTTTTTTTTTTTGCCTTTTCATAGGCTTTGTGTGCTTGTGAAGGTCAAGGGACTGGCAGCGTCAGAAATTGAATTTCTGAATATATTTGCAGTCCAGGTATATTTCAGACAGATGCTCTCATTCTCAGACTGCCCTGCCAATGACCTTAACCCTGATTTGGAAGGACAACTCAATCTACTATAAAGAGGAAAGGTGATTTAGTCTCCAGCCATGCTGACAGAGTCTTGGACCTCTCTGAACACAGTTTGTCATTTGTGCTGAAGCATCAAATCATTTGGTAATGTGAACTATCTCCCACTAGCGATTAAGCTGAGACTAATTACTAGTCTTTCTCTCTAAAATCTGGCTCAGAATAATCCCAGTGATAAAATTTTTCTCTCTGTATTTTCCATCTCCATAACAAAATGTAATGCATAACTATCTATTTAACCACCTATCTATGCTATTGTTTCCAACTATTGAAGGCCAGACACAAGAAAAGGCAAGACAATTTTATATGGCCATTGTGGCGACTGCATTATATCAGCTTAGAACTTGACAAAAATCTGATTTGTTCAAAACTATCATTCCTTTCTTCAAAGCATTTATCCTCATCTCCAAACCCACCAACTGATCCCCAAAGTCTGAAAAGCAATTTGGGTCAAATCTAACACCTTTGAATAACTGTAAACTCTCTGGTGAGGTGGCATCTCAGCTCATGGCATAAGAAAATCACCATGGTCCGGGAGAAATGCTGACACATGGCAGCAGCAAAGCATCTTTAAAAGAGAATAGCACAAGCTTGGAAGCCAGAAGGAGTCCACCTTTGGGGCAGGAGGAAGTAAATAAAGCTCATGGTTATAGTGCCCCCAGGAAAAGGACCGCCAGCAGCACCTCAGCAATGACCTCAGACAGACAGGGCCAGCAGGTGAGTCTGAAAAAGATGGAGGCAGTCAAGTAAGAGATTAAGAAAGAGTGAACATGAAGAGAAAGTGGAAAGTGGAAAGGGAAGACAGAAACAAAAAAAGAGGAAAACAGAGGAATTAAAGACAATGAGAGGATGGTTGTGGGGGAAAGATAGTGTCAAATGTGCTATGTGGAAAGTCAAACAACTCCTCTGATCTCTTACATCAGCTGAAGGAAAACAAAGCTCAACATGATTTTGTTTGATGCAGGGAAAAGAAACATCCCATTACTGAAATCTGTGACAGGCTGCAGCATTATTCCACTCTCCTGTGTCAGGAAAGAGCTGCTAGTGTTCAACCAGTCAGGGCAGACATCAGACTGTGAGGGACAGGGAGAAAGAGAAATGCCAGCTAGGCTGCTGTTTTGCAGGATGGTAAAAATCTTGGTTTTCAGTAAGGTGGGGAGCTGAGAGAAAGTAGATCTTACCACGGTTCCACGGCAAAAAGACAGCTGTATTGCTTTGCTTGACTTCTTGCGGCTTTAATCTTGCCCTAAGTCAAACGTGTGTCGTGAAGCAAATGCTCTCTGCATTCTTTGCAGGACTGGGGCAGGTGAAGAGTCCACTGCTCCCTGAACTCAGAGGGAAAGACAAGTTCAGGTTTTATGGGGTCACACTCTTTGGTATTTTGGAGGTGGCAGAGTTTTCCTGCCAGTATGTAGATATCTGGGTACTTCCTCTGGAAAAATACCAGGACCTACACTAAAGCTGAAAGGCCAGGAGGGAAGCAGAGTCCCGGTGTGTTCTGTACCTGCCACAGACAGGCACTGTGGCAAGCAAGCCATGGCTGTCTGCTTTGCAGGGCTGCTGAATATCTTCTAATGAACTGAAATACTGACACATGGAAAATTGTTGGAGCCATTTAATAGTTACCTTCAGTACTTGGAGAGTCAATGCACTGTGCAATAAGTAAGTACAGAAATCCAGTGCTTTCCAGAAAATTTGCAGAACAGCACAAATGATCATTGTACAGCTGCACTCTAAGTGCCAAAGTTTCTGTTTGTTTAAAAACCTCTGTTGCAAACGTATTATTAAAGATATGTTTTTATTTGCTTTGTGGTAGAGGTGGCAAAGGGAGACCATTATTTCTGTCAGGCTAGTTTATCTTCTTTGAAAAGAAAATATCCAAGTTCAGTCAAATATAACAACAGCTTAAAGGAAAAACACTGACATATAAACCACGTAAAAACAGGCACTGTGACAATTTTAAAAATCTGATTCCTCTTTCAGCACTGAGGTCTGTGTTTTTAGGTTGATTCAGGCTTACATGTAGCACTCCATTTCACTTAGTAAAATGCTGTGGATGTATTTGAAAAGAGCAAAATTTCTCCCTTAGAGAGCAGTAAATTTTCAAAGTGTTTGCAGTTTGTTCTTTGCAGATGGATGAAAAAAGGAGGGAATCCACCTCAGAAATTATTAGAATACTGTCATAGTATCATTCATCTTGGCAAAAGTTGACTGAGCAGATGATGAAGATCCACTTAACTTGGACTCAATCAAAGGTTTTGCTATTTTCATTTCACAGGCCAGATGTAGCTCATCACCAGTTGGAGCTGATTTCAGAAGAGGTGTTAGAGTTTGCTGGTCCAAGAGACGATCTGATCCAGGCATCAAAGGGAGCCACAAGAGAAGTGTGTACTCTCCCCCCTGCTTGCGATTGTCTGCGGTGCCGCCTGCTCACTCCTGACAGCCCCATGGCACCATCCCAGAGCAATGGGCTCCTGCGCTTCCCTCCTCAACCTTCACTCCCCACCCCAATGCACCGTCCTGCTGGCAGACACCTGAAGAGCACAGGCTTGGTACCTGCACACAAGTGAGAAGGAATTGCTAATAGACACAATCCTGTGCACTGGGAAAATCAGGGGCCTGCTTCCTGCTGTGTGCTTGCTTGACTCACCCACTCCCGTACACTGAGCAAGGAGGTAGCTCTCTCCTCTCACTTCTCCTTTGTGGCTTTTAAACTTTTTCACTCTTTTGTGGGGAACACATTCAACCTTATCTGTGCAGCATCTGTTGCCTGGTCTTTCTGACCTGTTCCAGAAGCTTTGCTAGTCTAAAATGACTGAAATGCTTTATTGTGATGCCCACAGCATTCAAGATGCAAAAGGTTGATCAATACCCCAGCAGGATGCAAAAAGTGTGTGTCTTACCATTTCTTATGTCCTAAAAAAAAAAAAAGAGTGTGCCTGAAACATTATTTATGCCTACTCTCTCCTATTTCTATCACTGATTCTAATCAGAGTTCAGTACATTTCTTGAAACAAAAGCCCATGAAAGCAGTGATAAATAGCTAATGTCACTTACTGTGCTATTCATGCAGTAGACCTGTTTTTTTTTGGATTGTGATTCAGCTTCATACAGAGGGTCCACCTGAGGCACTGTGAACTTCAGAACCTAACCACAGTTTCTCTGGGGTTTACATTTTTCCTAATGCTTCACACAGGGTGACTTTTATCTCTCACATATATTTTCTGTGAGTGGGTCATGGGATTCTCAGATCTGTTTATAAAACATTTATAAGAGGTTTATAAAAAGCACTAGCAACTTAAAGCTTTCTATCTGATAGTGTTTCTACTATTTTCAGTCTCTGACTGGATAATCTTAAAAAGGTTCTAACCAGCAAAGCACGAAAACTTCATCAGGATGTTGCAATCAAAACAGTTGAAACAGTTTGGGTTTTCCAGCATATTTCCAGCACAGATTTATGTTGGAGTCAAAAACTGTAGTCCAGTTGCAGACTTTACAAGGTCAGAACTTTGCCTGGTTATGAAAACAGACTTAATAATGGTTTCTTACAATGTTCTGTTCCAATAAAGACTATTCAAATCCACCTACTCCACCTGTGTGAAAGGATGAACCAACTGAAATTCCCATTGTAACAATACATTATAGAATATTAGAATAGCGAATATATGTATCAATGTTAGAAAAGATGAGCTGTCAGTTTTGTGCTTCTCCTTTCACATTTCTTCATTTTCTTCCTTATCATCATGCCAATGACTGCAACCAAAAAAAAATTCAAAAAACAAAAACAAACAAAAAAAAACCACCAAGCAACCATTGCCCCAGCAATCACCATTTGGAACATTTTCATAAATGTTCTTTTCAAGACATGCCCTACTCATTGAAATAGATGCCTGAAATCATGCATACTTCAACGTATTTCCTTTTCACATTCCTTCTGGACGTGTATTTATATGCCAACTTGTCTTCATAAATTTCAGACTGGCCTTATAATAGCACAAATTAATGATGCCACTAGAAAAGAACTCAGCTGCTTTCAAAGGAGCAATAATCATGTCAGAGGTGCAGTTGGCATGAAGATGATTGAGTTGCACCTCTTCTCGGAGATATTTTCAGGGATGAATCATCCCTTACATAACATATAGCAATGGACAAATTTTCCATGTTACTCTGATACCTCTTGTCATCACATTTAATTGTGTAACAGTCAGTCAGTAGTGCATAAATTTGCTTCATCAATGATTTGTTGTAGATGTCTTTTCGGTAAGCTGACTCGAGATTTCAGGAGACACGTGTCTGACACTGCACTGGATTGCAGGAACCTCAGGACAATGATACACCTTTCTGGAGACAAACTCTCCTTCTGACTTTTTGCTGTGAGCTAATTGGAACTCCTCTCTTGAACATTAACTCCTCCATTATGAACAATTAAATGGGAAAATTAAAGACAATAAAAAGTCACTTTACTCTAAATAAAAGGTCCTTATTACACACTTTGCCTAACAGACTTTTTCATATCCTCATATATCAAAATTTTTCTTTACTGCTTGTGACATTTTCCAGGCTATGCCTTGCATCTCTCTTTAAGAGAAGTTTAGATTAATTATTCATCTAATATTGCAAGCTAAATACACTCACCAAAAGCCAAATTCTCTTTCTGTACCACAGTGCAGCTACAGCACTGCTGATTTTACACTGACTATTATCAAACTTTCAAGTTTGTCTACTAGCGCATTCTTTGGCTTACTGAATATTTTAATTAGCCATAGTTCATTTTACACAATGAATATTTTTACTGAAATTTTTTATTGTGGACTCTGGTGAAGAACGAAAATACACAGAAGAAGTTTAAAATCAGTAGTTTTATATTAATTAGCAATTATTCAGGTGGATTCCATACCTGGAAAGGCCACAAATATTGGCCTTCCTTGGAGAAATGTTTTTAATAGGAAACTGTAGATCTGGCACGGTGCATCAGGCTGCTGTTTCACACAGTGCTTCACAGAGTATGGTATACTTACCAATCATCCACTCTTCAGGGCCAGTAATGTCTCACATCAGCTTAGCATGTGACACCCCAGTATGCCAGGGAGTTGTGAAGTGTATTTATCTCTACACTGACTTTTACCTTACTAAGACCAATTCATTCTATTTAAGTTTGGACATGTAATTGAAGTGACTAAGTTGGCAATCGAGGTGCCCTACAAATTAGGTTGATAGAGTTTTGTGCTGGTACATCAAGATTCACACCCTTGAACTATGTCTCTCTCCCCTTCCACTGAGCCTAGCTTACCTCAGTGAGGTGCCAAAGGCTACATGGGACAAACTAAATTAAAATTTAATGACATTCTGAAAAAA
>VZTF01007007.1:874908-937907 GCA_013397755.1 Cnemophilus loriae | reverse complement strand
TCACTGTGATGCTGAAGCCACGAGAGAACTGTTTTCTTGTGGAGAACCTCTGTAGTGTGGCTAAGAGAGTCTCCGCTCTCTAAGTGAACTGAAGAAAGGTTATTCTAGAAGTGGCAAACTGACTGAGAAATATCAGATGTTGTGTCTTTGCATTGGCAGTGGGGAAATATCTGAAAGAGAAGTTTGGAGGGGGGAGGAGAGGTTTTCTGAAGGTTTAATCTAATTTTTATTATTTGGTTCTTTTTATTTCTTTTTTTTCTTTTAGTTCTGTTAATAAAACTTTCTTTATATTCTTTAAAGTTTGAGCCTGCTTTGCTTCTCCTAACCCTTATCTCACAGAGGGAAATACCCTGAGTAATAGACCCAAATTTAAATTACTGCACTTAAGTTGGATTGGCGAACTCAAACCACTACACTTTAATTGGTGTTTCCGCCTGGGAAGTGTCAAACCACTACAGTGCCCTACAAATTAGGTTGATAGAGTTTTGTGCTGGTACATCAAGATTCACACCCTTGAACTATGTCTCTCTCCCCTTCCACTGAGCCTAGCTTACCTCAGTGAGGTGCCAAAGGCTACATGGGACAAACTAAATTAAAATTTAATGACATTCTGAAAAAAAAATGTAAGACCCCGTAACTATTACAGGAGAATGCCTGTTAACAATTGAAATACCAGATCAAATCTCCTCTGATGAGGAGGACAATTGGTTGGACTTTTACTAACACTGATATTTCAATATCTTCAACAGATACCAAGTTCTTTTCAGAGGTATGGGGATGTACAAATACATTATCTAACATATTCCACCCCTTGGACACCTCCATGAGAGATCGCAGATATTTTCTAGTCCTTGTAGACATTTACTCTGGGATAATTATTTTAACATAAGCCTTTACTGAATGAGTTCTGCACAGAGTTCAAGAGAGGGCTTATCTAACCCACAGCAATGCTGAAAAAGGGAAAATCTGCAAAACATTTACACAAGATCTTACCAAACCTAAGGTGTTCAATGTACGTGGGACCATATGTCAAATCTTTTGTACATCTCTCTGGATAAGCAGAAAGAATCAAAGGTGAATGCTGGTTACAAAAGACATCTGACAGTAACTCAGGTTACATAAAATAAAAAGCAAGCAAGTAAACAGCTTCTTCACTTTTAAGTTGTCTCCAAAGTAATAGGCAATTGCCTCAGTTGGTCATATTCCTCTGGTAGTTTGCCCACAAAAACAATTTGAGAACAATTACTGCAAAATGTTGGACAATATTTTTCTAAAAACTACTACTTGAAGAAAAAAATCACACTTCTACAAATGACCAAAATGACTTTACATTCGCTTTTTAAATAACCTGGTATTCATTTTCCTGCTTTTCCTTCTTTCTGAGTGTCCTTCTAGGGCAATCTGGTCCCAGCTGATGGAAAGATCATGTATTTCCACACCTCTGTGAATAAAACGAAACTGTTTTTTTTAGCAATAAATTAGAACAGGGTTCTGTACTTTCACTGTGATGCTTTTGCCTCTGTAGTGAAGTAGTGAAACTCAGTAACTTTCTATTTTTATGTCTTAGTGGATGATACTGCATGCAGAAAACTTCCTAACTTCTAAATATTATGGATTTGCTGGCTTTTAGTGCATTTCCTGACAATGCAATCAAACTTTCATCCAGTTTTCTTTTTAGAAAGAAATGACACGTCTTTAAAGAAAAATAAAAGAAAAGACAACATGATTTAAGGTCTGGATTCACACATAATTTTCTTTGGGGTAAGGATGAGGAAAGACATAGAGTCTGAGTGACAGCTACATTATCAGACGTGTGAAATGGGCTCCTCTTGCTAGACTGTCTCAACTCAACTGTTAACCTCCCATTGCACAGAGATTCAAACTGGTACGTAAACAAAGAATGGGTTATTTGTTTCATGTAGCCTCTCTTCCTGGACAATCTATTTCTTTGCTTTGGAATTTACTGTTGATCTTTATAATCTGTCAATTTAACCAATATATAGAAAGAAATTTGTAATAGCTTCTGCATAGATTTACCAAAATTTCAGGTGCTTTATTTCCTTTATTAACTTATATTCTCATACTAAATCCAAATACACAGCGCTGTGCCAGCTGCTAAGAAGAAAATGAACTCTGTCCCGGACAAAATCAGAACATTCAATAAAAAGAACAAAACATAATGTTCTTTGGCAATCCAGCCTGTTCACATGGCCTGCAAGACACTGAGTATTTCTCTCCCCAGTTTGTAGAAGCCTGCACAAACTGGTAAGCTGGCATTCAGGATCTGATACAAGGGGCCCAGTGTTTATAGTATTAATCAGGTTTCAAACATTCCAAGCTGATTTTAGGGCCTTAAACTAGAATGTATTCCTTTGGCAACCTATCAGCTACATTTATTTAAGCAAAAGTGTATATAAAATTGTTATTCAAGAATTAGAAAGAATAGCTTCTTTTTCTCTTTCCAAAGAAAATTTGCATTGAATCTATAATGTGAGCCTTATTCAAATGAGCTTGTTTTATTTTCATGGAGAAATAAAATTTTCTATGAATATTTGTCACATAGTAGGTATTTTCCCCACTGTGGTGGATTGACCTTGGCTGGAGATCAGGTGCCCACCAAGCTGCTCTATCATTCTGTTCCTTGGCTGGATGAAGGTGGGGAGAAAATAAGATGGAAGGTTTGCGGTTCAAGATAAGGACAGGGAGATTGCTCAGTGATTACCATCATGGGCAAAACAGACTTGACTTGGGGAAAATTAATTTAATTTATTACCATTCAAAAAAGAGTAAGATAATGAGAAATAAAAACTCAATCTGCAAACACCTTCCCCCCACCCCTCCCTTCTTACCAGGCTTAACTTCACTCCTGATTTCTCTACCTCCTCCCCCTCAGCAACACAGAGGGATGGGGAATGGCAGCTGCAGTTAGTTTATCACACATTGTCTCTGCTCCTTCCTCCTCACTCTCTGCTCCTGCTCCAGCGTGGCATTACTCCCATGGGAGACAGTCCTCCCTAAACTTCTTTAACGTTGAGTCCTTCCCACAGGCTCTTCACAAACTGCTCCAGTGTGGGTCCTCATGAGGTCACAAGTCCTGCCAGCAAAACTGCTCCAGCATGGGCTTCTCTCTCCGCAGAGCCACAGGTCCTGCGAGGAGCCTGCTCCAGTGCAAGCCTCCCAAGTAGACGTACCCAGGCCAACTCTGGGTGCATCTACTTGCTCCACTATGGGGTCCTCTGTGAGCTGCAGGTGGATCTCTGCTCCCCCACGGACCTCCATATGTTGTGGGGGCACCCTGCCTCACCATGGGCTGCTCCACGGGCTGCAGGGGAATCTCAGCTCCAGCACCTGGAGCACCTCCTGCCTCTCCTTCTTCACTAACGCGNCTCCCAAGTAGACGTACCCAGGCCAACTCTGGGTGCATCTACTTGCTCCACTATGGGGTCCTCTGTGAGCTGCAGGTGGATCTCTGCTCCCCCACGGACCTCCATATGTTGTGGGGGCACCCTGCCTCACCATGGGCTGCTCCACGGGCTGCAGGGGAATCTCAGCTCCAGCACCTGGAGCACCTCCTGCCTCTCCTTCTTCACTAACGCGGGGGTCTGCAGAGATGTTTCTCTCACGTAATCTCACTCCTCTCTCCAGCTGCTCCTACTCTACGGTGTTCTTTCTCCCTTTCTTAAACAAGCTATTCCAGAGGTGCTACTACCATAGTTGATTGGCCCAGCCTTGGCCAGCTGCAGGTCCATCTTGGAGTCATCTGATATCGGCTCCACGGGACACGAGGGAAGCTTCTAGCAGCTTCTCACAGAAGCCACCCCAGTAGCCCCCCCGCTACCAAAACTTTGTCATGCAAATCCAACACATCCCCAAAAACTCAAAACAAAACTGCTGTTATATAAGGCTTACAGGAGTCAAAAAGCACTCAGTTGTCTGGGGATTTTTTTATTTGAAGGCTAGAACTCAGATAGTACAGCATCGAGTTTTTTGAATTAGGTTTTTGTTAGAGATGTGACTCTAACAGCTGGGTAGTTAGCTGCTTTTAATCGTATTATTCTCACAACTTGTGTTAGCATTGCCTAGAGCCACAGAAAGCTGCTCAGTATTGTAGAGATTCTAGTAAACAAAAATCAGTGTAAAATGTGAACAAAACTACACCAATGCAGATTTAGACAAAAGGAAATGGGCAAGGGTAAACTCCTACTTACCCTCTACCCCCTTGGTCTGCAAATTAGAGAGGGAAATAGATGCAACATTGCAATGGGCACCACTGATGGACAGAAGCGGATGTGATTTACAGAAGCAAAGGTAAACGGAGGTGGGGGGGAATGTGGTAGCAGGGAAGATGAGGAAGCCAGATCCCAGCTGCTGTGTAACCATGGGCAACTACATGGACTCATAGGGAATTTCAAAGGTGCCAGCACAACAGTCTTTGGGGTCTGCCAAAGAGCCAGATGCTGGTGCAGAGTGAATATTTTAGACTGTTTGCCATACTGTTTTCAGAATTCTACCTGATCGTCTTCCCATCTCCTTTGGAAAACCCAGTGGTATGTTAATTATCAACTTCATAAAAGAAAAAATATCCACAGGAAGCTTAATGAGTTTACAGAACTTTTGCTTAAATGCAAGACAAAAAAAAGGACACTGTTACAGTGTGTTAAAATTCATGGGCAATGTATAACACTCAAGGCCTCTTTGATTAAAAATGAAATTCCTTCTTTCTGTAACACCCAGGGATTTTCATTAAAGCAAAATGAAGGTCTTAACTGCAGCTACTAAAAGCAGCAGCTGGCGCTGAAACTGGTAGAGCTATACGGCCTATGACGTGTTCTTTCCCTACTTCTCACCTCTAGTGAGGCAACACATATCTTCCTCATATTCCTTTCTTCTGAAAACCCTCTGACCACTGGAGAAATACGAGACTCCCATAATAATTCGTGGTTAAGTTGTTCCGATGGGAAGGGTAAACGGAAGGTATAGATTTGCAATTGGTAGATGCCTGTCTGTTGATTAGATATAACTGTGTTTTTATTTCCATCTCTCCTCCAGAGGATATAAAAGCAGTCACCTGTCAACCCAATCCAGCAATGAAATTCAGCAGCCTATTGTCCCAATCACTGCTTTCAATCACTCTAAACGGTCTCCAGAGACAATCATTATTATAGGACATGTTCCTAAGAGTAGATAAATGGAGCTCAACCTGCCAGCCTGCATAGGGAAAGATGGACAGTCTTGGCCAAAAATATGAAAGGGCCTGGAGCTTTATTGACATTTACATCAAAAATAGTTAGCAATGAAAGCAGCTGTTGTGGAGAGCTTTCACCACAACGTGTTTGGAATATGCTGTGAATTGAAATACAGACCTCCTGACAAGCAATTTACCTTCTGTCATTCTCCATGTGCTTGCAGCATTACTGGGTACTTGCTGTGATAGCCCACTTAAAGCTGCACATGTGTACAGTTTGGATGAAAGATTAACTGCAATTTGAGGCAGGAAGTAACGAATTGTGGAGTGTCATTCATAATGGCCGACATTGTCATCTGCAGGGTGACACCACAGCAAGAAGGTGCCTCTCTTGTGATGAGCTTATAGATTCAGATGTCATTCATCCTAATGAAGATCTGCCTACAGTTCTAATAAGCAGTGTGTGAGACAGCTCAGGATTATAAGCATTAATCTGCCTTGTTTGTTGACATTAACATGATAACTAAAACGCCATTATGCAAGAAATTCTTTCGAAAGCTATTAAAAAGGGGCGATCTTAAAAGGAGTATTACAGCCCAGAACAAAATATGCACCAGGAGTTAATTTGCATGTTTACTATTTTTATTTTCTGCGCTGTATCGATTGTTTTTTCTCCTCTAAAAAGCTTAGGCTGCACAAAAGTTTTTGGTATTTCATGAGCATAGTACCACTTACTGTAGCTGAAATGCAACCCACATGCTGGCTTTCCCTAATGCAAAACGTAAATCCATTAACCCCTGGTGCTGATGGCAGATTATGTTAAATAAAAGTAACAATGTGATAAATATTTAGCTGATATCTTGTGAAAATAGCAAACCCAAATCATGCTAAGCACACTTAAAAGGAAGACTTATGATAATATTTAATTTAAATAATTGACCTAATATATAAGTAGATTGGATTTTCTTTTCAGGCACAGAAATAAGCCATTTCAAACTGATGTGGTGCTCTTGACTATGGGGGTCAATGGAGAACTGCCAAGGCTGATTTTTCCAAAGACATCAAGACTCTTACAAGTCATTATCAACTGGAATTGAAATAAATCTGTGTGTAAATCTCTGTTTAAAGAAGGCTAGAAGAAGGATATTAAGGATTTTGATCTTTATCCCTGCAGAAGTGGATGACATACATAAAAATGGATGTATGCCTGACTTCTCCACTAAGCTTAAATGAAAACTGTATTCATTAGCAAAATCCAACAGTAATCTAGTATATGCAGATATGGCACAAGATATTTTCTTTCTGGCTGCACCTAAGAGACCCAGGGGACAGGTTTTAAAGGACAGTGATGAAGATGGAGGATCTCTTTGCACTTACAGATGCTTGAGAATTTTTTTTCTTTATACCTAGTTCTTAAAATCAACTTGAAAATTCTTAATTTTTAATTTATGCAAGACACATTTCATCAGAACATAGATATTTTTGCTGTCTGGATATGGAACAAATTACAATCAGCAGTGGGAGATTTGGATTGGGGATAGGTTAGTAAAAGATCTTCTAAAAAGGTTAATTGAAATCTAGTGGCAGCTGTTACCTTTGTAATGTGTCAGTGGAGGGTAAGGTGAAAGATTTATCTTAATATATGTTTGCCCATATATCAGTGGATACAGGTGAAGCAATTTGAAAACAAGGAGGATCTAGGAGACATGCTGAGGGCCAAGGAAAACATGGACTGCATCTTATCAGTCTTTTCTATCTTTGTGAAATGGACAACACTAAATAGTCATATCTACCAGAGTTTAGCAAGAGAAGAGTGGAAAGTAAATCCATGTTATGTGTGAGACCACTGTACGCTGGTCTCAGGCTAATGAGAGCTGAGACGTGAGAGCCTTATCGCAATTCCGTGAATTAGTGACTGAAAACTACAAGCAACAGCATGGACTTTCATTTTCCCTTTGCACAAGTGCGCTTTTTGCTAATGAGTCAGGACAGCCTTAGAAGGTCCTTTTGTTACACTAATCTAAGCACATCTGAACTGAAAACTACAATTACCGAAGGGTGCATTTATTCCATGGGAGATCTAGCTTCCTTTGGGAGGTAAAACAAGTTTCTGTTTAAGGTGATGGATAAACTGCCCATTTGTGTCAGGTTTATGTTTTTTGGCCTGCAGGTCAAGTCTAGTACGGCATCTAAAAATGACAGAGGCCTTCAGGTAGGGAAGACGCTGGACTCCAAATGCAGTAAGTGGGATGAGTCAGAAGTCTTGGAGAGGGGTTTGAAAGGAACACAACTCAAAGCAAGGAGCTGAGAGAAGTCATGGTGCAACATTTTAAGCCCAGGAAAGTAAGGGAACACCACAGATAGAAATAGTGCTAAGCATCAGGTTACAGAGGTCTCTGTTGAAAGCAGGGATCTGGTCTCCTTTCAAACAGCCAAACTGAATATAAGTTTATTAAATGACAGGATCTGGAGAAGGTGGCACTTCCCTTCTCCCCTATTTCTGAGGCAGAGTAGAAGCTGGCAAGTGTGAGGCTCAGGTCCATCACATTTCCCTCATTTCGTGGATCCCTAAATTCCCCTTCAGGACTCTTGGTTGGTCAGGATTTTTGGTGTGGACTCCAGTCTTGCTGTGCATGCTTGGGCTTTTTCTTAGCAGGTGAGAACACCACTTCAAATGAGAGGGTTGTGCTGAATGGGCTGGGCTGCCAGGCACGAAGCTTCCTTGTGCGAGGGACTAGCAGGAGAGCAACGGGGAGAGCCTAGGGAGGAGACAGGGGCTGGCACCTGTCTGCACCTCATAGTCTAGGCGGGCTACACTCTGAAGGGTCTGAAACACAGGGCTACACTCACACAAAGGCCTCCAGTGCTGCGCCTTGTCTTCTCCATCCCTATGGAGTGTGACTCCCCTGGCAGCACTGCCAGGCAGTCCCCACTTGCTGTTTCAGCAGCGTAGGACTTCTGGTTCAGCCAGCATAACTCCCTGACATATTTCTGACTAGAGATATGCTCAGTCCCGAGGGGAACGTACCTCGGAGAGCAGCTGCTTGCTGCTCGTCCTACCCCCTGCACCAGCTGCACATCTCCAGAACACCAGATGCACACAGGAGCTCTCATGGTGTCTATGCAGTGATCTGAACATTTTCAGTACTAAACCATTTTCCTGTTCTATTTGAACAGGACTACTATTCATTCCTTAAGCCTGTGTCAGGCTGATGAGGACAGCACACAATTACAATTTCAAGGCCCCCTGGAAGAATCTCCCTCTTGCAAAACACTGTGCGCCTTCATGGTTCTTACTTGGCTGTTCAGTGTCCTAGATGTAAGAGCGAAATGCCAGTTGTAAGGGCACTTCTAGACCTTTTGAAAACTACCTCACAGAACTGTTAGGGTTGGAAGGGACCTCTGGAGATCATCTCATCCCAGCCCCCTGCCAAGGCAGGGTCACCCAGAGCAGGTGACACAGGAACGCCTCCTAGTCGGATTTGAATGTCTCCGGAGAGGCACGACCACATCTCCACAACACCCCTGGGCAGCCTGTTCCAGTGGTCTGCCACCCTCAGCATAAGGAAGTTCTTCCTATCGAAATGGAACTTCTTATAATTTAGTTTATCACCATTGCTCCTTGTCCTGTCACTGGGCACAACTGAAGAGAACCTCTTCAGGTACCATCCTCTTCACACCTGCCTTTGAAATATTTATATGTAGTGATGAGATCCTCTCTCAATTTTCTCTTCTCTAGACTAAACAGGTCCTTCTCCCTCAAAGAGAATGCTGCAGACCCCAAATCACCTTTGTAGCCCTCCCCTCCACATAATCTCAATCATATGGCTGTGAGAGTTAATCCAGCCCACGGAAGCCCTGCTCAGTCTGCCTGTAAACTGATGTGTGGATGTATGTCCACACCAGGGTCCTGCTCCTCTGCACAGGGGAGGTGCTTTGAAGCACAATGTATTTTGTCCAGTCTCTGTACACAGATAGCCTTTGGAGGTGGGGGTGAGGCTGTGGTGTGTGTGCAGAAAGAGGGTCTGGGATGGCAAGGTAAAGAAGGTGAAACGCCCTGAATCTCACCCAGAAAGAGCCAGCTTACTCCGGGAGAACTGCCTGGATGTCACAGGCTGGGCAGAGGCTTGCTGAGTCCAGACTGGCTCTGGGGGTCTACCTACATCACTTCACCAAATAGCAAGCACAGTTCAAATCCAGCAGAGTCACAGGATCTCAGTTCAGTGCGAATAGTATCTATAGATTCAAAAGATACAGATATTTTCAGAACCATGTGTTGTAACTTTTATTTTTAGTTTATCACATATTTGCAATCAAAAAGGCTTCTGAAATGCTTATGCACTTAACATTTGTTTGTTTATTTGTTTCCAAGGACCAAAAATAAACATTCCAACATTCCCAAAACAGCTGCAGTTTGGGATGAAATGCTTCTTTTCTGGGAAGAAGTGAGGGACATATTTTTATTTACTGATAGAATCTAGCTGTACAGAAATGTCCACAGGTTTTAGGTTTAGAAGAACTGAGTCTGCAAGAACAATATTCTCACCATACTTTTAATTCTGGACTCTGAGAGCAAAAACATAGGTGATTTATTAGACACTTCTAGAAATGTGAGTTCATTATTGGCAGCTAACTACAGATTTTGGGGGCATAAATTTCCCACAGATCAGACTGACTGAGGAGGTGTGAACAGGTTAATAATATCCAAATTATTGATTACTTTCCATATTTAAAATAAGAGAGTGGAACATTTCTATAAGGCAAAGAGAAATGATAGCTGAAAGTGTGAGAAGAATTTGAAGGAGAGATTAAAAAAAAAACCAAAAACTAAACAACCTGAGCAGGACATTTTTTAAAAATA
This sequence comes from Cnemophilus loriae, assembly GCA_013397755.1. NCBI lineage: Eukaryota > Metazoa > Chordata > Aves > Passeriformes > Corvidae > Cnemophilus > Cnemophilus loriae. The sequence goes on along the minus strand of VZTF01007007.1, from coordinate 927,861 downwards.
AAAGTAGATAAAATACCAAAGTATATGTTTTAGAACATACTCAGAGTATTTTTAACTGAGAGTTTAATCTGTTTTGAATTAATTCACTGAATAAAAACATTGCCTCTTCTAAGAAAATCCTGATGCAGTTTTCATAGAGCCTGGAAAAATTTTGATCAGATCACTTATGTCTTTAATTAGGCCTTGTTCTGGGAAGAAGCTGACGGTGACTTCAAGGGTCAAGATGGAGCATCTTATTTTTAAGAAAGACTAATAGTGGGTCATTGAACTGCTGGGTAAGTGTTCAGAAGGCAGTACTATTTGACTCCCTATGAAGTTTCTATTTGGATCTAGGAGTAAATCAGAAAAAAATCCATGAAGCTGGATGGAAAAATCATTAAAATTTGTTGCAAGGTTAAGGGAGGGATATTTAATCAGATGACCTCCAGGAGTCCCTTCCAACCTCAACTGTTCTGTGAGTCTGTGAGTCTTTGAAGTAACCAAGAAAATTCTCCTGGTGAGCAGACTGATCTGACAGAATTTCTGCAAGAGCTTTCAGTCTCTACTTGAATTTTTTCATATCAGAGAATCAAACTGGCCTCAATAATGGCAGGGAAGAAAACCAAAACTAAAGGTTTGAAAATTGTTTATTTTCCCACAAGTATTAGGAGGACCAGCCAAATGAATGCACTGGAGGATTTTTTTTTCTTTTTTCAGACTGCATTAACTTTCAGCCAGAGCTGTGTTGGATTATTTCTAGCTCAGAAGCTGGACCTACTTTTGCCTCCTCTAACACTGTCATTAAACAATAACACTATCTGGCAGCAACAAACAGCACAAAATAAGTCTAAGATTATCCAACAGCACACACAGCTGAGAACATTCAAAACCAGCTGGCAAATGTTTGGAGTTACTCCAGATTCTCATAGTTGTCTTCCTTAATGCAGGCAAAGGTAACAAATGTGTGAGAGGGGCCAAAGATCTCTGGTTTGCTCCCATGCTATGCTCGAGCCATCAACTCTGAATATTCTCTGGTTCTGTGAAACCGATTATTGGGTTAGCTTTGGACAATGACACACAGCAATTTTCTTTCCTTAAACCCCTTGAATTCTGTTGAATTTCAGCAAATGGTAGAACAAAGTTTAAAAAAACCAACATCCATGAGCACAGTGTGTGACAGAAAGGAATTGTTCTTCCTACGTATCTTATCAAATCCTTGCAAACTGGTTGTGTGTGACTTTTCTTCATTCTTCTCAAAGGACCACACAAAACCAGTCCTCCAAACCTGAAGTCTTGGCTTATTGCCATGAGAAAAATCCAGACTCAGGAAAACAAGTCCTTAAGCAAAGGACTTGTCTCTTTCATTCAGCTCTTGCAGGAGAAGGAAAGACTTCAGACAGGCATTGCCTGACACTAGGACCTGTTTCTCTGCCTTGTGGTAAATCTGTGTTTGATACACAGATATGGATGTCCCCATGCTTCCCCTCACTTGAGACTGCTCGTTGCTTGGAGCTGCAGTTCAAACCAGCAAATGGAAAAAAGGCTGGATTGCCTCAAACACACCAAGTACGGGCAGTCCCTGCTCTGCAGTACACCTGGCAGCAGCTGGCTGCTCCACATGACACTGGTAAAAGAAAAATTGTGAATGTTGTATTATTATGTATTTCTACTATTTCTAATTGCCTTCAAAGGAGAGGCATATTTTTGAGATCAAGCAGCACAGCTGCTTCTCCCTCATCTCCCCAGCCTTACCAAGTTCCTCCCACAGACTTGGGAGAAGCAGGAATCACAGACCCAGTGAAATATCGAGGTTATCAGGTATTGTGAGCTTCTGCCCTTTGGCCAGTATATTTTCTCTGTGAGTAGGTAGATGTGAACATAATTTTCTGGCTAAGTTCAGCAGCGAAATGTTAGAAAGCGTAGGTGAAGTCCAGCAGCTCTTGGTCTCAGAGCTCTAAAGAGCAGAGTTAAAATGTTCCCTGGTCAGGGAGGTCTCGCTGCTCTGGAGTGAGGTGTTCTGTTCAGCATGGCTGCAGGGCCTTTGTGGAGACCATCTGTGTCCCTTTCTGAGAACAATTTGGACAAAGGCTGATGATTTCTGTGGGGGTAACACCCCACTAGGAGTCATGGGGCAAAAAAAGATAGTGCTTCTTATTTTGGTGTGCACCTTCTCTGGACTCTAAGTTGTATCAAGAGCCTTAGCATCTCCACTGGCAAGGGCTCTGAGAGGAGCTGTGTGTTGCAAGACAGAGGAAAATATAAGCTACTGCTTAATATTCATAGTATGGCAGGACCGAGGAGCCTAAGTCAGCCTCAGGGCTCCCTTGTGCTAACGTTCATTCAAACACTCTTTGTCCTTTATCCTATTTACCTGTTAAAAGGTCTGCTGTCCTGCTTTTAGCTTTTTACAACTGTCTTTGATTTTTTTTTCCTTTCTTTCTCAGGGGCTTGTCACCTCTTTCTTTGTCTTGTGTCTGAAAATCAGTAGAGAAAACAGAAAAAATATTTAATGTAATGTGTTTCCTGGATTTTATGTGGTGACTAAGTTACAAAGAACGCCCCCTGCTAGGGAAAATTTCCTTTGAGATCATCCTTTCCTGTAATAGGAAAGGTTTGAATAATTTGAGCAGTAATTTTTCTTTCTTTTTGAAGGCATTTTCTGAATAAACAATTTTAGTTGGAAATTTTTGTTTGACTCCCTTATGACACTGAGGGTATTGGTTGCAAAAGTTACCCTCTGAGCTAATTAATAACTTATTACTTTGTTTTGCAAACTTATCTTCATTCTGATGTTGTAACTTGGGTATCTCCATGGACAGCTGAGGGCTGCTTCATTGCAGGTATAAATTGCCCCAAGTCAGAGTACGGAACTGAAGGAGATAAATAGGCAAGGACAGAGGGCTAGTTATAAATTTGGCTGAGACATGCAAGGAAACATCATTTCCCGGCTTTCATTCCAAGCTACCAATGTGCAGACTGAGAAGAACCTGAGTGCAGTGGAACCAGCCAGCTCCACTGTGCTCTAATTTGATTATTGCTATAAATTGTCAAGTCTTTAGGAAAAAAAGTGTAAGTTAAACACTGCTGAAGAAAGAGCTGACAGTCTGTACTGTCCATTACACAGTCACGGCCTGGGAGCTGCAGATTCTTGTTTGCAGTGAGACAGAGATGGCACTGCAGTGCCTCCTTCCATACCTGGCCCCCTTCCTGCTCTGGGGTCAGAGTTTGCTGCTGTTTTATGAGTTGAGCAAACAGATTGAGCAGGAGCTCTAGATGGCAGGGAGCCAACAGAGACCCACTCTCTGCAAGAAGTGACCCAGTGAGTGCTAGAGGGCTTGGAAAACCCTTGAGATGAATCCACCCAAAGATAGACTTCCCAGCTGCACCATTCTCCTCCCCCTCAATCTCATCCTGTCCCACTACCTGTGCCCCCTTTGATCCAGACCCCTGGTGTTTTAGACCAGGCTGGGTCTCTCCTGTGTCATGAGGCAGAGCCTGGATCCAGGCACAAATGCCTAATGACAGCAAAGGGTGTAGGGCAGGATCTGGGTTCCAAAGTTAAGCTCTGAGATAAGGGAAGTCCTGGTCATTTGAGCAAACAAACCTTGGACGAGTAAGGAAAGTTCTGGGGAGAACAAATGAATGATAAATAAACAGATAAAGTGCCTGTGTGAAGTTTTAAATAGAGTCAGCTACTCCAAAAAACAGGAAGCCTTTAAAATATGAGGAGAAAGAGGCATTTGTTTTCCATATGCAGAAAAAAAGAGCCTGGAGACTTTTACTTCCACTCATGGTGCACATGAGTGTAGGAGGAGGTTTCTGCTCTAACGAGGCCAGGGAAACAGGGTTCAAGTTTGTAGCTTGAGCAAGTCCCTGTGGATGAAGAGTAGAGCTGTGTGCGTGTTAACATGAAGGCTGAATCAAGCCTCAGCACTACTGAGATCACTCCATTTTCTCTCCTTGCCACTTGCTTATTATTTTTTCTTAATTAACTTTTCTTGAACGGAAATACTTTTAAGCAGCAGGACTGGCTTAAATAGCTCTGAGTGATAAGTTTGAAGGAGCATGGAAAAAGAGAGGTATCTGCATTTATCTGCTTTTGCATTCCACTGGTCTGTTTCAAGTTCAAATTCAATAATGTTTCCTAGTCTCTCATTCATATAATAGAAGGGAGTCCTCACATAAAGATATTTTAAGTATCTTCTTGATATAGACTTGATACAGACCTATAGATATGCCATTTCTGATATGAAATGACATATTTTTCTGCTTGCTTATTTATTCACAAGAAGAGCAAATAAAACTTAAAGTGTATTGCATTAAGAGAGCCCTAAGAATCTCTTTAACAATATTTGCAAGTGTTTCCTTGCGAAGAAAAGTTTATGAAACGTGTTTAAATATTTACGGAATGTTAAAAATGAGGCATTAATTGGCAAACAACTTAATTAAAATGCTTTCTCGAGTAATTAGGAGCAAATACCTTCCTCTCTATTTTGCATACCATTTGTCTTATTCTCTGTTTGATAAAGCCTGCTTGTCAGTCAAACTTTGCTGCAGGTAATTTTTTAGCTCTGTGGGGAAAATCTTCAAAAATTACATCTGAATTTAAAATATTTTTATTATCATTTTTGTCTAACAAGTTCTCCTTTTTACTTCATCTCCTATATGTCCCAGTAAAGCAGCATCCTGGGAATTTAGGGCCTGAAGATGAAATTCTGCATCAAGGCATTACTGAGTTTCCAAAAATGCTCTCCTGAGAACAAACTGAATCAATCTAGAATCAACAAACAGTGCAGTTAATTAATGAGTACACCATAAGGGAGCTTTTTTAAACAATGTTGACTGCTGTTGCCTCAGGACCAATAGCACCAGAAGTTATTGCTGATTTCAAAGAAGTGATTCTTAGGGTTCCCCCAAGGCACCTTTTGCTTACATTAGCTATTTACTACAACTTTTCCTCTTATTTGCACCCTAGGGAAAGTATACTTATTTGCTAAATTACTTTTTAAGTGATGCTTCTTCATGCCAGTAGCCTGAGGTATATGAGGGAAGATGCTACAGCATAAATAATAGCAGAAACTGAGCTGCTTTAAAGCAAAGTGCAAAGAAAACCTCTGAGCTGGACACCATCCAAGCAGTGCTTCCAAGCCAAGCTGAACCTGGAGGGTGGGGGAGAGCCTCAGGGCCCAGCTGCACACCCAGCCAGCTGTGTGTCACCGGGGGTCACAAACCTGCAGAAGTCCCCACAAGGAGCAGCCCTGCAGAACACTTTGGAGAATCAGGATCACATAATGGCGAAAATCCCGCAGATTTCCAGACACTACAAACCGGAGAAGCTGAATCAGTCCTAGGAGAGTGAAATCATGGCTAGCAGATTGTCTCCAACAATAACCGAAATGAATGGAATATTCCAACTACAGCTATATTTGATATAAAAAAATCCAAATAAAAAAATATTAAAAATGTGTCTGCATTTTTTTGAGGTCACACTGATACATTATGGCAATGCAGTGGTAACTTTTCTTGTGCAACTTTTGGAATTTCCCTTTCAGGACACTCTGTAGGAGGAGAAAAAAAATATCTAAAGTAGGAGGCTGTGTTTACCAAACACCCTTCAGAACATAAGCCGGATAGATCATCATGTTCTTGCAAAATTATGTTTTCTCATCACAGCTATGTGACAAGAGTTTAAAACTGTTATTAAGTAGGGTCAAACTATCACTGGCCTGGGATAAAGTTGTATTTGTGTGTAACCATTTTCAGACGTTGGATGGATTGCTGAAACTCCTTTTTAAAGAAGCTGGCTGGCAATTGTCCTTACCCCAGCCATGGTTGGAACTCTTATAAATGTAACAGCATCTGTCATTCACACAATTTAAAGTGTCCCATGAAATCGTTGTGTAGAAATACTAATCTAAATCTGAATGGAAGCATTATATATGAATAAGTTCAGGAGACTGTATCACCATTGGTTATGGCAATAATCAGTTGGAATTACTGATGGGATCTTGCGGGAAGGTATTTCCAGCCTTTTCGTGCTTTTAGTAACATTTACTGACAAATTACCACTACCACAAATATTTCAGAGGGGATTCACTGGTGAAATGTAATCTCTAAATGTTAGGAATGACTGAAGTTCAGGTTTGTTCCTGCTATAGAATTTTGGCCAGATTTTTGTAGGACAAAGAAAAGTGTGATCACGAGCAGGACGGGGTGAAGTTGGAGAAACCTTCATGTTTCCAGAGAGCTTGCTTTGCAAAGGGTTCAGGCAGACTGGAAAAGAAAGGATCCTGCAAAATGCTGCCTTTGTTCCCGAGAAGAAACAGTGAAATCTGTGCCAGGAGGGCAAGTGCAATCGAAATGCAGGAAGTTAAACTCAGTCATTTAATTCTCTTATGTTTATGTCTGGTTTTGTTAATTTCCTGTAAATTTGAAGGGACTTTGCAGCACAGGCACCATGACAGGGTTTGACACGAGCGACAACCATCTGCTGAAAGGGAAAGACCTCTTGCCACAGAGGCTCAAGCACATGGCACATGAGCCTTGTGCAGCTGGCAGCTGAACATAGGGATGCTGTTTCTTTGGAGCTCCTCCTGGCATTGCCACTATTTAGTTATTATTTGGGTTCCACTTTCCCCAAGTGAGTGTGGCCATGTGCTGCACACCAGAGGGGCTTCACCCAGGGACTGTGACTGGAGTTGAGGTGTGAGGTGGCCCCAGACTCTAATCTCAGTGGTTTTGCAGCAGATTTGGCTGCAGGGAAATGTTGACAAAAGTTGCTGTTTCCTTGGTGCTGTTTTGGAGTTAATTTTGCTTACTTCAGACTGCAGTCACTTTGGTCTTGACATCAGGGAGATATTTTTTATTGTATTTTTGACGCTAATAATTTACATCTGATTAAAACCAGAAATCATATCCATAGATTGCTTAATTATGAAAGAAAAATGGATTAAAATGGATAGTGAGGTGGGAAGCTGCAGTACTTCTATTAAAAACAAGCGGGAAAACCACATCAGATTTGTGCTGTTACTAGTGAATGTTCTGATTTCAGCAGGCTCTCAGAGCACCTTTATGAAGCAACTTGTACATGCTGTTTTATATTTCTCAGTAATAAATGTTGCTCCTCCCCCCAAAACTCAAATATAAATGTTTATTACACATAAAGGACATGACTTTAGAGTAGTAGTGTTCATACCAAGCGTTTTTATAGACAACATTTTTTGTACCAAATAGAAATGAAAGCTATTCACGTTTGGCATTGATGCATTGAATACTACCTCAGTAAAAAAAACACTGGGTTGTCTCTATACCTGTTTCTTAAAATTAGTTAAAATTTACCTTATAGATATGTATCAGATAGCAAAAATTGGAGACGTCTGAAAAAGTTGGAGGGTTTCTGGTTATCTTATGTAATATTGTAGTAATATGAGCCACTAAAATCCTGGGACTGCTTTTTTTCTTTTTCTTGCAAAAGTGATTGTTTGTATCTGCTTTTTTTTTGTGTCCTTGTCTCCTTTTTGTTTGTGTCCTGTGTATCAGGCAAAGTACGGTACTGCCTGACTATCGTGATGACCAAAACCCAGGACTGAGCTAACAAATGAGGATTCTTATTTCTACAGATTAACAGTTGTAACAACAACGACAAAAATGTCTGTCCATCTCATGGATATAATTTCATAGAAGTAAGTCTAGGCAGTGGAACGCTGACAATATGAATCAAGATGGTGTAGTGAAGAAAATGTTCTATAATGATCTGTACCTACACTATACTTCTGAATCTGCAGGCCAGGTACCCAAAAGTTAGGTATGATGCTGGATCCAGTTCCAGATTCTATGTAGATTGATAATGATTCACAACTTTTGGACTGCCTAAGGATTTGGGTCTTGACTGAATGCAAACTCTGGGTACTCTGGAAGTGCTGTCTTAGCAGGAACTGATTCCACCAGTTCAAAATCCACCAAAATTTTTTAAAAATTTGTCTTTGTACAGCAGGTTTTATGACAGATCAAGTACTGTCTATGCATGCATCTTACTAAATCAGGCATCATCTAGCCTCCCCCAGCTGCCACAGACCTTCATAAAATATATGGACAGAATGACATCTGTATTCTGACTAATTTGACAGGTAGTTGTGAATCCACAATTCTCCTGGATCAAGCTTGCATTAAGAGTTGATTCTATCATGAAGATGGCTGTTGTGAAGGAATGCGCAGTCTCTGACCTGTTCATGGTGAAGTCTAGAAAAAAATATTTTCACATTTTCTGATGTCAGTTTGTCTAAATTAGTGGAAGATAATATCTACTTTAAGCTGTTGGGTGAACTATCATATTTTTATTACCGATGTAAGTGAATACGAGTACTGACACACAGCTCGTCTCTAACTACGAAATTCCTGAAAAACCTGAGCTACCAAGCATCAAGATGTTTCTGGAACATGTATCATCATTGCTTGTATTGTGGAAGGGGGATTTACAATGCTGGATCTGTAGGCGATACTGTGGCAATAGTGTGTGGGACTACTAATTTCCATGCATTCCTCTGCTGTATTCAAAGAGTTTGGGTGATGATCTTGCTGCGTAAGCATTTATTTATTTTTTTTTTTGCCTTGTACAACAACAGAATGCTTAAGCATTATGACTGCAAGAGTTTGAAATGCTGTTTGCAAGTCAAACTGTTTCAAAGTAGCCCTGAGGGGAATAAAAACAAATATTCCCTTAACCTTCATTCTAATTATATCAGTCATTAAAAAACAGGGAACAAAGAACAGTGCTTATTAAAATTCTCTTCTGTTGATAGCTTCTCTTTATAATGTGGTTCATACCAGGAGATGTTTAGAGGAAGCATCTTTGTGGAAGTGAGGAATAGTATGCTTACGAATTGAGATCACTTAACCAAATATTTATAAATATTCTGATACTCGCTATGGTCTTTTATAGTATATGCAAAGGAGTTATTTTAAGAATGCATTGTCATTACAGTTATCTCTGTGGTTGTCCAGCTTTGCATAGTCCCTTAAATGTAAAATCCTGATGAAATGACAGTGTACAATACTTGTTGATTAAGATCTGGAATCCAGAACCCATTGTATGCTCTGCAGATAAGCAGAGAGAATAGAAATGGCTGTTTGCAATGGAAGACCTAATTTCCCTTTGCTACGAGAACTCTTGATTCTGTAAACATAAATTAATTAGGTCAGTCCCGAGATTATTAATACAACTGGCATCTACTTCAAACAACGAAGCCATCTGTTTTTATAGGGGTGTTGCAGAGGTACAGACTTCTGCTCTAGATAATTTACTTTCTTCATAGGTATTTTCTTCTTCCCTGTGCTGCAGCTTTCAGGGTGGGCTTCAGAGCATGTGTCCCTATCCTGAGTTTGTGACCAAGGTGACTATTCCACCATGTTCAAAATACTTATACTCTGCCTTGGAAAGATTGGTCGCAGGCTGTCTGGTGATCAATAAAGATGAAAGAAGAACAGGAATACTCCGGTTTTTAGCCAAAATTTGAACCTGAGTGGATATTTTTCTGCAATTTAAGTGGCTTTTCATAATGATGACTAAAACAAGATGATGATGTCAAATTTTTTATTACAGAAATTAGATCTGGAACCATTTATTGGATTCAGCTTTCTCTTTTTACTTCCTAAATGATAATAGCTTTGTTATAAGTAAGAGTCTTAAAAATCCTTACATTTCAGCATTTATTCCAGAGGTAGTTTCTGTTTTCTTTCATTTTTGCATTTGTTGTCCACAGAAATGAAAATTGACTGTCATGAAGCTTTAAAAACCACTTAAATATTTTTAAGCTGTATGTTTGTCTGCAAAAATGGAAGTTTAGTACGGTTTATGATACTAGTCTGATATAGAGAGTAAAAGTCCATTTTTCTTTCTTGATGTTCATGCCACAAGGCCTCCAACTCATTTAGAGGATGATTCTGATGTAATCAAAATGAAGTAGTCAGAGCAATCGGCATGGGACTAAGGGACTCCAGCTCTCAGAGAGGTGCCGCATTGCACATCTCTGCTGCACAACACTAGTCTAGCTTTATAGGGAAATACATGTTGCTTTTGATGGGCATGATGATGATAGCATATGCTATTGATGCAATCCTCCCAAGTTGGGGAATTCTAACAAGTAAACCAGGTTACTGAGGCTTGTATGAAATTCAGGTCACACCTGACACAAGAAAGACAAAGGAGATGACTTCTGGGAAGCTTCATATCCCAGCAGTAAAAGAGAGAGCAAGAACAAGCTCCTTAAGTTGAGTTACTAAGGCTTCATGGCATGCAAGTGTCAGCTGGTATCCTGAACTCTGTCATGTTTTGTGGCTGTGAGGATGAAGACCATTCGGAGTGAAAAGAGCACAACAAGAGCAGCAAGCATAGGGCTGATGATATCAAAACAAACTGTTCAGGGAGCAGGTGGGAAGCAATGGGGGCCAAGCACCTTAACCCCACTTCAAGCATGTCTAATGCTCCAGCAGCAGAAGGCAGCTGTAACCAGAGTGGATCCTGAGGCAGCTCAGAACTACTGCAATGACATGTAGATCCCTTGTCACTGGGGTATAGGCTGTGACTGCCAGAGCATTTCTTTTACGTTTGAAAAATCTTTATCCAATAAAAAGTCTAAATTATTTCCTCAACTGTGCCTATTATATAAGTAAGGATTGAGCTGCTGAGCTACCTGCTACAGAGGTATATTGAGAGTGAAATGACCAGAAACTAGCTTCAGTAGCTAACCCTACAGAGTTCTTCAATAAACTTAACTTATTTAAGAGACCAGTGTTGATTCCCTCCTCTTTTTTTTCTTCATCTGTACCTGTTTTGCTTTGGTAAAATAAACACAATATCTGAGTCTGTATTTCTATTTTAAAGATAAAACTAGCAGACCAGGTAGTACCAGTATTTTTGCTATCTGTTATGTATGCCCAGGGAACTCCCTACTGAAGACTCTTTCATTGCCTTACAAGAGAGAATTCTCAGTCCTCCATGAGTAATGCCACCAGGCAAACCTGCTGATTTGCAGCAGGTTCTCCTGGACTTTATGTCTTCTGCCTTTACAATCTGTCTCTTGCCTTTTTCTGTAAAAGCAAAAGCAGAGGAAATACTTTGGTTCTGGCAGACTTTAATTTTACTGAACCACACCATTAGTATATAATATATGGAACTACACAAGTATATTCCCACCATAATCCATAGCAAGTGCTCCTAGCTTCCAAAAATCAAAGTCTGAGAGACTGGAAAAAGGGAAAAGCCTTACAGAAGCATCCAAAACTAAGGAAAAAGTGTCATGAAGACAAAATGCCCGAGGTTATCAACATACAAAACTTGCCTTCAGAACAGCTTTCCACAACTTGTTGAATCGTAAGTAAAGAATATTTGTTTTGAAGAAGTTAAGTCTTAGATTATCCAAGCTTTGACACAGACAGCAGTACACTCAGTTCTAGATGGAGCAGAATAAATATCTTTACTCTCCACATTGCAATACAGGTTTACAGAGTGACTTGACCTTTCCAGTCAAGAGAGCTAATTCCTTAAAGGTAGATTTCCACAGATACTTCCTTACTGATGAAAAAAACCCCAGAAAACCAAAAAGGATATTTAGAAACCCTAAAGAAGTTGTAACTAATCTTTTCCCCTGAGGCTGTCACACGAATAAGGTTTTCAGTGGGCTGCTATTTTACGTGAAACTGAATGTGTCAGGTTCACAAACCAGGGGTTCAGATTCAGTTCTGTGATACTGTAAATGCATTTAAATGAAGGATATTGCTTTCTGTTTACATTCGTACCACAAAAATCAACAGAGCGGTTTGCTCCTTGCTAGATCTTATGGAAGCAAAATGCAGGAAGTCATGAATAGTCTGCTTTTATTTCTGAAATGCACATTCTTCTTCATTTTGCTTTGAGACTTACATTAAAAAAAACCACTTCCGCTGTTAAAAATCAACATCAAACCCCAAATAATCCAGTTTTTCACGTATTTTGGAAAATGAATATGACCTAATTAAAAATATAGACGTAAAAGCACCAGTTGCATTCAGTAATTGCCAGCAGGCAATGTTATTGCATGCAGAAAATTGACTAGTATACCCAATATAAATTATTGATGCACTCATATTGACTTATTCTAACTCTGATGGATAGAAAATGTGACACTATTGTAATGTGCATATTGTATTAATAACATAACTAATCAAAGATAATTTTTAACAAACTATGACATAAGGCCCTAAATTATTGATGGAGAACAGTTTAGAGATGGTTAGTGCATTAGTTGAATGTGCTCATTTCACTGACCATTTGGTCTGGTCCCATCTGCCACAAGTTAGCTTCCTCAGCTCTCTAGTACCCATTCAGGTGCATTTGGAGCAGCTGGGATATTAGTTCTCTATGGAGAAATAAGATCTCACCATGGCTCGCCAATGCTCCCTGCAGTTCCATGCTCCCCAGCAGCCTCTTCAACAATAGGACAAGGCCCTTCTCAGTTCCAGGTCTAATAATTTAATCCCATAAAACAATGTAACTTAGTCCCTCAGAGAGTCCAACCTTATTAAAAAAAAATGCAGGCATACAATTTACATTGTTATAGTGACATTCCTCAATATTGCTTTTCTTTTTCATTTTGTCAAAAGCTGCTCAATAAAGAAAAGACTTATTCAAGGAACTAATGTGGCCATTTGAGGTAATTGGCCTTATTATGGCATGAAAATTAGGAAAAAGTGGAGGCAGTGATGGGAGAGATGTGAGAATTAGGGGAGTTACTGTATTGAAGGAGATTGTTTCTTTAATTCTTTAGTTTGTGGAATAGTAATAACAACAACAAGAACATCAACAACAAACAAACAAACAAAAAACAGAATATGGATTTCAAGACTATAAGTGCTCACTTTTGATCCATTTATAGTTAAATGTGGTAGTATCAAATAGGCCATATACTACACTAGCATCATTTAGCAATCCGTTGGACAGGGAACCAGAACAATTCATATTGTGACTCAAAGCACTAAAACAAGTGGCTCCCCACGACTTTTATTTAAATTCTGTGGTACAAATCAGCCATTGTGTATCATGCAGCGTTTGCAGACTGTGTCCGTTTCCACAGATGTTTTAAGTTAGAAGTTGTTCTTCGTTGTTAACCCTGAAATAACATCTCATGAGGAATGTCAAGAAGAAGCAAATGGTTGGAAGCTTAAAGAAAACATTACCTGACGGCGAGAATCTTTTGAAAGAAACTGCTTTTCATGCCAGCCTTCACCAGGGGTGGTGGGAAATGATGTTCGTTAGCAGACAACTTAGGAAATCTTCCAGAACTCCCTTCCACCCTGCTGATTTTCTGCTGTATAATGACTTTGAGAATGTCTACATTTTCTGAGACCAGTTTTTAGACTAGGCAAGTTCTCTTTGTGCAAGAAGATTTGCCATGCTTCCACATGGTCCTCTAGGCTGAATCAGCTGGCCCACCTCAGCAGCACTTTGCAATGCTTACAGTGCGTCTCTGCCTTAGCTAATATCCCAAGTGCTAAATGGGCTTCAGCAATCGCTAGCAGTAGTCAAGGCATGAGTCAGAGGATGAAGTCAGCCTCTGAAAGAACAAAAAGATATGTCAAAGCACTATTTGATTAATGTTGCCAAAAATGTCCTTATTTCTGATTTTCCATAATCAGAGAGTATACAGTTTTGCTTGTTTTTCCTTTAGGTAGGCTGCAATTTACTGTCCCCACTGAAACAAAATGAGGTTTGTCTGAAAAAGCAGGGGAATTTCAGGAAGTATTCATATAGCAAACCACTGTTTACTGTAATAACGTGGACCCAGCAGACAGTGATGAAAAATATCTGGATTTTTCACATGGTTCCTGAAAATCAAGGCAGTGTTTCTGTCTCTATTCTCAGCTCACTTGCCTTTTCTCCCTAAAAAATAGCAGGAAAGACTTCTCCAGAGCTAGGTTTTCGGTCCTAGTCACAGGTGGCAGATTATTAAGGGCAAGTGAGAAATATCACTTCCCTGCTCTGGTATGATGTGTCTTATGTGACTAACATACAACAAAGGAAGCTGTGATAAAGTTTCCAGCTTTCCAGCTCTGGTGGCACACACTGAGGATTTCTGTGGCTCTCCAGCTCAGTCATTTGCTGGGGGAATGCTTGGGAACTTCCAAGAACCCAAGCTAGTCTATTTCCCTTTTACCGGTATAAACACCACATTTGGTTCCCCATCCTTGCCAGACGTGACTAACCATCAGGACTCATAAAAGCACTTCTGAAGAACCGTTTTCTCCAAAGGATTTCAGACATATAAAAAGAGAGGAGCTTTCTTTTTTTTTTTTCCTTTCTTTTTTAATGATACGAGGAGACTGTGTCCCATGAGACAGCAGTACCATCAAGTTTTATCTCAATATAGTGTTCTCACAGGTTGAACACGGCTGTGATACCAGTATGTGATTTTTAGGAAACATGGCACAAAGTACAGAAGGGACAAAAACGTGTTTTCCTGCTGCTGCTGGCAAAAGGAGTACTTATTTTGGTATTCTAACTGCTAGAGAGCATATGATCTCCAACTGTTTCTTCCAGAAGAATTAAAAATTGTCAAGTGGCATTCTGCCTTCTTTTTGCATTTCATGGGAACAGCTGGCTAAACTTCTGCACTCCCTCACCCTTCTGCTGGAGCCTGGTTTTTAGTCACTGGCTTGCTTTTTTGCCCATCTATTTAAACATTGTTTACACCTTATTAATCTAGGCAGAGTAAGACATTCTGCAAGGTTTAGAAATGAAGCACAAAAATTGTGCGGTAGATTTATCAAAACCCACTTGAATAAAGACTGAGATCTGACACTCCTGGTGTAAGCCGAAGAGTTTATCCATATTGAATCTCTGTACAATTTAACCCCTGTAAATTCACAAATTCACAATATGAACAGTCTAATTCGTGAAAAGAAGCCATAAAAGAAGCTTTTTTTCCTGATCTATATATTTTATAATAAAATTGGTTGTTCCCATGTCAGAGAAAATTGTGCCTCTGCCTGCCTGCATGCTTAAACCCTCACTGAGGAATGCAGTTAGCTTTGCATCGAGGACAGAAGGCAGAAGTTTAGGTTGTACCATGCAACACCTCAGAGACTGCAGTGTTACAGGCCATAAAGCATCATGAAAAAAATTGTAAAGCATAGGCAATGTCTCACCTATGTAGAGCAAACAATGCAGACTTAAAGATATCCCAGGATCGGATTTATTTACCCACAAAGACTGTCCAAATTAAGGCACCAGAACCTCCTTAGAGACAATAGCTGAAGTGCTCTGCCCTGCCGGTATGGGGAATTTGGGCTGTCAAAATTTCACTGGTGGTTTCAACTGCCCTTCCCACTCACACAGTGGTGGCAAAGCCATCTTGCCCCTCAGCATCCCATTGCTTAAGGACGGTACATTAAAAAGGTATGGCTAAAAATCTGATGTGGTTTTATATGGAGATTTCTAAGCCTCTCTGACATGTTTTCTGGAGGGACTCGGGTTTCATTGGCTACAGTTATATTATAATGAGTCTGTGCTTAAGCCCAGAGCATATGGACACAAGCCCAGGCTATAGCATGGGCATTCCATGAGCTTCACTGCTCGTGGAGAGAAAGCCTGATTCCACCTCCCCCCACACAGAGAAGCCACATCCCTCCTGCTTGCAGCATGAAGTGGCTTTGTGCAGTTGTCCCAGTCACCAGCCTGCACACACAGCGCCTTACAGTGCCAGGACGTTGCTGAATTCGGGCAGTGAAGCTGGGCTGGGGTCACTGAAAGAGCCAATACCATGGGCAGTAAGGACTGAAGAGGGGCAACAGGCAGCCCAGGGTGGCAGCAGGGAAGTGGGAACGGCGGTGGTGCTCTGGCCCGCGCTCCGCTGAGCAATGAAACCACTGCCTCTGACTGCAGTGGATGACACCTCACACTAGGGCTACTTGGTGCCAGACATGCAAGTTAGTGTGTTAATAGCAGGGGAAAAGACCCCATTTCCTCTTTTTAAATTGACGAACATGTTTTTTTCTCCTGCTAAGTAGCATATGATTATTTCATCTTCTACTTCAAAAGCTTTTGAAAATATGAAAGTGCTACCTGTTTTATCTGGTTGATAGAGGTGCAAACTTAAAAGGAAGTCAAGCTTTTGTTTGTGTACCATGCCCAGTTTACTCATCTAGGAAGGTGATGCATAGCTATTGAGCCTTTGTCTGAAGAATGGTTTCTTTGGCACTGCATCATGAAATATATTGAAACAAGAATATATCTACAGTTAGTGCAATCTCAAATTACTGATTTGTTTTAATGAAATTAAACTCCCCACAAGACTGTCCCAGAATGATTTGAAGTGCTAATGCTTGCACTGGGATGTTTACATTAGCAAACAAATCTGGGAAAATAAATGTATCCATTTGTCTGCCTTGCAGGGATATTCCTGAGGAGGCAGCTGCACGCTGTTTGGTTTCATTGTGTTGTTTTGGTTTTAACCAGTTTGGCTTTCTTTTCAGCCATGCTGCAGGACAGGAAGGCTCCATTTCAGTGGTAAAAATGCTTCCTTTTAGCCAAAAAAATAAACATGTCAACTCCACCAGAGAATTTGTAAGACTACACAGTGCAGCTCTGTTTACAGTAGGATGGACTACAGCAGTTGAGAGCTGGTCTTCTCAACTTCCCTTCTGAGTTCCACCCTGAAAGTACTCTGTAAGACCAAGGTAGGTTTTGGTGTGGTAGCCTTGCTGAAACCACCAAAACCCCATTTGCCAAGTTTAAGTTTCCCAAAAATATTAAACATAAGATCATCATGTGGATATAAATTCATCAGAGACAGCTGAAATTAACTGCTCAGATAAATCCTGCGCTAATCTAAATATAACTGAGAAAATCAACACTCAAAATAAACAAACAAAAACATTGGGAAGTCTTAAGCAGATGATGAGATACATTCAGCAGATAGATTATGTATCCCATTTAAGGTCCGAGCTTCAGACTTTAGAGGGGAACAAGAACAAAAATATCAGAAATACCATTAGGTAGAAATGTAAATTCATTTTTAAATTGAGATCATGTATTTGAAATTCAAAAAAATTGATGGTTAGCCTTAAGAATCGGAATAGTTTCACTGACCAATCATACGCAACAAATGAAGAAAACAAGAGCTGTAGGCAGCTGAGAATATTGTATCTGACTTCCTTTTGATACCAGCTAAGGTGACTGAAACAATTTGGTTCCCAGGAAGGAGACTAATAATAAATCCTATATTCAAGTAATTGTTTGACCAATTCTTCAGGAGGGCAAACATTGGGAATGAGATTCCACAGCTGCAAAAACATGTATAACAGCTATACATCTCATCTTTTGACTCTGCTAAGTGATATACCTTCCTCTCCTTTATCAGTCTTCAGAAATGGGTGAAATAATTAAAAAAAAAGACAAACAAATTCTTATTTTTCACTTGGAAATTGAAGACTGCCCCTATTCTTTACTTCCATTATTTCACATGAAGACGCACCTATGTAAAAACTGTTACATTTTTTAAAGGATATCTAGGCTAGCATGTGCTTCATCTAATTTTTATTTCAAATTTTAAGATGTTTTGAATAGAGAGAGAGAGAGAGACTAAACCCCTTCTAAAACCACTCTCTCAGCTCCCAAGATGGTGAAAAGAAAGAGGCATTTCTAGAGAGCTGGATTAGATATAGAATCTAACTTTTGGTGGCTTAGATTAAATGACGTAAATCCCATCCCCTGCAAAGCTGTGCTGCCAATTGCAGATAAATAAATACTCTGTCTAAAACCTCCACCGTAAAGATAAACTGGTGCTTGGAATATATAGGCATCTTTACTCTTTCTTCTTCTCACAAATATAATCATTGTACTTGCCAACCTGGGAGATATGTATATATGTATAAATATGTTTCCCACTTTGTGTCTAACTGCCATTACTGCTAGTAGGAGATGTACATGGTTATGGAGAGCAGAATATACCCGAGTTTCAAGCACCAGAATT
Source organism: Cnemophilus loriae (assembly GCA_013397755.1). NCBI lineage: Eukaryota > Metazoa > Chordata > Aves > Passeriformes > Corvidae > Cnemophilus > Cnemophilus loriae. The sequence continues at coordinate 909,880 of VZTF01007007.1, read as the reverse complement.
ATTTTTACTTTGCACGGAAATATGATTAGTTGTAATGAGAATTCAGGATTCAATGAAGGTGAGGTAGCTTAATAGTAAGAATTTAGTGCAGTTTTGCAATCTGATTAACTTACAATATCTCAACTTATAGCTTTTTCAAGCAGACATAATGGACCTTATTCAATAAGTTTGCTTAATCAGGTGTTACTTTCAGAGAAATATTACCATTCTTCTAAAAATAAAAGATTGTATTTCTATGTGTTACTATTGGGTTTGTTCCTTTTCTTCCTATGAAAGGAATTTCTGATACAGCTCTGAAATTATTTTATTAATGTTTTTATTTCATTGAAATCAAAATAGCCTGTAGAACTAGCTCTCCTGTGCTCAGGCTTTCATACGTATATTATGATAGTAGTAATGCAGAGATATTTTAGCTTCCATAAACATGATTTGGCAAAAATAACATAACACACCATAGCTTTGTAGGAACCAGGAAAGCCATAATCTTTAGGGCTGAGGCACTGAAGAATACACCTCCTAAACCTGCTTTGTCACTAACTAACTCACCACATTGTTTCAAGCAGCTTGTCACTCCTCTGCCTCAGCGTTTTTATCTTTAAAATCCAGGCAGCAACAGCCGTGTCGCAGGACAAGCCTTGAGTGTGGCCAGTTACCTACTTGAAGAAGCTGTGTGAAAAAGCTTAGCTGGTGTCCACGTTCCAGTGCATTGTCCATGCCTTTCCCTGTGTGAAGGGCGCAGTGTCTTTGTTCGGTGTGCAGAAGTGAGATGAAGTTTGTGAAAATGGCCTCGGAACGTCTGCGTAAGGGCACACACTGGGCCCGCTTTGCTCCTTTGGGAGTGCTACACCAAGCACAGTAAGGTGCAGGCAGAGTTGGGAACACTCCATTTTGTGACTGTAACAATTCAAAGCTTTTCCTAGGTGCAGTTTTATGCTCAAAATGGGATTAAGCAGTCTCAAGTGAAAAAATATAGTGTTATGGAAGTGGAAGACCACTCAGGGTTTTGTTGTTTGGGTTTTTTTTTCATTTTACACATATTATGCACACGTATACACACACACATTTGAAATACCTAATGAAAAAATCATCCTTTCTCATTTCCATGTTTAAATGTCAAGACAAACTCAATACTTGCCATGTTCCCAGAGTAGGAGTGTATGAGGACCCAGGAAAGTGTCTTCCACATGTGACGCCTTGTGGTATGCTGTGTTCAGCTGCACACTTATCTATCTGGGTGAACTCAAGCTGCCTAAACAGTAATTTTCCAGTCTAAGCCAACTGAACCTGAACACAGCACTTCCTCTCATCTGCAAAACATTGTTTAGGAAGGTGTTAGTGTACTGTCCTTTGGAAACATTTCTCTTTCCACTGAGTATACAGGGGTCTAAATGACCATTTTAGTTTTAAATTAAGGAATAAGTTGCAGTAGCATTGAGAAAATTAAACCGGTTTGCAGGTTGCTTCAAAGATATTTAAAACATAAAAATTACGTGCAAACTTTAAGTATACAGAGTAGTTCTAAATACATAATTCATTTTCAGCCCCATAAAAAACAAGGCTCTTGATGTTATGGAATAGCTATGGTTAATTTTGAATGCCTGTTTTTTTGATACAAACCACAGATATTGCTGGTGATGGCATGAAACATAGAGGTTTCTGATGGAGGGTAAATCATGTGAGAAACCCACAATCATTAAACATACTGGTATCTTATGCAGAAATAGTAGGCCAAACAAATGACTAACATGTTAGGAATGACAAAAATCTGTCATCTCACTCTATCAGCATCTTACCACATTTTTTTTGTGCTGCTATTTAGTATCAAACAGAAAGCCTATGGAATGTAGAAGATCGAAACAAAAAAAAAATTGAAAGAATAAAATTATTCAGAAAACATCAGGACAGGGCAAAATTGTAGTGAAATTTCTACTCATTTTTCAAGCTGTGATTGGGCTACTTAAAAAAACCCCAGAAAAACACATAACTGAAAAAAAATTTGAAACATTATGAGTCTTTCCTTCTTCTGCCCTAACTGTACAAAAGATTGAATTCTGTAGTCCCCACTGCAAGTTTTGTCCAGGTAAGTAGGAAAGATCACATCTTGACATCACTTGCCAAGCAGTACTTTTTACTGATGAATATAGGAGGTTGGCTGTGCCATTTCAGTCTGTCAATTCTCAGACTATGTATCAGAAAGAAAAACTCATCTGGGACTGAAATGATAAAACCACTGAAATCCAACACAGGATGAAGAAGTTTGAAAAAAGCTAAGAAGAAAGTACTGTGGTAAGTGCTTTAACTGCAGCAAGTGCTAAATGGCAATGCGACTGAAATAGTTTAGAGACCATTCCATGACTCTCGGTGCTTGAACAAATTTAGGGCTATTTTGGATTGGGATCCAGAAGGTCATTTCTTATTCATATCTAGAGAAGTTACCAGAGCTGTTCTGCCCTCACTTGCAATGTTACTGGTACCCTCACCTATTAATTTCCTTCACTTGATGATATGAGTTTTCCTTTGTCTCATTGTCACATACATTGAGAATTCATTTTTATTGTTGCAAGTTGTTGTCATCAAAAACGACAGTTTGTGGAGCATTTGGGTGATATTCAGGGTACTATTATGTTATTGCTGTCCATTTTGGAGTCTGCCATAGCCTGTGAAGCTTCATGCACGTTCAGAGAAAGCCACTTTTCCTATTGTCCCTGTGCCATACACACATATAGATGTGTATATGTTTTTAAAAACTAGAGCTTTTAGTGATTGGCTCAGCTAACACCATCCTTAACAAGCTTGTTTTAGTCTATTACTTCAAATTAATTTTTTAAGACTAGAGCATTAGAGAGGATGTCTCCTGGGGCTACAGTTGGAAAGACAAGTCTGAGGACTAGTGTATGAAATAAAAACAGCACATAAGGCAAGAAAACTGCCTAAAGGAAACATACTGCTGTTCGAAGCAGGCAAGAGGTGGGAGGCAACCTTGTTAAAAAAAAGCAAAAACAAACGAACAACAAAAAACCCCAAAACAAAACAAAAAACTGTGAAAAATGTCCAGGTCCTCTTGAATATTCCAAACTGAAACTTTTGCCAATTTTAACCTATCCAACACATTTTTCTTATCGTTGACTTCTGAGAATTGCTGGTAAGAAACCCTCAAAATTTGCAAATGTTTTAGTGCTTGCATCCTGCCTGTTGACAGATATGCACTCGGGAGATGAGGTGCAGAGGGTGCTGCTGTTGTCTCTTTTGTAGTTGCACCCTTTAATTTGATACATCTGGTATGGCACACGGCAGGGAAATACAATTTTGAGTACAGCTTGGTGCACCCATTAAACTTTGTAAGTCAAATTCCAAGTTCCCGGAACAAGAAATTCTATTTGTAAGATAGAAAAGAATAAGAAAGCAGATGAGACAACCAGGAGATTGACAACTCTGAGACTGTATGTGCTGGTTCCTTTTCCTTTTCCTTTTCCTTTTCCTTTTCCTTTTCCTTTTCCTTTTCCTTTTCCTTTTCCTTTTCCTTTTCCTTTTCCTTCTTTTTTTTCCCTTTTCCTTTCTGATTTTTGGACTTCAAAAGCTCACCTTCTAGTTACTATCCACAAAGCAAATTATTATTCCTTGAAGAAAACAAAGATTCTTCTGTGGCTTAAAGTTCTGGACCTTAATGGATACACTGTTCAATATCATGGGGTTGTTGGGGTGTTTTAACTCTCTTGGGCACATTGCCGGTAGTTTGTCAGGATCTGTTTAGATCTGAAATCTCCAGCTTTCAAATTTACACCTTCATCCTCATGTTAAATTTGTTTTATATTTTTAATAAGTTTCACACTAATTTAGCTAATACACATCATGCGTGTCATTCTCACCAGGTCAAAACCACTAATTAAGACTGAACAATCATTAATATTGCCCCTCCTGGGTAACTCTATCCTGGAGCAAATTACATGCAGTTTGAACTTATATTGTCAAAAATTAGATATGAAATCAGATGCCATCAAAATGACCATAAACTGGTAAGATTCCTATTTTACTCTGACAAAGAAACACTCCTAGAAAAACAAAACCTGTGAAGCTACAGCCATCCTGCAGTGTGTAATCCTTTGTGGGAGAATCAGACAATCAGAGGAATTCCATATCAGCTCGGTAGGTTTGTGCATACATGCACACATGTAGAGTTAGCCTGAATAGGTATTACTGTCTATCCCAAAGGTAAAATGGGAATCAGTCACACAGTTTGCTGTCAATTGAATGATCTTTATATTTAACTCTTTCTCTAAATGTGCTGTGTTCAAAGCAGGACAGAAATATTATTTTCCTAAACATATTTAAGAAAAGAATTGCTGAAAATTGTCACTATATCAATTTTTAAATTATGCTTAACAACATAATTGCTACTAAACATCCTCTTTCCTGACACCCCCCAAAAAAGAAGCACATTTGAGGATACAAAATGTCATTGAAACCCTGAGAACAAAAATATTTCAAACTGCTCTGTTGCTAGCATAGTACGGCTATAGCAGAACACATACTAGTGAGTTGGAATCATATCATCCTGAGCATCTGCACTACTCCTCCTTGGAGAGTGCATACTAATCATCTCTCTTCATGGTCAGTAACCACATAAGGACAACACCAGACGATGCCAGTGGTTTTGGTCCTGTAGCATTTATATGCTTTCCTGCAAAGATAGTCATGCCAGATAATATTCGTCAACCTTGTCTTTGGTCTTCTCTCTTGATTGAGGCAGATGTTTATTTTCCATCTGCACTATATGTCAGTGCAACTGCAGCCTTCATCTGGCAAAGGGTGCCTGTAATATTATGAGGCCATCGCATAAGCTGCTGGAAAGATTACTCTTGTGAATAAAATCAGTTTATGGCTAAAAACATTTATTCTTCATTTTGATAAGCCCTTAACAAATGAAAATTTGCTTCCTTACACTTTTGCCAAGCATAGGACCATGTTTATTTCTAGCTATATGGGTCACGAAGGATTCCCAGCTGTTAGATAGAGTCAGTTGTGCATTGCTGCACTCAACAACATCTGTTTCACAAAAACAGTATCCAGCTTTTAGCGCTCAAATGGAGGTTATACCATATGCCAGCAGACCACTTAGTTTTTACCTTGGGAACCAACTTTACACTAGTCAAGGTAACAGAGGAAGTACTGAGTATTTAAATGCTACCAGGCTTCAGTCACATCTTCATGTGCTCTTGTCATTTCCAACTATATATAGTAAAATTAGTTCCAAGCATATACCGCAAGCTGTTCCTCTGTTTAATTATTAACTGGAAGAAAGTTTGTTTGCAAAACAGTTGAAATGTTTTTTGTGATAGACTCTGATGTTGAAAGTGGTGCCATAAGATGCTTCTGCAAATACAGAACCTTGTTAAAATGTCAAATAATATCAGCTATCAACAAAGGCAGATCAGGCTGAATACCCTTTAACTACTGAGCAGGATGTTAAAAAGCCATGCTACCGTGGAACTCTTCAGAGCCTCGCAAACCATTCAAAATGTCTGGCGGTGTTATACTACCAGGATGTTTTCGATTATGATTTATGTTGTGCTACCAACTGTCTGCTTTCCTCTCATTTGGTTTTAATCACTTAATGACTCTCTAGAAATAAAGTTTAAAAAATATGTATTTTTGACAGCAGCAGATAAATTAGGTTAAAGGAAATCCTTCTGATGGGTGAATCACTCTCTCAGGAGAATACCAAATAATTTTATGCCCTTAATGGTAGCAGGAGGATAGTTGTTCCTGGCAAAAATTGCACAACATTGTATTGCATTCAGTGATACAATAAAGTAGATTTGTTTGTGGATGATTCATTTCTATTATAAATATTTTGTTGCAAAATACATTCCTTAATGCCCAGTAAGTTATTTTCAACAGCACGTGGATTAAATTTGTTATGTACTCCAGACTAGCTAAAATACTCCCATTATAACTGATTCTACCAAATTGTGTCACTGAAAATGTGAATTATGCCGGTGAAGTGAACGAGTTAGATTCTTTTAATACAGACGATATTTCCTTGTATGTAATGCAGTTGACTGCAGTGGAATTATTCTTTATTGAAATAATGCAAAAAGCCAGTCATGGTGCTACAGACCAGTTTGCTCCTCGTCCCATCCTTAGTTCGTAAAAGTGAAGAATAAGATGAGTCAAGATGCACTAAGAAACTGCTTATATCTATCTCCCTGCCATGACACAAACAAGTAAGTAACAGATTCATATAATCAAATAGATTCTGTCCTGACAACTTTCAGGAGAGTAGTAATAAATTCACTTGGTCCATTGTAACTCTTCTGTGAGCGTCACATGTACACAGAACAAGTTGTATCTGGCTTAGGCTTGTCTCTTTACTTACCTTCTGAGCTTCGCTACAGACAAGCCTCAAGCTCCTCTGGTCCTTTCGTACTGTTCCTGCTTTTATTCTGGATGAAAATGATGTGGTGTTCACATGCTGATATGGAGTTTACATCCTGATATGCAGCAATGTATAGACAGAAAAGCAACCACCTCCAATAACAGATGCTCTAAGTTCCATACTACAAACAATGCCAGAGCCTGACAAATCCATGCTTTTGGGAAATGTGCCAATAAATCTACAGAAGAAAAAACTAAATTCTAAGTATGCCAAGTCATAAATTATACTAAGAATTCAGGGGGTTTGTTCCCGAAAGGAACACCAACAAAAAAAAAAATAATTCCAGGGCAGATCAGAACCTTGGAGGCTGCAGATATATGAACAGAGTGAGGTGACCTCGTGTTTTAATTTTTATATCCTTTTGCAAGAAACACATATTGAACCTTCAGAGAAATAGCGTTGGAAGAAAAATAAAATTGCCTAGTTTTTAAATTCAGGGTAAGAACTTGATAGATTGAAAATCTTCCCAGATAGCTAGGTCCAAAGTAGTTTAGCAAAACTAAAGTCAGAGAAGTGACATCTATTCACACTGCATCAGGACTTGGCCTCTAACCTACAGCTTCTCTATTGTTTGGTTTTTTTTATTTTTCCTTGCTGTGGTCAGATACGGAACTGAGCTACTCCTGCAAAAACATTTACTTAAATCATGGGTGGAAAATTGAGTTTTCAAACCTGTTTTCTGTTTCCAAACCTTTAAGAAATCATCCAACTAAGAATAATTTACTCAAAGGACAGTATGAAACACTTCATGCATTATAAAACCCCAACAAATCCTTGAAATGATCAGTTCTATTCATTTATGGTGGGAAAAAGTCCTCTTTCCTTGTACGTTGAATATTCTTTTTCCTATCTTCATCAACATTAAGTTCTTCAGGACATTGATGCCCTTCTGTAAATGTATATCACGCCTGTGTTTGGCTAATTCTATACTGCAAATAGTAACAGTTTAGTTTGTTCTTCCCTCAAGGGCTAAAATTACTGAGGCTTTGGGTTTCCCATTTTCATCACCAGTAATCGTCTGAATAGTCACACCCTCCACAAATTAAAACAAGGGGCTTAGTTTAAAATAAAGTGACCTTTGCAGAAATGAATGGTACACTTCCACACTTTGGAGATTTCATCCTAGAATGCACCTTATTTTCCAAAGAAGATGGGAAGCGCTAGTCTTTCTGATTTTAAGTGTTCAGAAATTTATAAGTTGCTGGAATATTTTCCCTTCTATTTATTATTGTTTGGCATCCAACTCTGTTTTTAAGTGTTAGCCCTTGCTCCACTTGGGAAGCAAGAGGATTCCCGGGGATGAAAATAATATGGGAACATCTAGGGTTCTGTGAATATTGCTTTTTCAAATGAAACAGAAACAAAACCAAAAATTGTTCACTCTTCAATCCATGACCTTATCACAGACTTTTTTGCAATATTTCTGACCAATCATGCTGAACTTATAACAGTAACTCTGTACAGACAGTATACAGAGGTGCTTCTGCCCCCATTGATTAGACAGGAAAGCTGTCGAGTTCATTAGACTCATTGCGAGCATTGAAACTTTCCTCTTTCCTCCTAGTGAATCATTGCCAGGAATAACTCTGTGCCCCTTTTCAGACCCTTCATTTCTAAAAAATGTCTGTACAGCCTTGCTCCACATGAGAAGAATGTCATGGGCACCTTGAAAGCCCATCTTTGGCTTGCAATGTCTGTGCTGCTGCTGCTGCAAGGCCACGGTGTCTTCTCAGCTACCAGCTGTAAAGAGACATTCTTCATTTGTCATCAGCAGACACAAAATGTCCATGTTGAATCTGTGAGTCTCACTGAATCCTTAGTCCTAGACTGGCATTTTTCAGAGTCCAGCCTACTTCCCATTGCCTCAGTGGGTTGGCAGGAGGGCAGCAGGTGTGTATCCTTTCCAGGGCAGAGGGGTCAGACAAATTCTTGCTCAACCTTTTGGTAGTTCCACTGTCACATTCTACATTCTTTACGCATTTCATCTACAAAATCAATGATGACTGACACCGTCTGCTTCTGACTCCCCATTAACTATTTGCCATCTAGTTTTTTTACTATGATTTTTTACTTCTGCTTCATGAACCTTTCCACTCTCCCCCATTTAAAACTCTACACTGGTTTTATTTAAGCTCTCCCTAAGCCTACCAGTTTGGTAAGCTATTCTGAACAAAATATATTAAAAAAACAAGCTGGTTTTCCAGGTGGGTTTTCCCAAGCTCTCACAGCTCCCATTCTAGCAAAGTTTTTACAGTTACATCTGTGCAAACAGTGAAAACAAATACAGTGTAATGGCATGGAGCTGAAGGAAGTTAAGTGCACCTCTCCACCTGCCAAGGCCCAGATGTGGGAAATAACAGCACAAAGACCCCAAGTACTGGGACACAGCAAAATTATTGCTACAGACGGCTTTGGTACTATGTTAGTTTAATTTCTTGAGGCATAATCTTTTCTGCAACCATTGTTTTCCCATTCCTGCTGCAAGCAGTTTTAGCACCAAGCATGAGGTAAGATTTATAACATCTCTGAAAACAGAAATGAGCAAAATGTTTGTCTGCAAAGAAAAATGTCCATCATTAAGAGAGATCATAAGGAGAGACGTTTGCATCTATTAGCAGAGATAGGTAGGATATAACTTACAGCAGGACTTACTGCCTTACAGAGTTTGGATGTTTATTAAGAGAGCGAAACAAAAGTCTGTTTTGTGAAATTTCTGAGGTTTTCTAATCTCTCTCCAGTCCCCAGATGAGGCCAGTAACAGTCACTCTTAATCTTTTTCTCTTCATAAAAACCTCTTCTTTATTCTTATTCACTAAGTGATCTCATGTGGCACATAAAGGCAGTGTTGTTTCTTAAAGATGTTTCTCAAATAGAGAAATCCCTAGTTAGTTCTAGACACTTGTATCTACCAGACAGGCACAAACTGATATTAACTAGAGATGGTGAAAGCCTGGAAAGCTTCTGGGATGTACTGGACTCTGCACATCTCCTCATACTGGGTCAGGCCACAGTTTATTCTATCCAGTACATGTTCTTTAATAATATATGACAATGCTAGAGCATGCACATCACAACACTCCCTTCAAACACACTCCCATTTTGTGCAGTCTTCTTTACTTTATGGGCTGGACGTGCCAGCCACATCTTTCCATTTAAACAGCTGAATTTTTACACCCATGTACAGAGTCCATTATATCCTTGAAATGAGCTCTACAACTTAATTACCATGTGAAAAAATAATGTATTTCTGTTTTGCTGCCTGGTTATGCACTTTTTTCTATAATAGAGAGAGGCAACTACTACTTGTTCCCAGTTCTTAATCTCCATGATGTTTGTGACTTTACAGACTTGCTCTCAAACTGCCCTTTTTCAGATTGAGCCGAGTCAAGTCTATTTAATCTCTGCTCATGAAGGACGCCTTTCTCTGGTCTTCTGATCACCATTTTCACACTCTTCTTCTGCTGTATCCTTCTGATATGGAAGGAACCAGCAGCATGCAGAACTCATGGGACACACAGGGATTCACAATGGCATAATGATCATTCTGGTTTGTTTTTGATTCTTTTCCCAATAATTTCTAACAATCTATCTGGGATTTTTTTTATTGCTTCTGACTAATAAGCTTAAATCTTCGTACCCACAATGAATGAAGATCTCTTTGCTGAGCAGTAATAGCTAAATTAAAGCATCTCACTGTGTATGCATAGTTGATAATCATTTTCATTTTGATGCTTAGGGATATTGAATTTCCTATATTATTCTTGGTCAGTCAGTACTGTGAGATCCTTTTCTAACCCCTTGTAGACATTTACTACCATGCATGGTTTAAAATCTTCTGCAACTTTGTCACCCCTCTTTCCAGATTATTTATAGTTCAAACAGAAGAGGCTCCAGCCTTTTCTTCAGCCCCCAGCCTCTGGAAGAGGTTCTCTGCAAAACTCTTATGGCATTCTCTCCTCATCACAATACTTGATACTTCTTTCTACAACCTGCTCCCTGTACAGAAAAGTTCCTGTACAAGAGCCTGTGTGTCCTCTTCTAGAGCAGCCATCAACACAGAGAATTCACCCAGATTTTCTCGTATGGCATTTTGATTCTGGACAGCTCTATTCATATCTGAGTAATTTCTCAGCCCTCAAAAGTTGTTTCACACAATTTCTTCTCTGTTATGACAAACATTCTTGTTATTGCTTTTATACTTTTATCAAACATTTTTCAATATTTTCTTTTGCTATCTTTATTAGTGGTTACATTCACAGTGCTAGGATTTATGCTTTAATTTTTTTCCCTTTTCTGGACCCTTGGCCAGAAGAATGTTTCCTGCAACCTGAAAAAGGCCTTCTATTCCTAACTGCCTTTCCTATTCTGTTCCTCTTCCCGGATTCTTTTCCAGACCTTCAGGACAACTTATGTCTTGGTGCACACAGGTTTGTTTCTAAGTTAGCAATTATAATTATACAAAGAATAATTCAGAAAGGCAGGGAATCTGTAGAGCAATAGGAAAGTAACTGACTGATAAAATTACAAAATTGCAGCTGTAAGTAATACAAGAAAGAATGTAGATGGTACTGTAATACACACATCCATTTTAGAGGCTACCAACCTCTGGATGAATGGAAAGGAGCAAATGAAAATATAAATATGCCTTGTATTTAGCTTGTGACAACACAGGCAGTTCGCATCTGCCAAATTAGGATTGGTAATAAGGTCATGTAGCCTTGGATTTCTGTAGGAAAAATTATGTTTGATTTTTCCCAAATATTTACTGTATTTTAAGTATTATCAAGGGGAAATAATTTGTTGGTCTAGAAAAAGTGAAATCCTATGCTTAATAGGAATTATTTAAAATCCTAGATTCATTTTTTTGCTAGCTTACACTAGTTGGAAGAATTGGACACAACGGGTGTTTAGATTTCAAGTACAAGGATTTATTTTCTGTCATGTTACTTTTTTAAAAGAGATATTTATTAAGTTGTAATGTAGGTTTCAATCATCTGTCAGTAGAGGATAGTGGAAATTGAGGAAATATGAACAGAAAACATGTAGGAAAAATATAGCAAATACCTTCACATAGACACCGATGTGTCTGAGTTACTTGACTCTTCAATTTGCCCCAACGGCTGACTTACTGTGGTATTTTTCTGTATTTGTTCCTAACCACATCTGTGAATCTTTTGTTCTTTTCATGTGACTAAAGTTTCATGTATGGTAGAATAGTGCTGTAATTTATCAGCAAGATAAATTAATATTCACATAGGACCATATTCCACAAATAACAAACTGACACAAGAAAGGCTATTTAATAGTGTACCACTAAATGTGCATTAAATACGGCCTTATGTCAGTGGGTACTGTGGAACCAGGAAAGTGTTCTCCATTTGTATTTAGCTCAGAAGTTACCCATCTTTGTTTGAAAAAGCAGAATACTTTAGAAAAAAGAATTGCTTACCTAAAATCTTGTAGCTTTCTCAATGACTTTTCTCAATGACAATTTCTCAGCTGTTCTGATGGGAGATATCACTTCAGTCTGCAAACCCTGACTTGTGCAAGTCCTTAAATCTCTGTGGGTAGTGATCAGCAATAATTCTATCACTTGTTTTCTTGTTCATCCTCCCGCTAACCAAAAGATTCAAGACTAATGATATTTTATTTGTCTTCTCCTTCTCTGGAAAGTTTGAGACTGAGTTTTCCTTTCAGTCCTCATATTATTTTGTCATCTAAATGGACCTCTAAAGACCCTATTTAGCTGGTGAAAACTTTCTGTTTGGGTTTTATTGCCTAGCGTTCTCCTGAGTCCAGTTTCCCTGAACATTAATGTAATAAAAAATGTGGTCCTTGTTCTGACTTTCTTAGCATAGGAATAAGGATTGTATAATCTCAAAAAATTCGGACATCTGCAGTAACTCATGGTTATATCCGGGATTGTTTTTCTTGGCTTCTTCAGTGGTCAAGAGAAAAGGAGAATGTATCTGACAAGTCGTTGACATCTGCTTTATGATGGGATGGATCACAACTTGAAAGAGGACGTCTCTCTGTCACTAACAAAGGGGTCAAGGCAAACAACTCATACGTAGAATCTCCTCTGCAGATATCTATATCTTTGAATGAATCCCACAGAGTGCAGGCTGCCACTTTTTCAGAGTTGAAAAGTTTCAATTGTTGTAAAATTTATTTCAGAGTTGTAATACTTCAAGCCAACTGAATCCTGGGCAGCATCAAAAGCAGCGGCTTGGCCAGCAGGTCAAAGGAGGTGATTCTCCCCCTCTACTCTTCTCTTGTGAGGTCTCACCTGAAGTTCTGAGTACTGTTCTGGTGCCACCAGCATCAGAACGACATGGAACTGTTGGTGCAAGTCCAGAGGAGGACCACAAAGTTAATAAAGAGGACTGGATCACCTCCCTTACAAAGACAGGCTGAGAAAGTTGGGGCTGTTCAGCTTGCAGAAGAGATGGTTGCATGAAGGCCTCACTGCAACCTTTCGGTATCTGAAGGGGCCTACTGGGAAACCAGAGAGGGACTCATCATCAGGAACTGTAGCAACAGGACAAGGAGAAATGGGTTCAAATTGAAAGCAGTTAGATACTAGGGAGAAATTCTTTACTATGAGGGTGGTTAGGCACTGGAACACGTTGCCCTGGGAGGTTGTGGGTGCCCCAACCCTGGTAGTGTTCAAAGCCAAGTCGGATAAGGCCTTGAGCAACCTCGTCTAGTGTGAGTTGTCCCTACACATGGAAGTGGGGGGACTAGATGATCCTAAAAGTCCATTCCAATCTCTTAACATTCTATGTTTATATGAGTCTATGATTAATAAAAGCAGTTGAAGGAGAATATATAGTATTTGAAAATCCGTTCTTTTACCTCCAGCTCACTGATTTGAATGCAGACTGAGAGCGCTCACAGTCTAACAGCTGTTCAGTGACCTATGTGACATGCTTTGAGTCTTCATATTTAGGTTTCACAAAGTCCTAAAAATAACCTTCTTTTTGCCATCCACCTCCTACATTGCCTGCATGCTTGGGGTGTTTGCTCAGGCATGTTAAACATGCTTTTTTATACCTCCTTGAAAACAAGTTCTTCAGGTAATTATTATGTCAAATGTGAAAATAAGGGGAAGAATACAGATTTATCTGGTCATGACAGCAAACTCTATTGTCTAGAGCTATTACCAACCAGTAAGGTACCAGTCAGGATAGCAGGAGACAGGAACTTCCTAAATACAGAATTGCACTTCAGCTCTCCACTATCCTGATATAATTTTTCCATGCCAACTAAGACCTTTGTCCTAATTTTGAAAATAATTCATGGTTTAACCCCAAGTTGCATCAAATTTGTATCTATGAATCCTGCTGACAGCTAAACTCTTTGGAGACTACACTGACCAGAAAGCTAAGAGTGAAGCTGAGGACGCAGTGCTCTCTGTTCAGGGCATCTGGTTAAAGAACAAGGAATCTCAGAGGAAAACAGCATTAGGAAATGTTTAAAAAGCCACGGGAAAGCCCTTCAGCCTCAGAAACTGAATACGCAATTTACCTTTGTTATGTTCTTATTACACAAGAGTACCTTTTGCTTTCTGCATGTCAAATTCTTATCTGAGAAAGCCATACCCCAACAGAGTTTTGGCCTTAGATGCTTTGGAGATTCCCTGAATACCTCTTTGCACTTTGCTACTGCAAATGCCTTCATATAGTGCCAGGACTTCTGTGAGTGGTATAAAACTCTGAAACATACAGAAGAGAGAGTGTTTTGCTTCCCAGGACTACAGCCATTGAGAGGGCAGGTAGTACAATTGTACCAGGACCTGAAGGTCAAAGCAGACACAAGCGAAAGGGAAGGCAAGTGCCAGAGAAGTTAGTCAGATATTTTTTTTCCTCATGGCAAGGCACGTGCCAGCCCCTTGTGCTTTGGGTTATTTGGGGAAGATAGTAGTCTTGTTGCCTCATGAAGAGGTTTACATTATCCTCTGTTTAATTTCCAGGGGATGTTACTATGTGCCAGGCAGGACTAAAAGTAAAAGGATTAAAAATGCAACTTTCCTTGAAACATTAATGCAAAATCTGTGTCTGCCTAGTTGAATGCCTAAATTACTTAGACTTTCTGAGGATTATATAACTATACATTTTCCATATACAACACTATTTCAAGATTTCCTGAAAAGGCTGGCTATCCGGAGCCCACCCCACGGAAACATTAATATATTAATAGTATCTCTTTGTGTAACTGAGAAACAAAACTGCAGAGTGTTATTCGATGAAGTGATATTAGACAAGTCAGAAAACACTTGCAGTACCATTTTAAAATGCTTTGATTGTAAGTGTTTGTAATGCAATGACATTGCCACTAAATCCCTGGTACATATTCATACCACTCTCATACAGACAATCTGGGGACTCTATGAGGGTTCAAGGGCTGTTTTCTTTAGGCAGTGAGACTTCACAGGTACTCACATTGTTTTTGTTGTGTTGAGACTGCAACTGACTATTAAAGAAAAGAATAAGGTCTCTTAAACCCCCCATTATCGGTGTTATGCCATTCACCAAAGGTTCCCAGCCCTTTCATTAGTGCAGAGACACACAAGCAGTGAATGCGAAGTTTGTAACTGCTGCAGGGGTAGATTTCACAGAGCAAAAGTAGGAAGGAGGAGGTGAAGGAAACTCCAGAAATCTATGCAATAAGAATGTTTCCAACCATAACCTTAAAATAATAACTATGCTGTTCATCAGGCATTACAGCCAATAGCTCATGCTCTGTCCCATTGCATCATACACTTGCATCCCACTGGTAATGACTTGTTCTTTGAATTGCAATTAACCTATTTAAGACCAATTAAGAAACAGATCTTGAATAGGCCTGCAGTATTACAGCTCAGTACTCACAGAAGATGACAATGATGTTTTAATTAAATATGGGAGCAAAAGGTCTCAAACTGAAGCTTACAGCTAACTAAGCAGCAGTCATTTGGTTACTGAACAGGCAAGGAGCTTTATGGCCTCCTTCCACATGGTTCAGCCTCCATAGCTCTCAAGTTTGCTTAAGGCTAAATAGCTTTCCTAATCTATTATTGCTCAGAAGAAGTCCCTCCCGCCCCCATTTTCCAGATCACAGTTTGGTATGTTTTAACAGACTATGATAATCCCTTGGTTTTTACAGGGCAAGAGTATTGCTGATAAAGTGATTTCATTTAGGCAAATTAACTCTGTTAGTTACATGAAAGATTGAACAGTTATCTTATGCTGGTATGTGCAAAGTCTCATAAATGCAAAATACACATTAAGGGCCAATTTTGCATGAAAAACTCCTGATAGTATAAGAGCTGGTTAATATTTCTGAATTATTAAGTCTGACAGCATAATCATGCTTTTTTGTTGTTTAGGCTGTTGATACCAGATGTTTAATGCACAATAAAATGTAATAGTGTAATAGGAGGCATTTTAAGGAAGTGCAATTTTGGAAAATGAAGAAACTACTTGGGGTAATTTAAAGCATAAAAACAGATGCTGAAATTTGGACCTGTTTTAGTTTTACATAAAGTGGAAGCCTTCTTTTAGAAACCTGTAGATATTCCCAATCATTTGCTTTTCTCTCCTGGCATTGCTGTGGCCAGCTTAGGCCAGAAGTCAGGGCAAAGCGTTGAAGTGTTGGTTCTCACTCTTACACGGTGTTCAACACTGTTCCTCGGCTGTGGTCACCAAGAACGTGATGGAGGGATCTCTCCCACTGCGACAAGGCTGATTGTTCTGCACCTGCTGGTTGTTTAGCACATGAAGACCACAGGACTGAATGGAAAGCTCAACTTCAATGTTCTTCCTGGTGTAGTATTGGATTCTAAGAAAGTCGTGCAGGTGTTTTCAGGGACACCAGACTAAAATTTGGATGTGTTTCCAAGTTGGTTATAAACGTTGGCTGAATTTAGACCACACGATGCTTTTGTTAACTATTAAAAATTGCGTTTATTAAAAATACTGCACAATAGGATAGAACATTTATATATTTATTTAAAACATATACTTCATAATATATATATGTGTATTCAATGAGCTGCACGTTAAATACTAGCTTAATATGGAAACAACAGACAATAATGAGTGCTGATCAGTATTTTGGGACTGTTGAGTCTAGTAACATAACCATGCTTCCCTTCTCCTTGCTGCTTCTTTTGGCACCAGATGTTTTAAGCACAGTAAAATAGAACCTTAATATTCTCTGTAATTAATGGGTGAAAGCACAGAAATATATACAGGCAGGTTGTTTCTATTAAGATGTTGTCACATAATTTATGCGACGAAACAGATGTTCCTTTAAACAATTTTCACTTGGTGTGCCTAGAATTCCCCTTGAGAAATGAGAAGTTGTGGGAATTTTCCATGACATAAAAGAGCGAGTTTCATACTTAAGAAATAATTGTTATCATACACAGCCAGAAACTTTGTCACAGCAAGAGCCATTCCAGTTTGATTAAATATCTCCTTGCACATTTCAAGAAGTCCAGATCAACTGATGGTAAGAGTTTACATACAGGAGATTAGGTCTGTTCTGATCTCTTACTATTTAACATCTTGATTTGTTTTCTTCTTTATCTTTTTTTTTTTTTTTGAAAGTCACTGCTTCTTGTTGCCTCCAGTAAGCTCTGTCAGATCTGCTTTGACAACCATCTGAACACAACTGGTATTGCAACTGTCTTCAGTGGCTCTGATTTTCAGAGAACAGCTGCTGAGAGCTTTCTAATGACTGGGTTTTTTTGGAGTTTCACAACACAACCACCCAAAAGAAAGCAACCAGATAGGCCTTAGTTCAAATAGAGTTTAGGTCACTGACTTAATGGAACAGCACATTACATCTTCAAAGACCTTGCAGGTATTTTTTAGCACAATATCTTTCGCAAGTGAAGAAATTATTTTCAACCCATGCAAAAGTGTGGAGAAAATGAAAGAAGGCAGTGAGAAGCTACACAAATAGAAACTAGGCTCAAATCAGAACTCAGGGCTCAGACATTCCATGAGATTCTTGCAGCTTTTTTATTTATCTCATATGAGCTGAAGGGCAATATCCATCTGTAAATACACGCTTAGTCCATGACAAAGGAAAGGTTAATTAGCCCACCTCAGTCCATGTTGAAAGAAGAGGCTTAGACTGTGCACAACAACGTTCCTCTTGTTACTGGTCTTCAAATCCCATGTTTAGGCCTCTCAATCATGATTCTTAAAATACGTAAGTAGCTAATCAATGTATTTGCTATAATTTGCTAAATTAGGATAAATCTTCCATTGACTTGTCTTCTGATCGCTGGTCTCCCCAAGCTCCAAATGACGTGACCAAAGGCTGCTGCCATGTGGCCTAGATCATAAGCAGGACAGTAGGAAGATACCGAGCATTACTTGGTCAGCACTGTTCCACAGCAAAGCAAAGATTCAGGGACAGATACTGGATCTAAGATTGCTGCACTACCTCATTTCAAATTAAAACAAGGTTCCCTAATCTTTCATTGCACAATCTGGTAATATGTTTTGTAAACAGATGTGTAGTAGACAGCTGTTTTGTTTAACAACCAACTGAGAAAACCAGACTCTGGCATGTAGTAAATAAACAGATGAAATGTTAGCTTTCGAATTGCTTCTTTCAGAAACACCAGCCTGAAAGTATTGGTGGAGCCATGTGTCTTCTCCTTTCTCTTTTGGAAAACAGGTGAACTTCTCTGTTGCCAGCACATGTGAATGAAAAGCAGAAGCCATCCACTCCCCAGTCTGTACACCACTAGTTTAGCTTATACAAATATGATTTGAAAAAGAAAAAAAATCAAAACTCTGGAGTTTTGGTGCCAAACTGCACTAATGGGCTATTTGTAAACATGAATTGCAGGAGGAAGTACAAAGAATAGTATCCTCATCTGAACCAGTAACACCCACCTCTTTAAATCCTACCCACTCACCACAGGATTGCAACAGTTTTTCCTGCTTCCAGTCACTTAGCAGGGTCTGGTCAAGTTTTATGAGAATTTCAGTTGATACATTTGGGAAATTCTCTTTTTGACTTTCTCTGGGGGGGGGGGAAAAATAAAGAAAAATTCATTTCTGTATGGTTTTGTGGATTTAACATTTGCTTCCCTCATTTTTAGTAATCCTGGATACGTAGAATGTTGGAAACATCATTCCACTATGCCTCCATATGGCCAAAATTAAAAATGAACAGCTGTCAAAAGTAACTTACTATTTAATGAGGAATCAGAAAACCAGGACAAAAAAAATATATAGTCTTTGTTCTTTTTTACAATACAGACTTATTTCCCCTGGCAGACTGGTCAACTGAGTACTGTTTGCATTAAATTGCATGACTCTCAAAGTATCAATGAATTACATGAGATTACCAAAACAGTAGAAAGGAATATTTTTTGAAATTTGTACATGTTCATATACATACATTTATTTGCACAACACAGTAATTATTTAATATGAAAAAGATTACCAGTTTGAAGTTCGGGATTGCTGGAAATAACTCACACAGGTTTACTGTAATAAGGAAAATTCTTGAAAAGCAAGGAATTTTTTCAAGTACTGTTCTCTCTTTTTTAAAGAAAAAAATAATTAAAAGAAAAAAAACCAAACCAACAACCTTATACCTAACAAAAAGCTCCATGCAAATCAATGGGTTATGATAGAAACTCCCCTCAGGAGCAAAGAACACTAAAAATATTTAGCCTGAAACTGAAGTCATGATGATTCCTTTGCTTGGAGAAGCATGTCAGTCTAACATAAGTGTTCTCTGCAGCTTCCCTAACCCCAGCTGTACTTTTCAAGGATACAGATGACTCTGATGATAAGCCAGCCTGGCTCTACAGAGCACTTTGTTCATTCCCCAAAAGATCTGCTGCTCGAGGACTTGGTGTCAAGATAACTTACCTTGCTTTGCTTGCTATGCCCCGAGAGACTGAAAGAACTCCTGTTCCCAAGAGCTTTCATAAGAGATGTGTTTTTTAAAAGTCTGTTTAAAGTCAGGTGGTTTTGTCTGTTTTCCTGCAAGAGGACTGTTCCTGACAGTATTTATTTATTTCCAGAAGGTTTAGGTCAACATGCCTACTGTATTGATCATACAGGCATATCCGGATCTCAGTTAGGCCGGAGTAAAGTAGATTAAATCATTCCAGATTTAAACTAGCACAATGATGCTAAGAATACAGCGTATAGTTTTGTTGTATGTGAGCCAGCCTTCTCGTATTTGCTTGGAGAGATAAATCTGGGGGAATGTGAGGATTCTTCAGTGTTATCATCATAATTTGTGCACTGCACATAGATTCTGTGAACTCTTTGTTTCACTGTTGTTGTGCTGTTCATATAGACACAGTCATAAACCACCATGGAGAAAACCCTTCACAAAAATCAGGAGACACATTAAACTTCCACAGCTCTCTTTGATTGTAAGGGGTTTAAAAATTAGCATGCCTGAGGATCAGGCATATTAACAAGATTGTAGGCAGTATTGGTTTAGAAACTGACAGCTAAAACATTAATCAGTCATTAAAAATTCACTTTTTTAACAGAAAAAATTTAATGACAAATCTCCCTCCCTCAGAAAACAAGCAAACAAACAAACAAGCATGTTTGCACATTAAATATGAAGCTGAGGTGAGAGGATAAATGATTTGTGTCAAAGGTACTGTCAGAAGGAAGAAGGCACTTTATCAGAGCGACAGTTCAACCAGGTATGAATAAAGGTTGTCTTGTTCAGGAGAAGATTTTGAACACATTGTTCCAGAACAAATGATGATATGAGACAACAAAACAAGGAATTAAACAAGACACATAGGAGCAAGGTGAGCAGGTAAACAAGTGAAATGGAAATATGAAAAGACTGAGTGACAATTTTGAGGAGAAAGGAAAAGTACTGCTGGCAATCAACCAGGGTGGGATTCAGTTTCATACTTAAACACCTTAAACTTAAACTTCTTTTACAGGTATTTACATCTGCTTTTCGGTGTCCACTTAGTGCTTAGTGAAGAGCTAAGCTGAGTGGAACCCAGAACTAATGATGCTAATGCCTGTCCATTCAAGGATAGTTGTCACCATTTACTATAATAAGAGTTTAACTATCCACCTTATCAGTAGACACCTAGGTATTCACCTTTGTACACTGAAACACACTTAGTTAAGTGTCTTGATCTTGAACATGATAGGCTGTGTTGAAATGGCAGGTGAGGATGTGGCACGAGCCAATCTGAGATCTGACACTGGAAGCCAGGCAAACATTACATTAACCAAAGGAAAGGAGTGGATGGAGAAGGAAGCTTTAACCTTGAGAATGGCTGAAAGCATGCAGGAACTGTGTCTCCTCTTCCTCCCCACCCTAAACTGAATAGACTGGGAGAAAAATCAGATGAGGTAGCCTACGCTAAAGACACTGAAAGGGATATCATAATGTCCATTCATGGTTTCAATTTACTTATGCAGATATATTCCAGTTCATAAATACAGACAAGTCAACCCTTAGAAGTATTTGTGCTGCCAGGTATTAAGAAAACAAACAAACAAACAAAACCACAAAACAAATCTAATATAATTAATATAGAACAAAAAATTTAAAAGTGACTTTTAAATCTTAGTGCTACTCCTACTTCTTATATTTCATCTGCAGCAGTGCCTGTGAGAATAAGGGAATGATACACATTCAGAGGCTGATGGTAAACAGAAAGGATAGTCCTCAAGGTTCTTCATTAGTGAAGAATACATCACATTTCCAGATAGCACTTTTGCTGAACATGCTAGGCCATCTGCTCGTGAGGCTTTTGGTTTCATTTCAGGCACAACTGGCTTCAGCCCATCTCTAGCAGTGAATAAAAAGAAAGTTTCTTAAAAATGAATTACCATCCCAAAACACAAATCACTTTTTGCAAATGTTGTGATAAAGTTTCCAAGCAATGCAAAGTGGGCTACCATATGTGCAAACCTCTGTGGACTGGTGAGGAAGGAGACATTCCCACTGTAGCTCTCTGCGGCCATGTAAATTTTCATTTTAATTTTAATATACCAATATTAAAATCTGTATTTGTTCTCCCTTTTTTGTTAGTCAGTACTGGAAAAACACTTTTGTTCAGTTTAAATATCCAGGCTTAACAATTGCTTTTCTTTTTCAAATTTGAATGTTAATTTCAGTAATCCTAAGAATGCAGCAAAAAGAACACACATTTCATGTTGTTTGGACATTTTTTACTATGGCTTCTCACTTGAAACAGGACCATCATCGACTCAGGATCAGGTCAGACAGCTGCTCAAAATCTCCATGTTTGGGATAAACTGATTTCTCTCTACAAACTCTACTACTGCAGCATTACTCTCCTGTTTCCCAAACACCAACCTGAGCATCTCAAGCCACAGCTTGAGTTTACTGTTTGCTTTCAATAAAACAATGTTTTGTTTTGTTTTGTTTTTTGTTTTGTTTTGTGTTGTTTTGTTTTGTTTTGTTGAAAACAAAGCCTGTAAGAGCAATTCAAGCATCAGATCACTTGATCAACAAAAGTCAGGTAGAACCTAAGGGACACAGGTTCTGTCTGCTCATTGGAACTAAAGACTTCTTCTGCAGGCAGCACTTATTGATAACCCTGAGCCACAAGCATTTCCATCCTGTGAATGGCATCGGAAGGGGTTGTCAGAGAAAATAAACTATCTGGTTTTGACCTAGTGTTAGTTACTGCTTTTCAAAATGCCGTACATCTAAAAGAGAGACTGACTGAGGCAGTGCAGATGCTGGAGATCAATACTCTGCTTGTCACAGGAAAGACAGCAGGGAACTGCTGTGTCCCTGCTTCTGAGTATTACCAGTAACTTGTCTTAAAAGGCATTTCCTGAGTGTTTTGGCAGAATAAGCACTCACTGCTTTATAAGTTTACACCAAAAATTTGACATAGGTGATTTAAACTTCCCATATAGTAATCCGTACATAATTAAAAATGGCATTTGTGGTTCATCAGTGGCCTCCTGACACTGGAAGAGCAGGTGTTTTGTTGACATTTTAAGATCAGGATGATCTTTGAATTTGAAATTCTCTCTCAGTGCTATAGCCTGCTGACTGCCAAATTGCAGCACTGAGGAGCCTTTTAGCAAGGGAGGACAGTGCAGGCTGGGCCTAGGAAAGACACTTGACTTGTTTCGACTGGTTTGAGTAGTCTGGAATCTAGTTCCATGTTTTGCTGAACCTATATTACCTCTTGGTCAAAACAAGGACTATCTGTGCTAGGCAGCTGTTTATAGAGAGGTGTAACATCAAATAAATTAGTGGACTTGTACTGCTCAGTCTAAGCTGAAGAACTGAGGCTCTTGACTCTTTGGATCAACCTGAAAGACCCAGTGGTTGAAGCACATTGTCAGGGAAGACACAGCTCCTTCTGTATAGCACTGTTTGCTGACATGCGTGAAAAGTCTTGCATTGCTATGACCTGTGTTATTGCTTTTTCATGAATGTATGGAAGAACTTCAGCCTTGAGGGACAGTGATCTGGCCCCTTTCCAAAGCACAATGCTGGACCAGACCCAAAGATTTAAGGTGGAGCTGAGGCGCCCAGCCCCCAGGCTGAAGCAGCTCTTTGCCAAGATGTTGGAGTTGTAATACGAGTGCACTTTGGACTCACGCTCAAAGCTAAGTGTAACGAAAAACCCTTTCAAGATGAAGGCTAATGGTCAAGTGTTTAGCAGGATCAGACATTTCTAACTCCAATCATTATTATACATAAACAAGACCTATAAATACATATTGGGAGGATATTAATAGGCTAATAATAATATGTCCAGTTATAATACTAAATATTACAGTAAAATCAGGTGTTTAGGAAGGACCACGCCTTCTCATTGTTCCAAGCAGAAGCACAATATCCCTTGGAAATAGGAGACAGCCTTTACACAAATTATTCTGTAACCAACTTCTGCAAGGATCTAGTACCTTACACTGCTGCTTTTGATAGAAACTGCTTACTAAAAAAACCAGTGGACCACTGGTGATAGCCAGTATGATGATATCCACTTTTCAGATTTGTGAGTCACAGCCCCATCCTGGCATACCTGTATTGGAGACAAGAGAGAGACACTCTCATGCATACCAGATGATGAATGATATGATTGTTGCCTCACTCCATTTGCTGTCATCTAGAGATGATACATTAGTCAGAAAATGGAAAAGTTATTTGCAAACACCTTCAACACAAGTCCTTATCTTCATATCTGCAATAACTAACTCTAATTGTCATACAATGAATGAGAAGTACCAGAGTTATTCACATCTTCTGGGTGTAATTTCAGAGTGTCTTTTCTCCTGTCTATTCCAAGAGACAAACAGCTCACTTGAAACTCAACATGTTGCACTGCCAATAAATTACAACATAAAATGCTTTGATTTAGTATCAGTTAAAATTATTTTTAAAACAAAAGTGAATTGACACACTGAATTTTATTTAGTAGTTTTTTCTATAATTTCCAATGGTTTTGCTTTCTCCACTGTAGAAAGATGGATACCATTGTATGTAGAAAATATTTGCCTAGTATTTGACTTTCTGTAAACTTTTAAGGGCAAAATTTTATGATTCAGAAAAGAAAAAATACTTAACAATTCCTGCACATATTTTACTGCTTTCAAAATTGTTGAGATAGAAACTTACAAAGGTATCAGTTTTAATAGGTGTTAGAATAATATGCCATTTTCCAGCAGATGAATAATTATACTATTACACTTTTCTGCTTCATGAAGATTTACCCTGACTTTGGTAGGGATTCTAAATGCGAAAGACATACAGGCTCAAGTCCTTGGTGTTGTTCTCTGTGCTGAAATAGTATCTGTTACAAGAACAAAATTTCCAGCAGATGCCTCTCACTATGTCATTGAACTTCATTAGTCTCTCAATTTGAGTTCAATGAGACCATTCAGGCTTTTAGAGATAGTGATATATGGAATGAAGACCAAGTTTTTTCTAAAACATATATATAATGAAAAATATAACTTAATGATTTACAGAATGAAATTATTTATTGGGATATTTAAGCAAGTAACCTGATATAAACAAATCCTTTAAGCAAACATTTTTTGTTCTCCTTCAAAGGCCAAGCACCGGGTTAGAAATCTAAATGCAAATAGAAGTAAACTCTAATTTTGAGAGAAGCTCAAGCACAAAATTTATCAGTTATTCAGTACCACTAATCAGGTATTTCATTTACTTTTTAAAAGAAAATTGTAATTCACCTAGGAAAAAAGTGCATGGAATTCTAAGGATAATTCCAAAATAATAGTACAGAAATGTAAATAGGTGTAACAGAAATGAATAAAGAATTCAACAGAAAATTATCATGGCATTATGATGTTTTCAACCTGCCTATGTCATGTAATATAAAATTGGGTCTGAGGCAATAGAAAAATCTGTAAGTTATCAGAAAAACCAGTGGGAAAGACTTGTTTTTCAATTAAATAGGACCTTTTCCAAAATAAGGAAAGAAATATGATAATTTATATTCTGAATATATACAAGTTTGAAATTTATAAGGGCCTATTAAATACAGATATATCCATTTAGTGCTTGTGAATTTAATACAAGGGCATAATGGCTGTTGGGATGGCACATCTTTGAAGCTGATGTGACTGGTCACTGACCTTCACAGGTTCTCCTGCAAATGCTGGAGCAGTGATGCTTTTATCTGGAGTAATGGGAGAGAAAGGAAGTCAAAGCCCAAAACACAGCTCACCCAGAAATTAAAGCTGAGGAATGTGGGCAGGAAGATACCATTGGGTACTGGGTGTTTCTGGCAGCAGAGGCCAGCTGTGATCCCTGTAAGTGTTCAAGGCCAGGTTGGATGGAGCTCTGAGCAACCTGGTCTAGAGAAAGGTGGCCCTGCTCATAGCAAGGGGTTTGGAACTAAATGATCTTTGAGGTCCCTTCAAACCCAAGTCATTCTATGATTCTATGATCTGCAAAAGAGAAACAGTCAGAACATCAAGCAAAGAGCAAAAGCAGGGAACGGTGGACCTGGCAGAAGAAACAAAATAATGGCTAGAGGAAGGTTTGGAAATGCAAACAATGGAAACATTCAATTTTAGTCTGAGCTGAAAGTCAGGCCTTTGCTCTTTGTAGAGAAAAGGTTTGCATCAAGGAAATTCACCACCAATTTTCCTTCCCATAAGGAAAATAAAGTCACAAGATTACAGATGTTTTTCAAGGCAAACAATTATTTTACTTTTTAAAAAGACTTCTTTTCTGGTTTGGGAATTTTTTTATTTATTCCCACTTGCTTACAATTATAGTAGCCATTTATTTGATTGGTGTTTGTGAGCTCCATTTTGGACTGGTTTTCCACACTCATGTGGGATACGACCAGAAGACTCTGCTTCTTTGGTTAAAACACTGACATCTGCATCTGACAACATATTATTTTGATTCCTCCAGCTTTTACAGAGTATAACTCAAAGTATGAAATCATCATTTGAATTAAAATGTGGGTAAGTCCACAAAACAGCCATGACTGAAGGAAAGTCCAGGGGGTGAGACTGAGCTGTACAGAGGGGTTCCCCTGTCAGGAACACCTGCAGCAGCCCCAAGCCTTGTCAGGATCTGGAAGCCCTCAGCAGACAACCAGGCAAGAAGGGGGTGGTGCCAGGAGCAACCATGGGAGATTTAAATGTTTCCAGGGTACATGAGCAACCTGGAGTGTGGCACATCAGTTTGCATGGCAGTTCATGCAGGAAGGGCTCCTCTCTAGCCACTCAGGTGGAGCCAATAGAGGCAGCAAATGGACTGAGTACCTGGTAAGGAAGAGAAAGAGATCCTTTTAGCTCCAGTGTTACTAGCAGAGTAGTTTAAGCTTCCTTAGTTGTGGTGTTGACACGCTGTTAAGCTCAATCCCTAGTAGCTGCGAGGGTCACTGACCCAGCCATATCAGAGGCCTCCAGTCTGCTGATGGTAGATGTGCTCTCCAGGTCACAGGCTGCCAGGAGCGCCTGATGCTTCTTTGCGAGGTTGGGATGACAAAGAGTTATTTTGCAGAAAGTGTGCTGTGTTTGAGGAGCTGTGTTGCAGGTGGAGCTACAGGAAGAAGTGAACAGGCTATGCAGTATTCGAGTGAATGAGCAAAAGATAGACCGGTTATTTTCAGCAACACCACAGTCTCAGACTCCCAGGAGTCTTGAACCTCCATTGTGGTGAAGAAGCAGATGGACTCAGAACCTTGCAGGGTAATTAGTCAAAGGCCTGTTAGCCAACGGTCTGTTAAAGATGAAGGCTGGAGGCACATCACGGCACGTACCAGGAAGAAGGTTCCTCCTTCTCTGAATCTGACAAGTAGGACTGGTACCTTGTACAACAGGTTGGGGCTCTGGATCTAGGCGGCCAAACAACCGATGAGGTGGGCGAAGATCCTTCTGGGATGCTGGGGCCTCCTGAAACAACACCACCTGCACCCTGCATCAAGACTTCCTCTGTTAACAGGAAAAGAAGGTCAGCTGTGATAGGAGACTCCCTTCTAAGGGGAATGGAGGGTCCAATATGCAGACCTGACCCAGCTCACAGGGAAGTCTGCTGTCTCCCAGGGGCTCGGATAAGGGACATTACTGGAAAATTCTCCAATCTACTAAGGCCCTCTGATTACTATCCACTATTGGTTGTTCAAACTGGCAGCAATGAAATAAAAAAGGGAAGTCTGAGAGCAATCAAAAGAGACTTTAGTAACAAGGTAAACATGGCCTCAGTTTCCACTTAGCCTGTAACAAACCTGGAAAGTAACTGTAGGCATAGGCTGGCTGCATACGTATTTCCCACTTCCCCCTTTAAAGGAACCGTGCTTGCTTCACTCTTTAGGGAGAAATTGAGATAAAGTAACTTCTGAGGTCCCATTTCAGACCTGCCCAAACTTAGTCTCTATCCACTCACTGGAACATTTAATTTAGCAAAAATATCTATTTAGGATAGAGTCCAAAGTACAGACTCTACCCCATACTCCGCCCAATTCCTCTAATCACAACACCTCCCATAGGTGCGCCCCACGCACAGGGAGTCACACATTTAGCAACCCCAACAATTTTACCCACTTCAGGCTTTGACAGATTTGCAGCACAAGATCACAATCCGAGCAACATAATGATGGGCCATTAGCCTACAGCCCAGGCCTGCCATGAGGTCTCTGGGACAAGAACGTACATGCCCCAAGAACAAGCTGAGCCTTGCTCATTAAATTTCAAAGGGATCATTCGGATTTGGTTTACTTTGATGTGGCAATTGAAAACTGGTGGATCAGGAGCCGATTCATGGGCAAATCAAAAGTCTTCACCTCAAGAATGGGAGGGTCAGTCAAAACTGTCCCAGATTGGTGGAAGAAAACAGCTCCAGGTTTTAATCTGCTGGTGAACTTTGAGATTCAAAAGTTTCTGTATTGGCTTCGAATCAAGACATTCCCAAGGAGAGGAAACAGCTAAGGTAATAAACATAGAGAATATTGAAAAAGAAAGAAGAAACATACAAGTCATCTTGAAGTACATCTGATTTGGTTTTTAAAAGTCAATCATAAAAAGTGCTGAGTAATCCCAAGTACCTTTGACTTAACTGATTGCACAGTAACTCTGAGCCACTGACTGCTAAGACAAGTTTTGGACTCTCCAGATAAGTGGGCAATTTACTGTGCTATAATGTTTTGCTTTTTGTTTTTCACAGTTAGGCTTAATTCAAATTATTAACTACATTAAAATATAAACCTAAATCTTTTAAATAATATTTTAATGATGTGACTGATCAGCAAGACCACTAATACCATGCAATACCAGAGGAACAAGCACTGCAATAAGTTAACAAAACCCAAAGAACACAAATTTAAAGGCATGGTTTAAAAAGCTGTATTGATAAACTGTGGTTCAGAAATTATAAATAAGAAGAAAAACTGGTCGTGCAGGACTATAGTTAGCACCTTGGGAATCATTGTCAGCTCTCGTCTAATAGAGCAGGATTTAGAAATTGTGTGACTGAGTCATTTTATTCAAGTCACATTTTAAGTCCATGTGAGCTTTTCCTCCTTCAAACCTCATTTGTTAACTGCATTTCTTCTCAGTGTGAATGTTAAAACACAAACATGCATTTGGAACTGGTACATATCTCCGCTTTTTTACATAAAACGTGATTTTAGTTGATAATTACCCAGTGTTTTATTGCTAATTAACTTCTACGTAAGCAGTAACACAGCATTGCTCTTGAAACATTTTCTACTGCACTTTGATCTGATCAGCACTGCGCCACCTTGTTTGCTCTTGCCAAGACAGCTCACAATTTTTGAGTGTATTACTGATTTTATTTCAGTTTATGAAGTCTAGTCTCCTGTTTAAACACTTTATTCTATTTTTTTAAATGTATTTGCCATATGTATCTGCCCTGTTTTGCAATGGCTAGCATTCATGTCATGAATGCTTATTCATTTTAGGGCAATACCCCAGTCACTGACTTTCTCTGGTTTGTGATCACATATTTCCTGCATTTCCTTGTGTGGGGTTTCAGAAATGTCTGTGGGTGGAATCACAGTTGTATGATCATCCTTGACAAACTTGATCATGATGACAAACTTGTCTGGATTTTACCGTCTCCTTTTTCACTGCTTCTATGTCTAACCATTTGGCTCATATAATATTCTTACATCACAGTCCATCAATACACACTTTTTAATAGCTCTGGGATTTATCATCTACAATCTTCAATCATTCATTCTTCTCACTTGGGTAACTGTGTACTCTTTAGACTTTCTCTTGGACTGTTTCTGTCGGCAAAACAGGATATTCACCCTACTGCTGATTCATCCTTATAATGGACAGGACTGTGAGGGCTGCATTTTTTACGTTTTCTTTACATACATTCCTTTTTCTCTCCTCCCCTCCCCTCCCCTCCCTTCCCCTCTCCTATCTTCCAGTTTGAGCTACAGCTATGTTCAGGACTCCAGAGAAATGAAAAATGTCCAGATGTTGTTTATATACATACACCTGCCAGCTAATGAGTTAATACAAGATATTTGTTTTTATAATAGTACAAACACTCTTTCGTTGCCCCAAATATTTGCTGCTAGCAAAGACTGCAGTATTCCCAAGGCAAATTAAACTGAATTATAGCAATGAAAAATAAAAAGTACATTTTGAAGGTTACAAAGTCATCTATTAGAAAGTTAAAAAATCCCAGAATTGTAGGTCTTTAATCAAGGTAAGTATAATGTAGCTACATTAATTTTTCACTATAACTTTGCCAAATTCTGAATATATAATCTTGTGCAGGGAATACAGCATTCTTCAAAATTTTGTTATGTTACTCAGAGCATACAACTGAGTACCTTACTATATTGCAAATATGGTGTACTGTTTAGGGTACGCCAGCATTAATATTTTCAAGGATGCTCATCAGTAGGGAAGTTAAATGCTGGGGGTTTTTTATGCTGAGAGTGCTTTACATTTTCAAAGGGCAAGTCCTGAATACACCACTGTTTTTTATAGCTAAATACTATAGATTTGTGTTGCTTTTGATGGGCTTAGCACTTTGGCAAATCAGACCTAAGCTCTCAAATTGACCCGCAGAAAATGAGGGTCTATCAGATAATTAGCCATGGTATGATGGTATAGAAATTATCCACAGAAATGGATGGAATATAACTATCAAGGAGAATCTTTAGTTAACCTAGCCAGGACTCTAGCAGTCATCCCCTTGCCTCACCAGGTTTTCATCTACAACAAAGAAGAAGAAGGAGTTCTCCAGTCTCTTTGACTACATAATCTAGGTTTATCTGTAAAGCTCATTCCTAAATTACTTCCTTGTAGATAGGTGTATATATTAAAATTTTCTCATTAAAAACTCAGAGTGAAAATGTGAAAATTCTTCCACATGGCATCTGTAACAGCTCCCTTTTTATTTAAGTCCCAGAGTAGGATGTCTCACTCTCCCATAGTCTACATCTTAGACTGCCAGTCTATTTTTCCGCAAAGGTAAAGACTCTATGGCTCCAGAATGAGTGGAATCAAGAGCTTATCTGGTGGTGTGCTAGCTATTCCTTCTTCTCCTTCAGTGAATGAGTTTTATGTCAGATTAGGAAGTAACCAGTTCTCAATGTGACCATGTGATAGCTATAACAGAAGGGAAAAGATGGGCTTGCATGACTCGTGGCACAGATGGCAGTACAGAGAAACAGGACCATGTCTTTTGAGGCTCTGCAGTTGTACAAAGTAAAATTGCAGCCAGGAAGACGTAGCATTTTTTGTTGGTCCCTTCTTATCTAGATCGCCTTGCCCATCACTTTTATGTTTTCCCAGGGTCAATTTTTGACCCAAATCCCTTTCTTCTTTCCCAGTG
This sequence comes from Cnemophilus loriae, assembly GCA_013397755.1. Lineage (NCBI taxonomy): Eukaryota > Metazoa > Chordata > Aves > Passeriformes > Corvidae > Cnemophilus > Cnemophilus loriae. The sequence goes on along the minus strand of VZTF01007007.1, from coordinate 879,129 downwards.
AGACTCAGCCTGCAAACTGTAGGAACAATCTCAGAGTTTTTTTACCTAAGGCATCTCGGCTTCTCCTCTCCCACACTGTCATTCCCACTCATTTCCCATTCCACCTCTGTTCTTGGATTTCACCTTTGAGTCATATCACAATTCCACATCTTAATCTCTACACTGAGGTAGCTGCCAGTCTGTCACATTTCTCCTCTAAATCGTTCCTATTCTTACTGTCATCTCCTTTCCTTTGAGTGCCAGATTTCATCTTGCCCATTCATCCTCAGTTTCCCCTCATATGTTCCTAATCCTTCTTTCTTCCCCTTCCTGGCTCCCATTCATGATCTCTTTGCGTATTCAGCTCCTGTCCTTGACCCTGTAGACCTCTCAGCTTCCTTTTTTTTCCTGATGAGTCCATATGTTGGTGTATGTAGCAAGTATGTGTTTGTCATGGCATTCCACATGGCAGTGGGAAGTGTGACCAAGACATTTGACGTGCAGGGACAGATGAACGGAACTTCTCAGCCATGTCAGCATGGGATCTTGTTTTGAGCTCAGGCTGATCAGCTGTGATTGACACAGGAGGCCATGGGAGAGAGCCTGCAGTGCTGTGTTACAAAAGCATTAAATGCAGATTGGTGTGTACTTGAAGAAGAGAACAGAAAGTTAGAATCAAATTATTAGTCTTGAATCAAGTGAGATTTAAGAGGTTGTAAGCCTTTTCATCCTACACTTAAATCACTGCATTTCCCTTTGCCTGTATTCTAGCAGGAAGGGAGACAGAGAGCAGGGAACAAAAAGGCTTTTAGTTTCATTGCCCTGAATTCAGCCTGATCTCTATTAGCTCAGAGCTTCACTTCCAGAGAAAACAGCTGCTGAGCTAAGAGCTGGAAGCAGACCCAGTTCCAGTGGCATCTTCATGGAATGAAGCCCCAAAGGTCCAGCAGGTCATTAGAGTGTACAAAACCTCTTTTCTTGTGGGGCTTATAACCTAAATAAATTTGCACAGATTATCTTTGACACAGAGGTTAATTTGTTGACCCCGTTTCAAAGTCTAATGCCACTGCCATTTCTCAAAATCACTAAAAATGTTACCATGGGTATTTTTCTTTAGCATTGTTCACAAAAATACATAATTTTTTTTTGGTTGAAATACTTCATGCACACTTAAACTGAAGGCAAGAATGGCCTTGCAGTATTGCAACTGCAATAGTTATAGCAGATCAAAGCTATAAGCTGTTGAAAATAACCTTTGAATGAGTAGTGCTGGGAGAGTGGAAAAGTAAGCCTTGCTCCCGCTGTTGCTTATAACACATATGTCACTGGTGTTTCAATGGCAGAGAATCTGCTCTTGTCTAAGACTGGGAGTTTAAATCCTCGTGCACATGAAAGCTACCCAGTAGAACAGGCATTTGTCCATGTGCTGCATATAGCAAAATCACACTGTGATGTGTAAAATACTGTACAGATTGCAGTATATACTGTTCAAAGTTTATTTTGAGTCTTCTGCATTTTCATAAGACAAAAAAATATGATCTATATCATCTTACAACATTGGCAGTATGAAACATACACACAGTATGCATTTTGAACTGTAGCATATGTACAGAATGTTCAGAATTTAAACAGGAGAAATGTAGCTGAGCATCTATCTATCTATCTATCTATCTATCTATCTATCTATCTATCTATCTATCCATCTCTGTAGGCTTATTACCATAGTATTAGGAACCTCTCTGAAATCTTTCCAACAGAAAAGCACTCCAAACTTACCTTATGAATTCTCTCTCTCTCCCCACAAACCCGTAAGTACTTGCAAATGCCTTTTGCCTCTCTCCAGCCTGCAGTTGTTTCTGGAAGTTTTCTAATACATACAAAGGACACTCGAAGAAATTTGTGAAGGAGCCACTACTACCATCATGGAACAACAGCAATTACACCCCACCAGTAAGGATAACAACTGGACACAGTTCTATCCAGCTGGAGAGTAACATTATCCATTTCCAAATATAACAGTATTTGCATTCTTTCTCCTCACTTATGACCATGATGCAGTGAGAGCTCTATGAAGACCTCATGACAGCTTGAAACTGAAAATCCCTCCAATTCTTAATAAACTACTTTTCCAACAAGAGACCATATCACTATAAGACTAGGCTTGCACCTTCTGAAAATAAACTAATTTCCTCTTTCCTGCTAGAGCTACATTAAAGGGAACTGTTCAGCCTCACCCTCTTTCTCTAGTTAGTTGAGATGCCAATATCTATGGATACATCTATTATAATTTTAACTGGTACGTTATGTGTAAATATCATCCAGTCGGATTTGCATTGACGCAATTCATATACTATATATAAGACATCAAACTCAAACATGTTTTAGCTTCTAGCTCTTTGAGATTCCTTCACTAGTTAAGAATTTAATCCATCCTCTTGGATTTTTTAAATGGTTGACACAGAACAGTACTCAGCATTCTTAGGGGACTTAGGACCTTGCAGAGTTTGTTCTCTGTATTTCAAAGTGCTTGTGGTGTGGTTCAAAATGCTTTTTGGTGTGGGGGGTGGGGGTTTTTTCATCTGCAATTGACCTGAGACAGTAACTTTCAGCAAACATGAAAAGTGCAAACTAAAAAAGATTGTTGTAACCCTCTTAACACCCTTTGGCAGAACTACAGTGTTCTTGGTGTTCTGATGTTTTGATTATGGATGAGGGATTACTCTAGCTGCCACAGCTACTTAATTGTATGTGGACAGTTATTTCTCACCAAACTGAACTGAAACACTAAATTTTCACAGCAGAGGTCACTTGTAAAATGAGTAATATTTTACTGTGTAATGTCTTACAGTGCAATGCTTTTCACTTCTGAATTAGTCCTTTTCCATGAATTTACAGGACTAGTAGCTAAGAAACTCCTCGGGATTCCCAGGCTGGGGATTTCAAATATAGTTACCCGCAAAAAGTTCTAAAGAACTACAAGTGAAGCATTGTTTCGCTTATGGTTTCCCTCCATGCACTGTATTGCACAATAAGGGTGTCTGATTTTTTGATATCAGGAGGGATAGACAGCTGATGGTTTCAAGCAATATTGCTCATATTTGGGTCACTTTTAATGTGAGACACATTAATTAGATTTTCCTTGATTAATACAATGGCACCTTTACATATTTCACTGCAAATAAAAGGAATGTCTGAGGAAGAAGACACACAGCTCTGATCACTGCAAATCCTCAGATATGCCTCAGGCTCTTAAAAATGATGAAATCTGCTAAAGTCAGGAAGGTTTTAAGTTAACTGTCCTTTTTATCTGCTAAGATACATTTGGGACTCTACAATTCTTAAAAAAACTTAGAACAGGACAAGTCAGAAGACTGGTGTTCTACAATTTGTTTTCAAGATGAAAGGAATATATAAACCACCAAACATGAAACGCACAACATACGATACTGCATGAGGCCGAAAATTAGCATGAACTTGTCTGTCAGCATTCAACCAAACCACAATTCCAAAACCTGAAGGATCTTAGTCTATCTCTCCGAGTGAATTCACATTGAAGAGTATCTTACCTCATAGTAACATTTGAGTGTACCTTGTACCAAATGGTAGCGGAGCTGTAAGGTACTGCTGCCGCCGTGGTATTTTGTTAGTCTCTGCCCTGCCATGAGGTATCAAACTCCCTGGACATCTTTGCCACTTCACCTCATCCCACTTCCTCATGCTGGGGATCTCCCCATTGCCTCAATTTTCTCTCACCTCCTCCTCCCCTGTACTTCTCCAAAACACACCAGAGGGGCTGGCACAGTGGGAGGACTGGACCCAGTTTCTTCTCATACAGCACAACGTTAAGAACCAACCCTCGCTATTTGTATCTCATTTATCATACCTCAGATTAAGTTTTATGAAGCTGTGGGATGTTGCCTTGCTTTTTAAGGGGACACATATCGGGTGTCTGTATCAAAACCAAGCGGAGGTCAAAGGGCTGCCAGAACTGATACCTGTCCGACTCTGGCACCGTTCGCGCTGGGGACGCGCCACCGTCACTCCGCCATCCGAGGCCACGTCTGCGGGGCACCGAGACCCTCTCGGGTTGCCGTGACGGCAGAAAAGGATTGAAGGGCGGGGAGCACTGAGATTCCCCCCCCCTCATTCCCGGGTCTCCGTCCTGGGACCTTCCCACCGCATCGGAGCCTTTTCCCGGCAAGCCGAAGGCCGGGGCTCGCCCTCCGCCGCCGCCGGGAGGCC
>VZTF01007007.1:840740-874571 GCA_013397755.1 Cnemophilus loriae | reverse complement strand
CGGGGGCGGCGGCGGCGACTCCTCTCCTCTCCTCTCCTCTCCTGATCGCGGGCGGGGGCGGCCGCTGGCACGTGGGATTCTGGTCTCGCCCCCCGTGGGTGCGTGGAATCCCGTGCTCCAAAAGGAGCTCTGGGTGCAGTACATCGCCGGGCAGTTCGGCATGCGTGAGCATACGCGACGCTGAGGTTTGCTGAGAACCTGAACGTGAGCTCTGCGCCCCATGCAGCGGGAGAGACCCAGAGCGGCCCGCGGCAGCTGTCCCGCGGAGCCCGAGGTGCGCTGGCCGTACCTGCAGCCGCTGCCGCCGCGGGGTTGCGACATCGGCTCTCGCTGCCCTTCTCTTTGTGCCGACGAGCTCGGGTCATGGACATTCTAGTGACTTCTGTTAGTGTTTCTCATGCTATTGCCTTTAGTTTGTTTCAAGTGTACGATCTATAAACTCAAAGACGGTACACAAGTGTTTTGGGACACTTCAGGAAGAACTTGCAGGTTTTTTTGAGGGCCAGAGAAGCACTGTCTGGAACTATGCTTTCTGAATACCTGTTACTTTATATGCTGACGTTTTTCCGGGTGTTTTTCACTTGATAAAGTGAAATGCTTGGCCACGTGAAGCCGGTACTTGATGCTCTTCAGTGTCTCTTCTGCAGTTGATGAATAAATGTGTGTAAAGGCTGACGGAGGACGAGTGAAGAAGGGGAGGGATTAGAATTCACTGGATGGTTTGCTTATTTTTAATTCATAAAATGAAATGTGTAGAAAATAATAGATTTAATTCTGAATAGTAAACTGTTACTTTTCCTAATAATTGTAAGTTATTTTAGGAAGAGATAGACAAGCAAATGCAAAAAATAAATTGCCCTTCTAGGTTCTAAAAAAAGTTAGAAAGGCAGTCTGGCAATTTTTAGACCAATACTCCTAACTTTGGGACCATGCATAGAATGAATTGAAAAACAGTGAAAATTTGTGTTTTGATCCCAGAAGGCATCTGTAAACAGAGATAGGGTATTTCCATGGTGTCTGGTTTGGAGCCATTATTATACGTGATTTGACTTAGAGAGCCCAATCCATTCCTTAAGTGAGACATCCATCCCATCCATCCCAATGTTTAAGTGGGGTCATCCCATAACACGAACTACTTGACAGAGTAGTCTGTGACGCAACTTCGTGCTTCAGCTCAGTTTATGAAATGGAAAGCTGCTGCTTGACAGGTCACTCGTCATCGTCATCCATGTTGCTTATCTGACCCTCTGTGAGCTTGTTCTGGGAGTTAAACACATTAAAAATACTAATTTTTTTGGATAGGTTTGGTTTGCTGCCAGTCTAGCTCCCTAAAGAACATCAGCACAGAAAACAAAAGGGGAGCAGTAAGGCAAATGGGATTGGGTGTCAGGCAAATGGGATGGGTGTCATTTTAAGGCTAGAAGATATTATACTGGCTCAGCCATATTATAAAATTGTGCCTGTCATTAGTTTCAATTCTAGTACAATTGTAAAAGACAGAATTTTTGAAATTGGAAACAGGCAAAGCTCTTGCTTGTAAAGTTTTCAGCCAGCTAAGTGGCAGGGAAAAAGGATCAAAGAACCTATTTTGAATTATTTTTATACCGCTTATGGCTGTCGAGTTTTTTAAGTGCACTCTTTAGAGTCTACAGCAGAGTGATTTGGATGTTTGTGTCACAGCAGAATGATGTTTTACAGAAGACCTCACAAGAAGTTATACTGTCTTGCCCCAAAAACCAAACTGCTGTTTGATTAATTAACTACTTGAAAGACTGTGCTGTTTCTCAAAGAAGCGTGCAAAGCACTAGCAAGCAAGCAACTGCACAAAACAAATGCTAAAACCCATCAATCTCTGTGTGGTACAGCCCTCAGCTTAAGGTGCTGGTGTTAAGGTACTATCCTGCTCCAGTAAAATGTGCAATTAATTCTTTTTCTTTTAGCATAAAGAAAGAAAAGAAATGATGCATGGTCTGTAGAGGTGCCTAGCAGCAGTTTGGTGCTGTTCAACAGCCATTTCTGATCTGTGGGAAGAAAAGCCGTTCTAAGGGTGCAGTGGATTAAAAAATGAGGTTAGAACTTAGTTCACACTTCTCAGATTTGGTGCGAGTCTGTGATCTCCCATTGCTTATTTGACGCTTATCAGTTTATCCATCCCCATGTGTCCTCCACTTGTCAGATTTCTTCTTTCCCTTTCTTCTGTTTGAATCTAACAAACTCTGCAGCAGGTGGGCTACCCCCTGCCTTCTCTCAGGAATCTACTAGAAAAATTTGGGAACTTGTTGACATAGGGAGTGTTGGCAAATTACTGGGTAAATAAATGCGAAGTCAAGGCTGTATTCCTGGTCGTGGATTGTACCCATTTGGACAGAGGCGCGGAGGACGTGGAGCTTGCCTATGCTAGGAAAAATGTTTCTACTTCAGGTATGCATGTGCTCTTATATAAGTTAATATGTTGCCTTAATGTTGGTATGCTTGTAGCAGTGTCTCTATATAAGGGGATTGTTGTGTTTAAGGTACAAAGATAAACTTTACCAGAATAATCAAATTTGACATCTTAACCACAGCTCTGCATGGATTCCATCAGGATCACTACAGTAGGCAAGTGTGTGTATATATAAATGAAGAGCTGAAGTAAGTAAATAAACACCACTAACTCACGCTTCAAAGTTCCGTATGTTTGTTTTGCTGGGTGATGCCTCTGTCCTGCTTGACTGAGGCGAAGCACAACCACCTTCATGGATCTTGAGAGTTACACATCTAGGAGCATAATGTGGGTTTGCATATCCTGGAGAACTCCTTAAATCCGTCACTGATACTCCTTAAGCAGATGTTACAGGATTTCACCTTTTGTGGTGTGAGGCGCTTCCCCTCTGTTTCCTCTCAAGCTGAGGTGCTCCTTGCTGGAGAAAAGATTTTGTCAGAAAAGGTGTTGTATTGACTTAATCTGCTGTTGCCTTTTTCTGTAATTCAGTTGATGTAACCTGGCATTACAAGATTTGAGGGTGAGTTCAGTACCAGTTTTCTTAGGGTAGAAAGGAAGAGGAATTTCCTTTTGTAGAAATGCTTATCATTTGAGTGCTTGTGGCAGTAATAACACAAAGGAAACTAATTGGAGTCTTTGCCAGGTTTTGTATCACAGATGGTGAAGAAACAGAAGTAGAACAAAAGTTTCTGTAATCACAGAAAAAATTAATTTGAGTTAAACTCAGTGTCAAATGAGTCTCAGTGCCTTCTGCGTGCAAAGAGAGATCTCCCTCTTACTGGTTAATGAAGAAAAGCCTATCTAGGCTGTTTGCTGGGGAATGTATTTTCTCCAGAGAGCACTTCCTTTTTGCTGCTGCACAAAAGTATTTCTGCTATGGCAAAACCTGATGATTTCCTAGCCAGCAGACTGTACAGATTATTCTCTTTATGCCTTCTTATGTCAGCCCCAGCTTTATGTGGTTTTCTTTTGGTGTTTTCAAACTGTTTTTCCACTAGATGTACACAGTCTCATGGAGCAGGAGGTGAGATGTCAGGTGAAGCTAACTCCCAATTGTCTTCCAGCAGTGATGCTGCCCCAGTCAGAGAAGGGCCCCTGCAGGGGCTGTCTCTTGCTCACTTCCATAGGTGTAGTACTATTCCACTTTTTCTTGCTCAAATTGATGCATATTTTTGGCTGCTAGTGTTGATTGCATATCTGTGACTGAAAATGGTCACAGATTGTAACCAATAATTTGTGGAAAAGGCTGGGGTGTTCTCTGACTCCCTCCTTGAAGAGCAGATGCTGCAAATTACTAGGAAGAAGAAGAGGTTCAGGCTGACCACAGATTAAAACCACTGCCTTTGGGGAAAGGGGACAGTGGAGAGAAGTGGAACAAAGACTGTTGTGTCCCTATTTATCTGTTGAAGTTGAATCCTTCTCCTAAGGTTTGCATCCCAAAGATTTTCAGATAAAGAAAATACAGACCGAACCTGGGAACAGTCATCAGAGGTTTATAACTACTTGGAAAGTTAACACACATCTGATGTGAGCTGCATCAGTGAAAGGGTTTGTAAAAATTATTCCCTCTGCAATTCTATTGCTTAAAAATGAAAGAAGGTAGATTTACATTACATAATAGGAAGAAATCCTTTATGGTAAGGGTGATGAGACACTGGAAGAAGTTTTCCAGAGAAGTTGTGGCTGCCCCATCCCTGGAAGTGTTCCAGGCCAGGTTGGATGGGGCTTTGAGCCACCTGGTCTAGTGGAAGGTGGCCCAGCTCATGGCAGGGATTTAGAAGTAGATGATCCTTAAGGCCCTACTAACCCAAAACATTCCATGATTCTGTAGGTTTGTAGGGTTGGTATTTTACATGGTCTTCCCAGTCAGGATTGCTTGTGAGGAACAATATGATGTGTGGCACGTGTTGTGGGTTTTACTTTACAGCAGCATAGGAATTTTGGTGCTGCATTAGATGGGATGTGTACCTTCTAATATATTGTTTCTGACCAGTTTCTAATACATCCGAATGTGGTATTAAAAACCCTCCAAACTTAAACAGTATAATTGTAGATTGAAGTCAACATAAGAAGAATTACATGATACATTTCTCAGAAAAGATTTTGCTGTGACCTGAGTTATGGATTTAAAGCCTTGTTGGAGCAAACTGACTTTCACTCTTCCCTTTTATTCTATATTTTAAAGTACCTTTGATCTATACAATTACATTAATCTAAGATACTTTTCCCCAAAATTGCTCTCTTGAACCCGGACAGATATTGTTGAAAAGAATATAGATTTTGTCTTTGCCTTCAAGAACATCTTATCCTTCTCTGTGACAAGCTGTGAGCTTGCTAACAGCTCTCTTACCAAGCGAATTGTAGTTCACAAGATGTCATCAGCCTGTCTTTTTTACCACTTCTGCTAATTTAGGCAATATGTTAAGGTAGTTTTCAGTTGGAGGGAACATCAGGAAGGACAGATAGAAGGATACCAGAAAAATCTGGCCTCTTCCTTCTTACCTTGGCCTTCCACAGAGGCCTTTTCCTCCATCCTTTTCATTGGAGCTTTAGGGAGTGCACGTGTTTTCCTGACCTCCTTTTGTTTACTGTCATTGTCCGCTCTTACTCCACTCTGAAAAGGACTGGAGACGGAAACTGTTTAAGGCAGAAAAGTAACAGTTCTGTTTTTTAAGTAGCCTTAGAAAACCTTTCTTTCTCACCATCACACTTGGGTTTTCTGTCAACTGTTCACTGCTGTGCCAAGATGTGGTGGAAGCTTATTTCTTTGCTTGCTTCTAATGGTCAGAGCTTAAGTGAAGGTATAATAAAATGAAGTCAGCAAAACCATAACCTTCTCAAGGTGTACAAGTTTCCATTCACAGGCTTTTGGTTTTTCTTATGGCTCTAATAGACGTGGAGAGCCATTACATCATGGGTCCTGCACAGTAGTGTTTCAAGACAGGATTTTCTTTTTTTTCTCTTTTTTTTTTTTTTTCGTGCTGCTTCTCATACTTCTGATGTGTAGCCTGGATGTCATGTACATTTTGGGTTCCACTTCCTACCCAAGCTTTGAAGATGACACTAAAGATGAGACCTCTTTTAGAAGATAATGAACCTTCCCAATAATCTATGATTTACAGTATTCTTTGCTTAAGGTACACTGCCACCTAGCAACAGTTTCCCTTCCCTCACAGTCTTCTTGACCTACTTTGTTGGGGGTTGTTCAGCTTTATAGTTTATACCTGGTCTGGTCTTGATCAGCATCCAGAACCCATCAGTAGATGCCATCCTGGTAAATGTATGTGTGTGAGAGGTGGAGATATTTTTAGTGGCAATAAGCACTGCTAGCTTCAGGTTTCTGACTAAAATACAATAGTTTATACTTTCATGGTGTTTTTTCCTCCCCGTATTTTTGTGGAAAGGGCCTATAATTTTTTTTTTCCCCCTTGGAATTACTGATTTTGCTTTCTTCTGTTCTTTATTCTTTGGAGCAAATAAAATTAAAGGGAATTGCTTTCAGCTCTTTTTATTATTCCAGTGCAACATGAAGCACGGAGTGTCTATCTAGAGCACTGTACACAAGTGCACAGAGCTTACAGAAAGTTTTGAACAATTAACCCTTCTGCTCCTCTTCCGAGCTGATAGTCCCAAAGGTATGAATGAGGACAACTCAGGTGAGTACATAGTGCTTTAAAAATTATATTCATGCTTACCGCTGTATTTAGAGGTGGAAAGCAAGCTGGTTGGCAAATCTTAGCTGAAACGTTACAAATAAAGGCTGGTGTGAAGGAAGACAGTAAGGGGCAAATCTTAATCCTGGTGTCCCCTTACATGAGCTATGAACTACTTCTTCCTTAAGCATGATGGCAAAATTTGCCCCCCTGATGTGTTTTAATAATTGGCGATATAACTAGAGAGCTGCATCATCAGGCAGGTCTTCCTGGAGTCTCGACTCACAGAGCTACCTGGATCTTAGCTCCCCTAGCAAGGAGTGACTTCACTGGGATGCAGGGACTTCGCTAAGTCCCAAGCTTGCAGTCTTGCTTGTGGACTCCCCTTCAGTTCCTCTACTGTAAATTGGAGGTCAGTGTGGTCTCTTGATTTAGGGATAACACAGACAAATGCTTCACTTGGCACTCAGAGAGTTGGCAGAGATGCTGAAAAGAATTCTTCCATGGTATAACTGCACAACATGTGCTGAGGGAACTGTTGCCTGTCCATCCCTTTCTCCTATATGCTGAAATACAATTTTAGGTATTGTATTTTTGCAATATTCAGCTAAGTTGTTGGATTGTGCCAGCCACTTTAGTCTTTTGCTCAGTTATGAATTATGGTCCCATATAAAATCGTTAATTTGTTAAGTTTGTTTTTTTTTCTTCAGTCAAGTGTTTTGATTAAGATGTTGGGCAGGGCTTGTTTTGATAAAGTAATATAACTGTTCGTAGCACTCTATCTAGTCACTTATTTAACTTAGTGCATCGTAATGCCAGAGAGTGGGGGAAATACAGAAGCTAAAAGAAACAGCATACGTGCAATGTTAATACACTATATGAAGTTAAGGAAAATTTCACTGTTAAGTTGGCAGTCTTCTTCTCCTTTATCCAAGTTTTATAGATCTCCTTGGTAGTGGAGCCAGGCTTGGAACACATTTTCCTGACTTCTAGTTTTGTGCTTTAACTTGCTGCCTTTTCTTTCCAAGACATTTACCATATACGTATGACATTATAGCTGTCTGGTAAACTAACTTTTTCAACCATGAGGCAGATTTTGAATTCTGATTTAAAACTTCAGTAGTGTTCTTTTTCTTTCCCCACCATTTACTGATTGTTCTACAAGAAGCATGTAGGATTTTAGGCTAATATCCATTTGCATGCCGTCTGGGAGAATTTTGGCTGACTGAGAGTCCCATAAAACAAAAGTTTCCTCTTTACAAACCACATGGATCTTGGCTGTAGATATTCAGTCCCTTTCTCCACAAACTGTTTCTAATGGTGCCAGATTCTTCTGTTTCTTCTCCTTGTTTGGCACATGTCAGGAAAAAAAAATCTTGGCTCTTGTATAGAACATATCTTGTTTCCTCTTAACTGCTCCTACTTTCTATTCGTAATTCAAATCAGCACAAAAATGCTATGGTTGTGCTTCTCATGATTTAATCTTGTAGTTTCCTAAGCAATATTCCAATTCTCTTAAAAAAATAATGCTCTCTCATACTGTAGGCCTAGCGGTAGGAGGTTCTAGCTGAATGCAATGGATGTGTTCCCATTGATTTTGGAGAATATGCATGGAGTCCTGGCAGAGTGGCCTGCTCAAGCCTGTAGAGGCACGTGAAGAAAGAACAGATGAGCAAAATGAAGCTAAAATGGGGTGTTACAGAGTGCCCTCTCCACCATCCAGCTGCCACTTTCTGATACTGCAGTGAAAACCTGGACTCCAACACTGCACTTTGTAGACTCATGTCCATAGTGGGCGGTGGAAGTGTCTCCTTCCTGGCCTGTGGCATCCCAAGGATCTGTCAGAGAGCCTGGGCATGTTTGTCACAAGCTACTCATTTTCCTTGCTGGCAGTCTTACTCTGCACTCTTTGAGCTCTTACTTGTGTGAGTCAATGTGCTTCTGATGGCTCAGGCAGAGTGCAGCACTGCTAAGTGTAGTTGTCTGATTTATTGTGACTCCCCCAAAAAGTCAGCAAACTGCTTAGTGGCCTGCTCTTTCCTTACCGAATTGTCTTGCTTCTCATAAGATCGTTCCCCAGATTTCTCCTGAGTGGTCATTACAAATTTTTATGTAACTTGCCTTGTATAAAAAGATTTGAACAAAATTAGAAATTTTTGAATGATATGTTGAAAAAATGACCATAGAAAATTGCCCCATTTCATTACTTTTTAAAGTGATAAAGTATTTAGAAAAAAGTTACAGCCTCATTTCTGCATGGTGTGAGAACGCAGAAGTTCTGCAATTAGTAGCTCTGGCAGCTCTGTTTATTTAAAAAAAACAAAACCAAAAACAAAACCAAAAGGAACCCATGTATTCCTTAACATGAGAAAACTATTGCTGTTAAAACACAGTGGACAGAACTGATAAACAAGTCAGCTTTTCAGTCTTTTTGTACTCTTTCTTTCCCTTTCTATGCATGCCAGCAAAAGGATGGGTCTGCCACTTTGTCACAGTGTAATACTGTAGTCTCTCAAGGCTTCAAAGAGACGGTCTCCAGCTTTCTAATAGGGACCCAAGGAAAGCCAAAAAATATATTTAGAAACTCCCATTTAATCAGGTTGACAAAAGCAGGATGCTTAGAAAAGAAGGACAATTGCTAGTATCTCCTCAGAGAGAATTTGAGTGACTTCTGTTGCTGGTCCACTCACCTGATGCTACGGTAGTGTTTGGTCATCTCATCCCTAGCTGGAAAGAACTGCTCTGTGTTTTCTTCTTCAGTGCTGGCATGGTTTTTCAGGTTACAATAGCTTGTCTTCAGAGCTTCTGGTGTGAGATAGATCATAGCCATGCTAATTCTCTCCAGCTGGTTTTTCAGCATGAGAAGCTTTGGTAGTCACATTTGAGAAGCTACTCTGAAAATAGCTCAAAGAGTGGATTGATGACAAGACATAATTTTTTCCTTCAGTTGTTCAGTAACCGATCTGCAATATTTACTCAGCTCAGACTTATACTTCGTTAAGACAGAAGAATGTTCATGGAAGATTTACTTTTGTTTAGGTAGGTATGAGTATTTGTAAAATGTTTTCGGTGAATTATGTGTTTCCTCCATATCCCTCTCAAAAACTTCTGTTATTCTGTTGGAGCAGATTTTTTTATGTTTTTAAAAGATTTTAAGAGAACTAGGTTAGTTTCAGCATAACTGTTTTGCTTAAATAGCAAATTTCCTAGACCTACAGCTGAGGGTGAGGCGTGTTGCCAGAGCCCGCGCTGCAATGTTCATCTGCGATTCCTGTTTAAAAAGTAGCAGCTGTGTAGCTGTACGAGAAGTGAAAATGTCTCTCAGTTCAGGAGTCATCCAAGAACCAGTTGTAAAACATGATGAACCCGCTGAACTGATATTTGGGAGGAAAAATGAAAGTACTGTGAGAGCTGGCTTGTATGTGGTGCTCTTTTTAACCTTAAGTACATGCCTGAAAGATTCAGATTCAACATCAGTAGGACTTAGATGTGTGTATCTGATGATGAAATGGATCCCTTAGTGCATGACTGCACAAACGATGTTTAGGCCTCTCAGTTGAAGTTGCCATCACAGTATCTGTGACTGATGGCGATTCATTTCTAGGCCCTGGAACAAGGGCAACAAGCCGGGGTCAGATCCTGGGCTCCTTCTGAGGACCAAATGAGGGAAACTGGAAGTTTGTGTCATAGCAGCTTGCACGTAATATCCTTTAAAGCCAGGTTAAATTATCTGTCACCGTTAAGGCACGACGCAGAATTGTTCACAGCAGGACTGGAGAGGTTCCCCCTGTATGTCAGTGTTCAGTGGCTTGGGAAACAGCTGCTTGCGCAGTGTCTGGTTTTGTGGTTGAACAGACAGCTCAATTTCTGGCATTGCTGCTTTAAGATACAAAAATGATAATCAAGCTTCAAAGAAATCTTGCATATGTGAATGAGTCAGAATTATTTTTTCTTCTATAAGCTGTTTAGTTTCTTGCATCTTATGTAGTGAAAACACTGCTAAATCCTACTTGGTATTATCACGTTATGAGTGAAGGGATTTTTTTCGTAACCTTTGGACCTCTTCAGATAGAACCACATCAGCTATAATAAATTTAGAGCCTTAAAAACCTGTTGTTATGAAGACTTTAAAATAAAACTCTGCGGGCTGCGTCTGTTCAGTGGTAAGAAGCTAAAATAAGACAATGCTGAGATCTGTTGGGCTCAAAAGAAAGTTCAGGTTTCCTGCCTGCGTGATCTCCTTTCCAAAAGGAAACCTTTGTGTTTCTCTCTTGGAAACCCAAGTCCAATAAAGCATAGTTATTGTGACCCAGCCAGTTTTATCTCCCACATAGACTAGTCCTTTACAACCTCTCCTGCATTAGCTATATTAGATTGTGTTTGAACACAACTGTGCATGGAAGGATGTTCTGCCTTTGGTTTATTTTTTACTTTGAGGGATGTTCTTACCATTCTGTTTTCACTTTTAGAAAAAGGGGTGGGTTCAGTCTCATTAGTGGATGTATATATCCTTTTAAACATTGAAAAGATTTAAATAAAAGTTATGAAAGATATCCTAAGATGTCGTCCAGTACAAACAAGCAAGGTCATCTCCTGTTCAAAATATTAAATACTGTCGTTGTGAATAAATATCTGTTTAAAGGCGTGGGCAAGCTCATCTGACATGTCTTTACTTGTGGCTCAATGGCAATTTAGTGTGGACTGAAGCAACTTGCTTTTAATGCTTTTTTCCCCACGGCCTCCAAATTGTGTTGCAGCAGTTCCAGACACACTGTTCTCAAATGCACTGTATACAGTAGAAATGTGAGGTATAAAGCTGTTTAAACTGTAGTGATACAATTGGTTTCATCAAGATGAAAGCCCGGGGAGATTTTTCTTGTAATTGTTTTTAGCACAAGTATAATGTGCTGATTTGGAACATCAGATAGTTTCTGTTATTAGACCATGTAAAAAAAACCTTCCATATGTGCATATAGTTGCAACTTTGTAGGTAATTGGTGGTGCCAGAAATGTCCTACAGAGATATGGTTTTGATCCCTTGGTCATTGTATTGAAGAGTGCACACCTGGCTCAGTTCTCAGTGAATGACTGCAGCATTGGAGGTGACTGGAAGATGGAAATTCCCATGTGTGCTGTGATGGTGGTGGATTCCGAAGAGAAGGCCGCCCTAGGATTCCCACATGTGCAGGGCATTTTCACCCCCACAGCTTTTCGTTAGTGGTCAGGATCCAAGGCTCTGGGTGACAAAATCGCTGCTGTTACCACACATGACCATTTGTACCTCTGGTATCCTGTTTAGTCCTAGGTGCCGTGATCATTTACAGCTGCATCTTCAGCCCTGCTGTATCAAATCCTTCTTTTTGCTTTTTGTGGCAAATATCAAATCATCTCCTTAAAGGCAGCAGGGTGCTGGAAAGTCTCTGCTGCTCATGGCAGTCAGTTAAGAGTGTGGAAAGGATAGATTAGTTAATTGCCTGCTGAAGTATGAATTTTACTACAAGTCAGCATGGAATAACATAGAATCATAGAACCATAGGATGGTTTGGTTTGGAACTGCCCCTAAAGATCATCTATTCCAACTCCTCTGCCACAGGCAGAGACACCTTTCACTAGACCAGGTTGCTTAAAGCCCCGTCCAGCCTGGCTTTGAACACTTTCAGGGATGCGCATCTTGTGCATTCTTGGGAAGTCTGTTTCAGTGGACATCTCTTTCATTTTCCAGGGCTGGGTTGGTCAAAGCAGCATCAATAAATAAGAGTTTACGTGCTAAATTTCTCAAAACTGCTCTGTATAGGGAAAGCAACCAGCCCAGTTCAATTGCATCACACAGGTAAGGTTCTTAGGCCCTTTTGCAATCTTTTCATAATCATTACAACCTGACCGCAGAGTTTGGCTGGTGTGTAGCACTAGATTTATGTCACTAAAACATAAAGCCTGTATTTATCGCTCTTCACTTTTTCAGCAGGCTTTATGTTTTGTATCATCCATTTTGTTCTGCTAGATATTAGAGTACTTTTTTTGGTCTGATTTCTCAGTTCACTTTCTTTATTGTTCACAAAATTCATTGTGCTCTGTAGTAATCATCTTCATGAATTCTCATTGCTATGCTCAGTGGGTAAGCTAGGCTAATGAGACCCTTTTTTTTTCATTTGAGTGAGTTTTGCTAATTGCTTTTACCACACTGGAACCTGTAAGGGGATTTTCTGTGGACAAAATGACAACAAAAAAATGAAGCGCTTTTGTTGGTAAGTCATCTGGCAATTCCTCATGGATCCTCAACATAGCTGTCAGCCAACATGAGTGACTCCTTAACGCCCAGTGCCTCTAATTGCCCTTTATTTCCCCTCTGTTTTCCTTGTGTGGGATTTCTCAATTGATGGGATGAAACCTGAAAGCAGGTTGTGATGGAGTGCATCTCCAGTCAGCAGTAGAAAGAATAAAAGTATGAAATTAGGATGGTCAACATGCATCAGGAAGAGAAATTTCATCCAGCCTCCTGCCCTGTCCTGTGGTTGTGGCTGATCCCTGGCCATCTCAGTTCATACTTGTATTGTTACTTCCCTAACAGCTCAGCTCATGCCAGAGCCCTGTCACTTCTGCAGACCTAAGGGGCGAGGACTTCAACACTTACCCTTTACATAGGCTCAGTGCTTTCCCAATTATCCATTTGTATCCATCTTCTTCTCCAAGTCTTGCTTACTCTACTGAACATCAACCTAAGCACTCATCTACCCCAGAATTGTATAATTATTTTCAGCATGAGGCTAGCATAAGGTTTTGTGAAATTCCTAAGAAAGTATAATTGAATGAATTTCAAGCCTCAGAAATGAGATGGCAGCTATTAGTTGAATGTATTTAAAGGGAGACAGCCTCCATGAGTCTTGGGTTGACCTGTGCTCTAGCTTTTGAAGAATATTGACATTGAATCTAATGGAGTTTATTAACCAATAATTTTAATTATTGATGTTTCCAAATTTCACTAGGTTTATGTTAAATCAAGATATATTTGGATTATTTTTTTTTTGTCTTGCTTGAAGTTTTCCCCTTGAGCTCTACTGTAGTCCCTTCTTATCTTTGACTTTGTCGAGAGTAGCTTGAAAGCTTCTTGTGTTTTCTGCCACACCTGCCTTCTGCAGGACTCCTTGCTTCACCCAGGGAAGGATTAGAGCCATCACTATTCTCTTCATTTATATAATTCTGTCATTGCCTTGACATCAGCGTAATCTTCTTGACTGGCTGATCAAACTGATTTTCAACAGTTTTAGACAGAATGAAAAATTAGTGCATTTAAGTCTACCTTGATTTTTCTGGCAGTTTCTCTGTCATTCAGTCTAGCAGTTTTTTCTTTATCTCAAGTCCCTTTTGTTTTTTTCTGTGCTTGTATTCTTTCTTATAAAATATCTACTACGGCTGGAATTTTCTAACTTTTAGACCTTTAATTCTTCTAATCTCATGTCAAAGCAGTTAACAAGTGGTAACAGACCCTTATCAGACTTTGTATTATTGCAGCATTCAACTTCAAATTTTGGCCTGACTTTAGACCTTTGAGATTTTCCATGAATTTCAGTAAGCCCGGGGTTTTATTTTAGATATTTGCTCACATCATAAAGCTTTGATAGTAGCTGCATCTTTATCATACAGCCAAATGAAATCTCTTTCATAAGTGGTGTGTGTAGATTTAACATTTTTGTGGTTCATAGCACATCAATAACAATGTGAAATACTATTGCAGCGAGAAAATCTGTTCAAAATCACAGCAAATCCTGCATCTGTAGGCTTCTGAAAAGGGAGCAATGCTCTGGTTTGCGGTCCTGTTTCTACCATGAAATGGCTTTGGATTTTGTTACAGAGGAAGGGTTTGTATTTTTACTTTTCGGGATGAAAATACACAGTAGTTAAGGGTGCCTTTGGGAGAACTGGAGACTCTGGATCTCTCGGTGATATTTTAAAGACCAGCAAAATTTTGCCAACCCGGCTGCATTAGATGGGCTTGTGATTTGTCTTCCCCACCGTGGCTGTGCCTGCAGAAGCCCTCTGGCAGTGGCAGCAGAACCTGGGCATACGGGGGGTTGCCTCTCTGGTTGAGGAGCCACCTCAGCGTGTCTGTTTGAGACATGTTTGCTCGCATGGAATTTACTGATGATTAGGGCAGACCAGGCCATACAGGAAGGAGTGGAAACCTTAATGCTAAAGACATGCCGTCTGACCATACACCAGTTCTTTGCTTTTGCTGGACTTTACTATCTCACTATCCTTACACATGGTGACTTCCCTCACCATGTGAAGGATAATACTTGCGAGTTTAGTTGGGGTTCATAGAAGTTCCCTTGCATTCTGATTCATTGAATTGTTGAAGCGATAGCTCTTTTTAAGTCTTTGAATAGCTGCTGGTTTTAGTGGGACTTGAGCTTCTAAGTGGAGCAGAAGCTCAAGTTTTTTGACATATCAGCACTTTCGTGCTGAGACAAATGTGAATTTCTGGTTTGATGATATAATATGGAATGTACAGCAGTATTTCCTCTCCTTAGTGCTACTAATTTCTGGAGGGAAAATGTGGTTCTAATGTTAAGCTTTGAAAAGAGTTTCAAGGTTCATAGAGGATGAGGCCACTTCTTGTCAGTAACTGAGGTTACTTAAAAATAACACTTTCACTTCCATCTACATACCCATGCTGGATGGCAGCTTTCAAGGCTGGGACTGGTTCTAGATTTCCTTTTATATGCAATACCACATACGTTTGAATTTATGGATTGCATGAAGTTGTAATGGCCACATGGCCGTGATCATGAGGCAACCTTTTTTCTCGTTCCTAAAGCTGTGAAACAGTCACTTGTTTCTCAAACTCCATCCTGGGTCTGTAATGCTATCAGCTGCCTGTGGCTAGACAGAGTTGGCACACTCACTTCTGCTAAATCCACCCCTTATTTTTCTTTCCATGAGCTGGCACGCTTGTGCTTAACCACACTGGCTAACGAGTCCGATCTGATGTTTCCCAGTGGGATACTAACCTTTTAAAAGCAATCTGAAGCTTGTTCCCCTTTCATGGAAAATATGGGGAGGTGTAATTCTATTGACTTACACAGGACAAAAGTACTCTGTTTGAGTCACTGAGAAGGCTGAAGCCTTTAGAGCCTTCTTGCAATTGTAAACAACAAGATGCACAGTCGAGGACTTCTGTCTTCCAACTGTGAACCAATCGGATGTGAATTTTCTCTAATCATGATGATGAAACTAATAACATAGTTGCTAAATGTCACAAAGTGGCTTTTGAGCCACAAAGATTTTCTGACATTATAGCATTTTTGGTTTGTTTTGGGCATCTAGAATCTTAGATGGAACTTCTGTAACAAAATCCATCCTGAATTTGTGAGAGCTTCCCAGGAGAAGCTCTTCACATAGCTTTCAGCTGAACAGATTGTTACTATTGAATTTTTAAGAACTTCTTCTGATCACTTTAGTACAATATAGTTCCTTCTAGTATGAACAAAAGTCTGTGGGTAGTAAAAATAATGGGCTTTTCCTATTGTGAAATGCGCCTGTGTTTCTGTGCACTTCTTCCCACAGAAACCAGCTGTGAGGGGAGAAGAAAGGTAGGCTGGTGGGAATCCCAGCATACTCATAGGGTGAGTCACAGGACCCAGACAGTATCTGGGAAACTATCTTTGTCCTTCTCTGCAGACAGAGCCACACTGAGCTTAGTTTTTAATTTTTTGTTTTTTTCAAAAGAAAGGACATTTGCCTCATCAGAGATCATATTTATACCATTGCAATCATGAAGAGTGTGAGTCTTCTGCTCTGTTTTTCCTTACCATCAGGAATATTACTTCTCCTAAACCTGATGTTCAATCCTTAACTAGCAGTTTCTACTTCAAATTTAAAATCATTCAATTTTGAGGCAGTTTTTCCTAAAATAATGAGGACTGCAGTAAGTGGGAAGATAACTCCAGGTGTATAATGAGAAAGGTGTAGAGTAGGTATTTTTATTAGGGTAGAACAGGTGGTAAAGCTTTTGGAAACAAAGAGAGCTCATGAGAAGAGAATGGCAGACTGAAAACCCCAACTATCCTTTGATTACTATCAGACTCAAACATTGCTGCAGTCTTAGCATGCTAATTAACCACAACTGATACATTATGGATGCTTGTAAATAAGCAGTTTTCCTTTAACTCTGGTTTAACTCCTGAAGATATTGTATTAGGTGCTTATTTTTATCTAAGCTTTGCATTCATTTACTTGTACTGTTTGGTGTCAAAAATATTGATAAATGTTTTATGATATATATCTTTTATAAAATATCAAAAAATAGGTCTTGTCAGCTGACAGCTTTATGACAATAAGTTTTAAAAGAAAAGGATCTCTTTTTCTTTTTTCCATAAAACTGATTTTCATTGGTTGCCATTTTCTTTAGTGTCAATTATCATTTATTATCAATTCAGGCACTTGGAGATCTTTGTGTGAAACTGGAAGTGCAGTCTAAATTCTTTAAAGTGAGTTTGTTTCGTATAAATGTATTGAAATGTATGTGTTTTTGGAGTTCACTTACGATATTCTGAGCTTGTGTTTTTCGCTTTTTTTTTTCCTTAAACCACGAAACATTTTAGGGGAACCAAACTGTAACCAATCTTTGGCTTTTTTTCAGATTTGTGATTTGACTCCCCAGCATGACTGTGGTGCTGCAGCTTTGGCAGTGCTGGAATTGTGCTGTATTGATGATCTCTAAATCATGTCATCTGTAGTGGACTGTGCTGATTCTTGGTACCCGAAGGTCATCTTGACTTTGCTACTGCAATGATGCCACACTGGGACTCAAATCACTTTCACTTCAACATTGAAATAAAAATGCTGAGTGTTCACCACTAAATTTCATGGCAAAATTCAGTTTATTACTGCACAGTCATACAGTGTTGTCAGAAACTTTAACCTCTTTTTACAGGCTGATTAGTCAAGAGTTCAGTGAGCAATTAGTCCACTCTTGGAATTCCACACTTTGTGTCATCTGCCATGTTTCTCAGCTTTGTGTGTGAGAGCACCTGACATACACATCTCCTTAGAAAGCGTAGCTAATTCCTTACCCTTGTGCTAATGCCAGGGGTGCTGTGAGGATCCAGCCTGGTTTTCATGTCCTTTGCACTATTTTTGAACTCACGGACTTAGCAGACTTCACTGAACTTGCCCATTTACAGCAGGGATTTGGTGTATGCTGGGTGCATCTGGGTCCTACAGAGCAAAGAGTGCCTCCCTTGCTCAGGAGGGAGCATCCTGTTGTATAAAGAGGTTTTAAAATTTTTTTTTCCTAGTAATTAGAAACTTACCAGGGTGAAACTTGTGTGCAGCATAGGATCACTTGGATTTTCTCATGGATGAAAAGTAATGGCTCTCTCATAAGCAGGAGTAACAAAAGAAGGTTGATACAGTATTAAGAATACAATAATTTTATCTTGTCTTATTAAAAGTGATGACTGCAACAATAATTTATACATTTTTTAATCAGGAAAGAATATGGAATAAAGACCTTCAGGCAACTTGTTTGTAATTCCCCTAAATGTACTCTGCCTCACATAAAATTACTGCAAGAAGTTGATAAGTCTTTTTTGCTCAGCAAAATCAAAATGAAAATTGCTTTCCATTTTTTCAACCTGGTTCTTCTGCCAGATTTGTTATGTTGGGAACATGATGTGGTGAAAAAGGCATCTGTAACCTCAGGCTCTCAAGAAAAGGCCCATGTTTTATACATTATTCTCTTCTCTTCGATGGATACCTTCTAGGAAATGTCTTTGTTAGCTGTTCTTTTTTTCCAGCACTGAAATACTGCTTCAACATGTTCTGTGCTGAAATGTCAGCGTTGTGCTGTTGTGTAGGTGGTAGTATGTATTATACACAGTTTTCAAAACCTGAATAATCAGTGATGTGCATGACTTTGCCAGGGAAAACAAATGGCTGTGTCATTTTGATTTCGGTATATCAAGAAAATGTAACCTATAAAAGTTAATTAGCATTCTTCCAGAAGGGGGTTGTTTAACTAACATCTTTATTTCCATGTTTTCAGTTTTGTCAGAAGTTGGAGGGGAGTGTTTTATTCTGTTGCTAATATATACCCATAGATTTGCAGAGTATTTCACGGAGTTTTATCTACCATGCATCTGTCCTTCATTTCAGCAAACGGATAGATTTTTCACTCACTTGAACAACCACTTAAATCCACTGAAAAATTTTATTCAGTCTTTCATGTAATTTTTTACATAGTTTTTATAAATAAAATTTCTTGAGCCTGGTTGTGTTCATGTTATCTATCAAAATGAGGTTTTGCCAGTGATTTTAACAGGAGAATTCCTATAATTTGTCATTGAAATCCTGACCATCTGCATCACCGGTCACTGTGGTGAGTTAATGTATCTCCACCTCTCATGGATTTGGTTCTTTGGAAGGCTCAGTTCTTCCCTTTCATCCTGGATATTACTGTCATTGAATGCACAAAAGTTTCTGGTCTGAAACAAAAGTGAAGTTTGGGAACCCATGATACTGAATGAAGTAATCTCACTTTATTTTCCTGTGTAACTCTGCAATTCATTAGCCTACCTCCTCCATTTTAGAAACTAACTGAGAGAAGGTGTAACTATTTGCACACCAGCATTACATAACTGTGTGCTGAGATAAGTTATAAAAATTTGAGAACAGGTTTCTCGCAAACTAACTGGTTTGATAAACTGTGTACACCTAAGGTCTTCTCAACATTAAAAGATAAAAGATAAAATTATATTCGTAGCTTTACAAATATTGTAGAAGTGGAGGTTTTATTCTGGGTATTACTTCTGGGTGTAAATATTTGCAAAAAGTGTTTTAAGAAAAAACAGTTAATAGAAAATTCTAATTTTTATTTTAATGAGGCCCTTATGGAAAACATAATCCTTAGAGGCCAGATTCTCAAGCTGAGGTACACTTGCTGTGTATCAAATCCTGCCTTAAATGCT
Source organism: Cnemophilus loriae (assembly GCA_013397755.1). Classification (NCBI taxonomy): domain Eukaryota; kingdom Metazoa; phylum Chordata; class Aves; order Passeriformes; family Corvidae; genus Cnemophilus; species Cnemophilus loriae. The sequence continues at coordinate 855,468 of VZTF01007007.1, read as the reverse complement.
GAAGTTAAGATAGTCTTGTGGATAACTTGGCTTCTTTTCCACTGTTCTGTAAATGCACACTTGAGACTTTAATTTGGGAGTCAGCTGTGATCTTGTGTTACAGAACTATATATTGAAATATTTGGTGTCCTTTAATGCAAAGCACGGATGGTGACTGGAGCCTGTGCAGAGACTTCAGCATCGTAACTGCCTGTGAAACCACCCCGTCTCTTTGCTTAACCGAGCCACAAGGAATTGGAGATCCCTCGGGTTGGATGAAAAAGTGATCAGGAGCAAATACTGGAAAGATAGTGGGATTTATTAGTCACAGTGAGGAGAACTGAACAAATGGTGGCAGAGGGAGAGACTGGGGGCAAAGGAATTTGACAGTTAACAGTAGACAGAAGACTGAATGGTAAATAAAGTGCTGTTGTTTCCGTGTTACTATTTTTCAGAAGACATTTCTGTGTTGCCTCATTATGATTAGTCCTATTTTGAGCATAATGTGTTTGATTTTGGCATCTTTTTGATTTTAAATCCAAGAGCCTGGGAGAGCATCTACTCTGACCCTTTTCTAGAAGTGGGAGTTAGCATTTCACTTGGTTGTCCAATGCCATCATGTCTTTGGAGAGTATACATCTTCCAGACCATCCCTGTGGCTTTCCTGGAAGCCAGCTCCTTTTGTTCCTCATCCTCTTGTTTAAAATACCGTGTCTATAACAAGGGTTTGTTGTTTCCCTGTCACTGGTGGTTGCTATGTGTTTCTCTAAGATGAAAGCCTGTTCAATTTGTGCATTTGTCTGAATTTTTGCAAGCTTCTTCATTTACCTGTGTGGTAGTTGATTCCCTTCCCTCTTTAGAGATAGTGTCTTTGTAAGAGGTTTTTTGGGCTAAAGCCCTGTTTATGTAGCATTGAATTCAAGCCCCCCTTGACTGATAACTAATACCCCTCCCCGTGCCAGGCCAGTATGCTTTCATAGAAAGTTTAGCTTTCCTTTTATATTTTTCACTGTTTCTAATATGCTTGTTTTAATTTTTAGTCCTACCAACCATTACCATGTTTTGAATTATTTCCTGTGAGGGCTCCAAAGGCCCATTTGCAATAAACCAACTGACTCAGGGGCTGAGAGATGAAGTTACAGAGGATTATTAAGTGCGAAAGAGAATACCCATTAGAAGTAAAGTGTGGATAGTATGAACTTTAAAGTAAAACTATGTATTTTATGTATTATATTCATAGACTATTCCTTTCTGACTTTAGTTTTTATTAGTAAACGTTATTAAAGTTGTATAGTTTTCCAGGCTTTGGCACTTTGGCTAATAGAAATCCAAATTGTCTTGAACAATTCTAAATTTGATGTACATTTTCTCCTTGTAATTTTGCCCTCCTGAGTTACAACTCTTAGGCTTTCCTGTAACATTTGGAAACTGTTCTTTAAAGCTGTTGACTTTGGAACTGTCCATGTTGGATATAATCCAGGACATGGTTACTGATTACTTCAACGCCAGCTTCCAGCCCAGTGATTTATTACATCTCTGTATGTCTGCATAGTTACTCTATCTTGAACAGGGTATCTCTACTGATGATAAGAGGTGAAAACTCTAATGGGGTTTTCTGACTGTCTGCCTGGCACCCAAAGAAAAGCCTCTTCACAGCAGAATAATTTTATTTCACATACTGGATGTACATAAGGATGAGTGCATCCCTACAGTGTGAGAAGACCTTTACTAATGATGCACAGTTTCTTTATCACCCCTTCATCCCCAAACCACTCAGGTGCACAGCTGTAGCTATGAAACTACAGTGAAACTGGGCAGTACCGTGGCTTTTTTGGGCCATGGGATCTGCAAACTATACACAGCCATGACCCTCCACCCCTCCATGCTTCTGATGCAGAATCCAGCATGAAGAGGTGAGGCTTGGGAACCCAGCTGGGTGTCGAGGGCACATAGCAAGCACAGAGACAGCCCTCAGGAGCTCTCAGACATGTCAGCGTCTCCCCTGCTGATTGCCAGAGCCTGTTGTGAGCTGTGCAGCTCCAGTGCTTTGCACTGCCCTCCAGCTTCGTTGGTCTGCAATGGTGGGAGTCAGGGAAACTGTAGTTCTTGCAAATGAGACTTTGCATTTCTTTTGATACGGTGTAATGTACGTAATTTAACCATCTATTTTAATCTCTTTTGAACTTTCAGCTCTAAGGAATAGGTGACATTGGAAAAGTACTCAGAGCACTGTATTTTTGTCTGCTTTGCACTGTAGTATGCTAATGCCAGATGTAATAGGAACAATTATAAGGCAAACTCAGTATTTTCATTTAAGATCTTAAATGATGTGGAGATTTGGTGAGGAAGAGATTGAAAGACTGTTTCCAAGGTCTGGAACTGAGAATGGGTGTAAGGATGGGGAGCATGCCAGTGCCAGGATAGGCAGGCAGGAGGAGAGTGTAGTGCACCTTACGGGATGGACCAATTCTTTGTGGGCATGGACAGGTTAGTAAAGATTTGAACAGCAGCAAAGTTGAAAAATAGTGTCTCATATGCATAAGTGTCTCTGAAGGTGGGGTAGACTTTTGTGCATGGGTTTGGGAGAAGGTGGAGGATCTGGAGGTGAGAGGAAGATAAACTCAGTTGTCGGCTCAGACTTCCTACAGGCTTGAGTTGTGTAAAAGTACTCTGGAAAAGCCCAAACAGATAAATATTTGTGTGGTGAAGACATGGGATGGACAGGAAGATGTTTCCTAAGGCCTGAGAAGATTTATGTTCAGTTTAGTATCCTCTTCTTAAAATGGTGAATTATGAAGGAAAAATTTGCAGCAGAATATTACTATGGGGAGGCCATAGACATTTGGTTGCTTTTGCATTAGCACAGAATATATTTAAACTTTCTGTCTCTCTAGGCACATTTTCACATTCTGGGGTATTGTCATGTTAGTGGAGAAGATGAGATCTTGCTGTATTTGAGTTCAAATGAAGAATTATCAAGAAGATATCAGAGACAAAAATAAAAGTGGAATTTCAATAATATGGTAAACACTTTTCTGGGCTAAATGGTCTATTGTACGCAGTTAGTGACCTCACCAAAAAAACCCCAAGGTTCACATTTCCTTTGCCAAATAGAAAAACATTATGATTTCTACCTAAATAAATAATCATTACAGTGTGTTGTGCAATTCATAATGTCATTTTACCTCAAATAATGATGAAAAATGGAGAGATAATATATATGTGTATTAATGCCAAAAAATATGAGCTTCCCTTTGAAAAGTTTTCTTGGAAAAACCAGTGGACTTCGTCCCCTCTGGTACTGAAAGAACTGGAGCTTTGCTCTATATAAAAATTATAAGTGGCTATAAAACCTGTCTATCTGAATTAACTGCATGAAATTAATTCCATGAGAAAGGGTTAATATGTCATTATTACAATAATTACAAGTCTTGGAAAAAGAAGCATTGCTAAGTGAGAAAAAAAGTGTTGCATTCAGTTCAAGCTCTTTTTGAGAGGTTGCATTTATTTTTTTGAAACTGTTCTACATTTTGCTTCTGTAGTTCTTCTGTATTTCAGTGTGAGGATGAAAAACATACCTTCAACAATGAACCCCTACTGTAATAAGAATTACAGAAATGGGCAATAGTGCTTTTATACTTCTACAGAAGTGTAACATTTATTTTTACCTACCTATATATATATAATATTTAAAACTAGTCCTTTCTCTCTTGTCAGTGTGCTGTGCCATATGGTGCCGAGCAACATGCCAGATGATAAAAATATTCCTAGAACATATGATATCATCAGTCAATTCAAGAGGGGTGAAACTTCTTGACCAAAGCATTTGTGGCTTTGATACATTTTCCTAGGTGTAAAGTGTATATTTTGAAATGATGAAGTATGTCCAAGAGGTCTCCTTTGAATTTGCATAAGCAAATTCTAAAATACCATCTTAGAACATTTTGCTTGTTAAAAAACATGGAAACTAAAGAAATTTTGTTTTAACAAAGGAATTCATGGCAAAGTGGCACTTCTCTTCATAGCAAAAAATGATTCACTACCTTCCTTTCAATAAATATTGGTGATTGCTCTGGTATTGGAACCATGCCATGAAGAATGGCATCTTTCCATCTCCCTTCTCCACTTGCAGAGAAGTCAGAACACAGTGCTTGGTCAGAGGATGTTCGTGTTTGGTGCAGACAGCTATCTGTACACAACTGGGAAAAAAACTATGTGTCCCCGGGGAAAAAACCCAAAACATGACAATGTTAACTATTATGGTTTTCTACCAGAATAACTGAAGTAACTGAAGTTACTCTGATGTTAATTCTGGGGTTTACTTACTTTATGTTGAGCCTGTTTCTTTTTTTTATCTGTTTGCACAAAACACTGAAAAAGAGAAAATGAAGTGTTTTCCCTTGGCAGCGGGAGTTCTGGTCAAGTGGCCTGCTCCGGGGAAATGGTGGGTCTTTCTTCAGAAAATACTCTCAGGATGCTACAAAGCAAGTACGAGACATCATGAGCTTTAGGGACAATGCTGCAGGAAAAGTGGCCTTTGTATTGGGCTGAGCGATACATGCTCCAAATAACAAACTTACAGGCCAGAAGTGCCTACGCAGCCTGTGTCTTTAGCTGCCTGCCAGTCCTCTGTTCATTTTGTCTGTGTCATGAGAGGAATATTAAAGAGAAAAGTCTCAGCTTTGAGTTAGGACCTAAAAAACTGTGCTAGTTGATTCATTGGTATCATGTCGATGTCACTGGACTCTTTCTTCCTGCTTGTCTTCCTTCATCTATTTCCTTACAGTGTTTTCATTATATCTGAGAATCTCCTTAGTTGTCAGGTCTGGAGTTCCTGGGTCAGTATTTATTTTTGACTCACCTTAAAACTTAAGTGTGTATTGCAGCATTCTCGTTCTGTATTCCCTGTTTTCAGATTTCCAGTCCTTAAGTCATCTTCACTTCCCCTCCTGTCAAATATGTGTTAGGGACTTGACTGACCTTTTTGTGGTCAAAAAAATGCCTTAGACCAGATATTCTTGAATATCCCAGAATAAAGATCTCAGTTATATAAGGCATTGTTTTAAAGGAAGTGTCTGGTCTGATTGTAAGAATCTAATTTGTAGAATGAATGAATTAATCGGACCTGAACAAAAAGTAGCATTCAGAAGTGTGGTTAAAAATCTGTTTTGCACACTGGTTAGGCTCAAACCTCTGATGTTACAGTCTCACTAATTTTCCAGTCATCCATTAAATTCTCAGAGAGATAGGATGTGTATTTATACCTAAAACCATGAAAAAAATGTGTATGTGATAAAAAGGAAGGATTTTTTTTTTTGTGCAATTTACAGGGGGGAAAAAAGGTTCAAAATAAAATTTATAAAACTGGGAACAAAATGTAAATGCTGTCATAAATTATTGTCTCTATACCAGCAAGTGTGCTGTTGATATAATGGAAAAAAAATGCAGTCTAGACTTCCAGTCTATGCTTTTCACCTTTTCCTTGTTGTGAGAACTCTTTTACATATTTAATGGTTCTCCATAACAAAGTCTTTAAACCCATTAACCCATCAGCAATTTGCTTTTACAGGTTAATATACTTACAAATTATTTTGTAATAGAATATCCTCATTAAAGGGCAGATTTATTAACAACTCCCCCTCCACAACTCCCCATTTTTTTCTTTGAAACCACCACATACCTACTTTAGTGCTTTTACAGTGACCAATTAGTTTGGCAAAAGGAGTGCTTTGCCTTGTGCTTGAACCTGTAACCTTTTGAGTGTCTCCAGAGGTACATCACACCACAGACATTTTAGTAACTCAGACACTTTATGGTTGTTCAGATTTTTTATATTTAATGCAGAACTAAATGGGGTGCAGATCCAGAACCAGCTAGATTATATCACCTTTTAGGATTCGTGGTTCTCTTCTGGAGAGCTGTATTTACCATGCCAACATTGTTTGCTCAGAGCTGCTGCTTACAGCTGTTCTTTTCCCAGAGTCAGACTTATTGTGCTCATCATTTATGAAACAGAAAACATGATTTTTTTTCATGTATGCATTTGACAAAATTACCGCAGAATCACAGAATCAGCCAGGTTGGAAGGGACCACAGTGGGTCATCTGGTCCAACCTCCCTGCTCGGGTGGGGTCATCCCAGACCACATGGCACAGGATTGTGTCCAGGTGGTTCTTGAGTATCTCCAGCGATGGAGACCTCACAACCTTTCTGGGTAATCTGTTGCGTTGCTTATCTGCACAATAAAGAAGTTCTTCATGTTCAGGTGGAACTTCTGTGCATCAGTTTCTGCCCATTGCCTCTTGTCCTTTTGCTTGTCACTTACTCTTTAGATACTTACGCACATTAATGAGGTCCCCTCTCAGTCACTGGGCCTGCTCCAGGAGCTCTGTCTCTCCTGTACTATGGAGCCCAGAACTGCACACAATGCTCCAGCTGTGGCCTCACCAGGGCTGAGTAGCAAAGTACTAATTCAGATTTTGAAAATGCAGCCATCCCTCTTCTATTATTTCTTCTCCAAACCAAGATCAGAGGTACAGATTCTGTATAAGCCTGTGGCTCAGCTATGGGTATGAACTTGTCCTTTGCCTGCAACATCTGAATACCATTGCTGAGGTCTTCTAAGCCAAGGTGATCAGGGACAAACCATGTTGCAAATGTAATCCACTGCTTTCGGGAAAACAGAAGTAGCTGTCTGTATTTAAAAGCAAAAGACCTTAAATTATTTCTTAGTGGGGTTCAGGTACCTAAAAATATTCTTTATCATTAACTTTAGGCTGAACTAGGCCTGTATGTCAGAGCAAAAGACATGTATGTGATTAAAGTGCTAACATGATCTATGCTTCATCTACTTCAAAAAAGAATAAAGCAGTACTTGGTGATGTTATACAATCATCTTTCACCTCCTTTCTGAGGATCTTGTCATCGCAGTAATTGGGGGCTGGACAGCATTTTTGTCCATAACCCACTGATAAGGTGAAGGAGGCATGGATTGGGGCTTTAAAGATGCTGTTAAAGGAAGTGAATGGTTTCTGGACTAGCATGGGGCTCAACTGTGCAGTCACAGTTAGGAGCCGTGTCTGATCTGTTGCCAATCCGTGGCGATCCCATACATTGGATCAGATAATGGGCACTGGCCTCTACATCCTAGCATTTATTAATTGGCTGTCTTATCATTGTAACCTGCGGACCATCTCAATTAATTCTCAAGAAGAACCAACACAATGGGAAGAGAACTCCTATCTAAACAAGTAGGGGCTAACAGGCCGTGTGAAGCTCCATGCAGCTCCTGGGCAGGAACCTGCCTGTAGACCATCTCAGCAGGTGCTTCTCTTGAGTAGGCTCAGCTAGGCTGCCTCTGGGCTGCAGCTGGATTGTTTGCTATGTAATATACATAAAGAAAGCAAATCAGGCACAGTTTGCCATGGTATTATTATTTTTTGATGTTTGTGAAACAGTTAGTAAACCTTCTCAACCTTAGCACATGAAATATTTTCAATGGGGCTCTACCCTCTCCTAAGTGGTGAGGAATAACTGGAGATGGAAAAGCTCAGAAGTTATAGGCAGTGGTGAAAGGGATTTGTGGGCTCATATAACCTTGAATACTCATAAGAGATCACATTTTTAGAAGGTAGAGAAACACGGTTATGAGCACAAAAATAAGCAGGTTTGTATGGGTTAGTGCACTTGGTTCACTACACAAGCAAATGCATATTTCAGTACCTAATTACCTCTCCTGAAGTGTAGTTATGCAATGCATCCACCCACTTGCTATAAACCTGAATGAAGATATAAGCTGCATATAGGTTGTTTACATTGCAAATCTCTGCCTCTTTTAGAAAACCCAACTTTTACTCGCTTCATATGAGCAGCTTGGAGGATTTTAAGAATTCATCTTAACAGAAAGCAGATGGTTTCAGAAAGCTTAAATGAAAAAGGAAAAGGAAGAAGTTGAACATCAAAACTAAAATGTATAACATTAAGTGAAAGCTACCATGATAGATTTTTTTTTTGTTTTGAAGGCAAGGGATTACACCAATTAGTCTTGTGTCCTATTATGCAAGTAAAAATGAAGTGCTAAAGATGTTTTTAAAGAGACAACTTCATTTTTTTTCATCTAGGAAATGTTCAACAATAAATTGCAGAGATTAGCATTCCTTCTTTGGTTGTCTGTCTCATTAGGAGATGGTGTCTGGTGGCTGCGCCTGAGTTTTCGCTAGCACCTCCACTTGCAAAACCCCATGTTTCCTGACTGTGCAAGACCCCAGGGGCTCTCGTCTTTGTGCTAAGGTGAAAGAGGCCTTTACCTCCCAGACAAGGAAATGCAAAATTCTCCAATGTCAGCAAGAGAGCTGTGTGTGTTTCTGCTCAGTTTAGCCTCCATCTCCAAAGATATGTCCTGCTTCTATGAGACTCTATGGATTAAGGAATTTCAAAAGGACACTTAACAGTCCTACTGCGAAAATCAACAGACTGTTTTAAATTATCAGGAAGAGTCATTTTCTCTTTCAGTATCAATATTTCCTTATTAAAAGCAGAGGACAAGATTTAAATATAGCATAAAACTTCCAATACTGTGTAGTATTTCTTGGAGGACTGTGTTTGCTATGTTTATTTGCCTCAGGGGTAACACTTTTTTATGTACATTGTGAGGCTCAATAGTCTGGCAGCGGCAGCGCTCAGAGTGCTTTTCTTGATACTGTGCATCTGTCTCTGTTATGGTATCTATAGCAAAGTTGGTAGGAAAGAAATAGATATTGAAAATGTCTCTGGACTCTGTTTTTCAGTGTTGCTGTAGTTAGGTTTTTCAAAGGGTTATGATTAATTTTTGTGTGAGGGAAAATATCAGCCTTTTTTGCTTGTGGCTATTCTTAAAGAAAGAGTAATGAAAAATTCCCAGAGGAAATTTTGCTGTAAATACTGTGAGGATTAATTACTGCCTAGTGCTTCTACATGCATAAATAACCTTTTTGGGCTTGTGTGGGAAGGATCATGTGTGCTTTATTAATGATTAGTATTTGGTCAACATGACTTTTTTATTATTTGAAACTTATATTCTGCCATGAACTGTTGGTCTCATCTTAAGAACCGGAGATAATGAATATGAGTATAATCCATATTGTTCATATTTGCAATGTCACTACTGTCATTATGTTTTTTATACTGGAAGTTCATCTTTAAGTAGATGATATAAGTATTGTGGGTGTATCTTCTCCTTTCCACGTTCATTTCTACAGGGACTGACTTCCAGTGGCTACATGATGCTGCTATTGCCACCTGTGCTGTGTGGACTTCCAGAGCAGAGCCTCAGCTTCCCGGTAGAAAAAGATTTCAAAATAGGGCACAGTAAATTGCAGTGATGAGAGAATATTCAAGTGCCCACAGAGGTGGAGAGTTGATCGTGAAAGAAAACTTTTGTTCTTTAAACTTCACTCATGAGCAAGTGATTCCATTTTAAAAATATTCCACTCCAGGGATGCTTCTTTTTGTTCATCCTCAGGAAGTTGATGTCCACAAACCACAAGCACTAATCAGCTGTCTACCAGCAGTAGCAGAAGCGCCATTAGTGTGAATCTCCATAAAAAATGTAGCTATTGATTATTATTATTGGGGAAATATATATATCTGTACATGTCCTCTATATCTTTGTGTGCTATATAGAGAGATAGTCAGAAAAGGGCTAGCTATCCACATGACTTATTAAGACCTATGCCTTCTGTTGCTTTTCTTCTTCACAGGTTAGCTAGGGATATAAATAGGAAGAGAAAACTGTTTACTCAATGGAATTTTTTTTCAGATTCTCCACTGATCTATTTATATGCTGGTTCAGAGTTTTGTGCCTGTAGCTATTCTACAGTTTCTGAAGACGGCAACTTGCTTCAAAGGCTGATGAAAACTTGGACTGGAATGTTTCCAAGTTGGAAAGTCACTTTCTGGAGACTACAGAAATTCAGCATTATTGAAGAAAGTAAAGCGTAGTAAGTCTTGCAGTAGCACGGGACTGTACCTAGTGAATATAGGTTTTCAATGGCAAGAGCAATGGCTTAATTATGCATAAAGTCTTTGGCTCTTAGTAGCACTTATGAGTTGGTCTGGGTAAGTTGTCACTGAAACCCCTGCTAAAATCAGTGTCAAGATTGGACAGCCTGACCCTTAGCTCGTGTTTGTGCGATCAGGTGGTCAGCTTGTGCTCTGGATGCTTTCCTATCGTTGAGTGCCCACATGGAGAGCTGAACAGGCATAATTGGTCTGTTTAGAGTTCACACCCTAATTCGTTCATATTGGCTATGCACAGACAAGTTCTGAAAGCTTTTGAAAACAGCAGCATTTAAGACTGGCTTGTGCTGGGGTCAGTACTGGTCCCATTTAGCACAAAAGAAATGGTGGTAACTTCATTGTCTGGAATGCCATTCATCCCCAGAGTCCAAATCCTCTCTGGACTGAACTCCTCCTTCTTGCACTTTGAAGCAGTTTGTGTCCTTGGATGTGGCAGGAGAGGAGCATTTCATTTGTTCCTTTTATTCCTCCTTGTGGGTTATGTTAGCTTGTGGTTAGTGTAAATAATATAGACAACTTTCCCAGAGATTCATCTGACTGCATGTACAATTAGGGGAGGGAAGTGCTTCTAAAGCATGGTTCATCTCGTTTTAAGTAAGTCTAAAGCAGATTAGACAAATTGCAACTCAAAAGGAGACGGCTAATCCAGATGTGTCCTAGTGTGTCTCTGCCAGAACTGGCCACGTGTATCTAGCCAGGACTTTGTTTTTCTTGCTACTCTTAAAAACTGTTCATTCTGATAGCACATGTGCACAGCGTTTCAAACTGAATTCAAATTATCCTGGAAATTTGGTGTCCAATGAATTTTGCAAACACTTTTGTGTTTTTCTAAGCTCTCCTGAGGATAAAACTCATTTTGTGTGAATGTCCCAAGTACAATTGCTTCTTGATTTGTAACAGCTGCTGCAAAAAAAGGAGTCTTTTACATTAGCAATTCTGGGCAGACAATCAGATTTTAAACTCTGGGTTACTCCATTCTTTCTCCTCTACTTTCTCAAGGGACCAGTGAATTTAAAAAAAAAAAAAAGAGATTTGGATATGGGTAACATGTTGTGCAAACCAACAGGCTTTGAGCTTTCTGGAGAGATGCAACAAGTACATGGAGATTGGAAATCTAATTTGGAGACATGACATTATGAGACAGTTTAAATGAGGAAAGAAATTTTAAATTTCATTTAAAATTTTACTGGTGCAAATATTGTTTAAAAAAAAAAAGAGTTTCTTAGATGGTCAGTAGAGGGCAGGCATATTTTATTTCTGAAGAACCTTTGCCCGCTACTATGTACAAAGAATATTTGTTCTATCTTCAGATTTGAGGAGTGTGAGTCTACTTTATCATATCACCGTGATATAAATCAGCAGTAGTAATTTAAAAAGACATTGTCAACCCCTTTGAGGAGCTAAATGTCCATTTTAAAGCAATTGGAGGATATGAGTTATGACTACAGGCATTTAATTTCTGTGTTTAGATTGTAAAAACCATGGCATAAAAAACCTGAAATATTGCCTTACCAAGTACTAGATAAGAATCATTTCTCTGCTGAATTCTGTAAAATGCAGTAGTTCTTTCTGATGTGAACTACTATATCACTAATGGTGTGGAAACACACTCTTGAAAGTCACGATTGTTTAAATCTTCAGCTCAGTAACAGAGATTCTTCTTGAAGATCTGACTAGCCAAGCGACTTTAAACCTAAAGGAGCAATGCCTCTTTTAATTTCTACCTGCCTTCCTCTGTAATTGAAACAGTGTTTGTATTTCAGCTGGACAGAATACCTAACAGGTTCTGAGTACAGGGTAAAATCAGTGTCATATCTTATTAACTCTACAGAAAAAATTAAACCGGATTTAAAGAAGCATTTATTCTGAATGAGCTCATTTTTCCCCAAATATGTTTTAGCCCTGAAACAAAATGTAGACAGGATCTTTTCTGGAAACACGTTAATATAAACACATCTCTAATGATGATATGATACCAGTGACATATTATGTATATATTATGATATACCACTTTTAAAATCTTGTAATGAGAGTTATTCTCAAAGAGAATGAATGATAAAAAAATACATGTTGATTCTGTAAAAGACTAGAAATTTTTTTTTACCTGTGTGTAAGTGTGCATACTCGTACATGAACTCTTATTTATGTTTATAATCAAACTAGCTACAGTGAAGCTACACATGTAAGTAGGAGTAACATGAGACAAGGGTCATGTCATCTACCATTTCTTTCTGTGACTTGACAGTTCCATTTTTTTCTGGCGAGGTTGATGTTCACCTAGACACCTTTAATTAGGATCAAAAATAGTTGGAAGATTTGTCCCAAAATATGCGGTTTGCATTCACTTTGTCCTCTCTGTATCCATCAATAGAAAGTCTTTGTTAGATTTCAGAACTATTCCAGCTAGAAGAAGTGAATGCTCTGAACGGTGTTGGCTACCAGCTCCAACTTCATAGGCTTTGGAATTCTGAGTTTGGGTGCCACATTGCCTTCGTAATGAGCAAGACGTGTGTGACTGAGATGCCGAGGTCCTTGATTTGCACCTGCAACTGAAAATGAAACCAAGTTTGTGGGATTACTTTTTGTTCTTTTTAAAGTAAAGCTGCGGCCTTACAGGCAAGGAGCTGAATTTTTATGCTACTCTTGCCTTCCAGATGGTCTCTGAGATTAGTTTCAATTTTTCGTTCTAGAAATTAATGGAGGTCCATATTTTTGTGCAATCCAGCTAGATACTGAGATGATGAATCTCTGTAAGAAATGAAAGCTGATTGAAGAGATGCAAATGTTAGAACCCTCAAATGATTTCAATCAAAATTGGACTTGCTATCATGTGGGTACATGTTACTAAATTAACTTCAGTTTTATCTACTTGTGTCTTCGTTGAAGTCATCTGGGCAAATGGAAGAACTGTCCATATGCGGCCTATACCATATACAAAATTTACAGGATATACTTTATTCTAATCTTGTGCTTAACTCCTAAATGATCTAGTGTTATGTTTCCTATGAAATACTAAGTATAACATCTGAACCTTCTGCTTCATGCTTTTAGGTGACTGGATTTCACAGCACTCAGACTGGATAGAAAATCTAAAATTTCACTGTGCATTTTTCTGTAACAGTGATGACACTGCAGCAAAATATTTGTAGTTATATGGGTCTTAACGTAAAAAATGTTTTTTCTGTCTATAATGAAATAACCTTCATCAAGCCAGCAAATAACTCTCAAAGTTTTAATGCATGAGCTTTCAAAAATGACTTTTGCCTTTAATTTTTTTGCCTTTGACTTGAGATAGTGAAACTACCGTAGTGTAAATTGCTAGATTACTTGCACTGACAACGTCAACTTGAAACCTAGTAATTTCATTAAAAAATAGAGCTAGTAGTTTCAGGAAATGTTTCTATGTTACCTTGCCAGTTTCTGTAGTTCTACTGTTATATTTTCCTCTTTAATGACTTTTATATCCTATGTTGGACTGCAAGGCTGTCATAAAAGCAGTGGAAAATCCATTTATACAGTTTAACGCTGAGACAGACTTTAAACAAAATGATACTTTTATACACAAATTCTTAAGTGAATTTTTTACATTAATTCTTTTTTCACAAAGTAAACAGAGATTAGAGAATCTGGGTTTTTTTATTAGTGTTGCCTATAAATGCAAACCTATTTATTATTACGTTGGTGCTGAGCATGGTAAAAGCTGGAAATACTTTCTCCTGCAAGAAACTGCATTATGAAAACAAGACAAACAGATGGCCGTAGAGGAAACAGAGAAGAACAGGAACGGACTGCTCTACAGAAGGTCAAAGATTTTCCTCAAGGAATACTGGAACGAGGTCTTACTGAATGTTTTCTGTACCACCTTAAAAAAACTAGAAGTGCTGTTTTAGCTTGTGTGGGGTTTTTTAAGACTGAAGGCCCTGGTACATGTGGGCTGCCGTGTAACGGTATGTTGCCCACCCGGGGTCTCCAGCAGTTGCAAAATCACTCGTCTAAATAAGGCTGAGGAACCGCCGTGACCAGAGTCAAGATGTGAGCTGTCCTTTGGGGCTGTGGAGGCTTCTGGTGAAGCCATTTTCTTCTCCATCTACGCTCGCTTGCCTTCAGAGGTGCTGGCATGGCTATTCCTGCGTTACTCCTCTTTGATGCCCTGTAACCTCTGCGATGCAAAGGGTGAGACGTGTTGTAGCAGACGTGAATGGAAACAGCGGTGTGGGAAGCTGAATCGAGATAACCCAGACGTGGCTGCAAAATGATGTGCAACGCTTAGTTTAATACCTGTATAAAAACCTGTATGGTTAAAAAGACTTATGGAAGGGAACTGGGAAATAGTTCCTATACAGTATGACAGGAAAAAAAAAAAAGCGTGACAGGGGATGAGAGATGAGTCTGTGGGGGAGGATGGATGTGTTAGAAACTGAGAGGAGTAAATAGGAAAAAAAGTAAGAGGAATCCTGAAAAGAAGTAATAGAAAGGAGGAAGAAAAGAATTTCTTGTTTATCTCTTGCATGAAAATATGTGTGTGAGAAAGAGCTTACTTGAATATTAGGAAAATACAAAGAATTGTGAAAGGTGACCAGGGAAACATTAAACTGGAAGTAAAACAGAGAGGGAAAGGGCTTTTTTGTTTGGGTTTTGTTTTGTGATTTTTTTCTTTTGTTTTTTTGGGGGTTTTTTTGGCAACAGAATGCTC
>VZTF01007007.1:800354-840674 GCA_013397755.1 Cnemophilus loriae | reverse complement strand
GCCCCCCCCCCCTTTTTTTCTTTTTCTGGCTAAATATCTCCTGATTTCACAACATATTCTCTAAACGGAGGTGGGATTTATGACTTCCCCAGAATATTTATTACTCTTATTGCAGTACCGCTCAAAATCTCAAACAAGGTCAGGACCTTTCTGGGAAAGAGGCTATGAAAACAAAGAAACATGATAAATTTTGTGTTCTGAAGCCTCGTTCAAAGGCTGTTACAAGGAGTGTGAAGATTCCTTTTAATGTGACTGAGTGGGTAACATTTTAAATGTGCGAGAAAACTAAGTCTTTGTCTGCATGTTGCAATAATGTGTCACTAGGAGACTTAAAGCCAGCCCTGAAAATCTGAGCAGCAGAAGTCTGAGGTAATTCATCCCAAGATGCGGGACCAAGTCCTGGCCTTATTGGAGAAAGTGGGAATAGGATTTCAGCCCTGTATCTTCTCAGACAGGAATTAGGTGAAACAATTGTTCTAGATCGAAATGATTCTTGCACTGTAGCAGTGTAGTGTAATTAGAGTGTTTAACTGCAAGAGGATCCTACTGTAGAAGTTGGCCAGGTTTTGTTGGTTTTATCTTAAGCTGTAAGCCATGTTTAGTGTAAACAGGAGCAGCATGGCAGGGCTGAAGAAAGTCAGGCTTGTCATTAATTCCTTAGATACTCCTTTTTCCAGTTGCCAAGTCCAGTTTAGCCCTAGTTTGATCCCTCTGAGAAATGTTAGGACAATTCATAAGCACCTAGACAATAATCAGGTGATAAAAAACAGCCAGCATGAATTTGTCAAGAACAAATTGTGTCAAACCAATCTCATTTCCTTCTTTGACAGAGTAACTGGCCTAGTGGATAACAGAGAACTAGGAGATGTGATGTATCTTGACTTAAGTGAGGCTTTTGACACTGTCCAACATGACATTCTTATAAGCAAGCTTGAAAAATATGGCCTAGATGAAATCTCTATAAGTGGCTGCAAAGCAGTTGAAAAGTGTTCTCAAAGAGAAGTTATTGGTGGTGCCCTTCCCAGCTGCAGCAGGGGCAGCTCACCTGGCTTTGCTGAATGGGCTCTTCCACAGAAAGTTCTGCTCTCTAGCCCATCTAATCCATAATTCAGAATGCTAATGAGAAAATACGCTTTCTTTTTGTCATAGAGTCGAGCAGGGGCAGGCGGGGAGGCTTGCAACACTTTGGAGTAATGAATTGGTTCAGAAGCATCTATATGAAAATCAACCAGGTGAATTTCTGGTAAAGAAGGACAAAATGCTGCCTACAATACAGTAAATGCACAAAGACAAAAGGTAGAAGCAATTGGAAGGCAGAAAACTGTCTGGGGCTTTAGGAGATCACAAGTGAAATACAACTCACAAAGGACATGCTATTGCAAATAAAGCACCTCTTTTTTCGGGATTCTTTAACAGGAGTGTCATGTGTAAGACATGGGAAGTAATTATTTTGCACCATATGGTGCTGGTGAGGCCTCAGCTGGAGTATTGAATCCAGTTTTGGGGACTGCGTATAAAGAAAGATGTAGATAAATTGGAGAGTTTCCAAAAGAAATCATGAGGAAATCAAGAATTTTAAAAGTATCATTTAAAATGAAAGGTTCAGGAGTCAGTTTTGTGTAGAATATTTATGCCCCTTGCTCCTTTTTATGCAGCAGAGGGGTTAAACAATCTCCTGAGGTGTCTGAGAGTTCTGTTTTTGTAATATGTAATATCCCAACTGTAATATCATCAATCTGAATAACATGCGCACCTCAGTAACACTTAGCTGATGTTATAGCAGAGGTATGGGACAAGTTCTGAAAGAGGAAGCAGACACCTGAAATGGCTCCAGAAGGTCTCTTTGTGCAAGTTCAGCAGTAAGGAAGAGTTTATTGGGAAAATACAAGCCCATGTTCAAAACTGTCATCATTAGTAGTGTAGAGAAAACTACTTTGTACATGATAACTATATTTGTGTATGGCCAAATGGACTAAAATGTCTTCAATTTTACAAGTTGGTGCCATCTCTCACCACTCATGGATTTCCTTCAGTAAAGTTTTCATTGCTGGAGATTTCTGTTTGGGTTCAAAATATAATTTCCCTGAACTGAAAGCAATAGATTAAGCACAATGTTTTTAGAAAACAAAAATTTTTAGGAAGAAAATAAGTCCACATTCACAGTATATGGTCAGATTTGTCTTTCTTTCTATTGTGACTATTTTTCAATTCCAAAATACATCTGCTGAGTTGTATCCTTTAGGCATTGAGGTACTGGCAAGGATGATTGCTGACCCCTTCTTTCTGTTTTTTTGCTTTTCTTTAGAACTGTATGACGCATACTTGCATACAGCTGCAAGAAAGTTCCCAGCATTTGCAAGATTCAGTCTCACGTGCTCTGCTGAAAAGCAGAGTTAGAGTGAGCATGACTGTGCAGCAGCTCAGCTCCTTGGACTAATGCAGTGCCAAGTATGGCATTTATCTTTGCTGTGGAAAAATCATGTGGTCCAACAAAATATTAATAGATCAGTAATAATGAATCTTTTTAAAATGTTAAGTGAGGAATAATAAATATAACACCATTTTTTTCATGGAAGCAAAATCCTCCTATCCACCCTCAAGAAAAGTTAGACTTCAGTGTGACTTGAAGGAGTTTAAGTTTCCCCAAAGTTGTAGGGATTTGTGGAGCAAATTGGAGTAATGCATCCTGTGAAAGATAACACTGCCCAGACATCCCAGAAGGATAATACTTCCCATTTCTCATCTCTAGGTCAGGCTTTGTGGCTGGTGGAGCTGAGCAGCCATTGTCCCTCATGTCCCTCCAGACAAGTGTGGCGCAGCCATGTTCAAGGGAGCACAGAGTCTCAGCTTTTTAATAGCACAGCTTCTTTCCTTGGAGGCTGCTTAATACCGGCGACTTGGTTAGAAATGATGTGATTGTTCATAGGTATGAGCAGAATCTATATCATAGTGCATCCTGTGCCTTTCCTAATACAATGCGTCAAAAACATTTGTGTTTTAGCCTGAAAAAAAAAAAACCCAAGCAAAAAATATCTCTGTTTCTTAGAGACACACAAGCAAAAAAAAAAANAAATCTTCTGTTTTATAAACAACACAAAAAAAAAAAAAAAAAAAAAAAAAAGAGAAAGAAAAAATAGCAGGACCTGGTTTAATACACAGCAAACCTCAGGCAGCTCAAAGTTAAACTTCCCATTCAATTCATTGCTTTTGTTTGTGGGTATTGCAGTATATGTGGTTAGTGAGATTACCCACTGATTGTCATTTTTCATAGTGGTGCTGCTATCCCACAGAAGGGATTAAGACTGAAGCTTCCTTTAGTGCTTGCACTTTGCGGTGTTACAGGGCACGGGGAAGTTGTTTTGTGTATGTGCAAGGGGGGCTGCACGTGGGTGCGAATTAATAGAGTTTTTAAATGTATTTTTAATTTTTATCTCCAAGCAATGCTCTATTATCAGCTAGATGATAAAATGTCTTGAATAGTTGACTCTAGGGCTTTCACTAAACTGCCCATGAATGCTGAAACCATCTGTTTTTCTGGACGTTTGTCAGGGTGAGTGTGGCAGAGGCAGCTGTTTGAAAAGGGACGCTTTGGATGATGAACCAGCCCATTGTCTCTGAGCGATGCGCTTGCATTCAGCAGCTCTACCCAAGCGTACTATAGAGCAATCAAAATCAAACTATTGTTTGTCCCAATCATATTGATCTGAAAAGAAGGTGGTGGGATGACCGCATTGTAGATGCAAATAGTTGTTTAGAGCAGCTGTATGCTGGCCAATATGTACCACAGTAGGAATCCCACATGGAAGCTAGAGGGCTCCCTGCACCCTACTGGGGACAGAGAAAAGATGATGCCAGATTGAACTTCAGTCTACAGCAAAAAGGAAGGATCTGGACTGTTGGTATTGCTAGTAATTTGCTTTTTACAGCAATGGTTGACATTAACCCTGTAGTGCCTTAGTAACTAAAGCCAATTGCTTTTTTTTTTTTTCTGAAAGCACATTGCAAAGAGAGATTATTAAGAAGATAATTACCTAAAGCTACTGTGATGAAATATAGAAGCCATTGGATTGCTTGGATGTCAACTATCAATTTGCTCTTCTATAAAAATTAATTGCATTTTTGTTATTGTTTTCTAAGCGGAATCATTCATGCACTGTTTCAAGTTTTCATAATTTATTTATGATGATGAAAATATAGCAGCTGAATCGAAACATATTGTGGTGTTCATTTCTCTGTTAAATATAGCTGTCTTATCTCTGCAGAAAGTAGAGGAAAATATGATCTTCAGTGCATGTAATGAAGATTATAGCTCTTAGTTTAGAGTAACTGAGAAAGCTGCACTTCATCCGTTAACATTTTAAGCTTTTTAGTTGTCCTTGTCACTTCATTGCATGCATGCTAATATCTCCTCATATAAAATTTAATCTGTCGAACTAAATGAAGGAATTAGTATCTGAAAGACATCTTTCATTAAGCAATTAACGAATCTTTCTAACAAATCTACAAAAGCATATGTGTTTATATTTAATAAGTATTTGTATGATCAGCCAATTACAATACATAGATACATCTTTTTTGTTTATTTGTGATATTACAAAATCTAAACTTACAATTAAGTTGTGATTATGCTTTAGATAATGTAATTGTCAACGACTGTGGTTAGGGGACTGCTGTCTTTAAGAATCATATCACAGTCATATAAAGCTTAATATTAATTTCTTTGTGTAAGAATCCTTTTTCCTGTCTCTTTGTGATTCGTGGATGGAAATGATGAGGTAGTAAAGAATCTGCAAAGGGAACACATTCAAGGATATGTCTTTTTAAAATTAACAATGGCGTATATGTGCATGTAGGAGAGAAGCAAACAAGAAGAGGATGGCAGCCTGGATGAAAAGATGATCACCTGCACCAGCTGCAACATGTTCCTTTTCACAGCTCTGAGCAGCTTTTCGAATGTACACTCTTTTCAGGCTGCTTGCATAATTTAATGAAGGGACACCCCAGCCTAACTTAAACTATTACTAAACCACTGTCAGCCTCTGTGTAAAAAGTGAAAAACATGAGTAAAAATAGCGACATTATCCTTTTGCCCTTGCACCATCATTGACTTCTTTGGGAGTCATTTTCTTAGCGGTATCTATGAATGCTTCCTTCCTGGGCTTCCTTCTTGTTTGAATTAATAATCTTTAGAACACTCCATGTGATGTATAAGTTGCTGAGCACTCTGAATTGTCAATTGACTAACAACTCTAATATGAAGAAAAAAAAAGCTACTTGATTTCCTTGAATGAGATGGTGCTCCTGTACTAATTGCTCTAGATTTGGCTACTTTTATAGATTTTTTTTTTTTTTTCGTAAATGAAGTCTTCAATCATGTAGTTGTTTGGAGAAAAAAACTATGGTAAAGCAGATGAGCAGTAAATTATACTAGCTTCAAGAAGTGGCCTGCTTCCTGAGTGAGGACAAAATTCTGCATTAACTGGTTCATTTTCAGGCACATAGAGTGTATACAACAATTCCAAGCATTTCTTTCTACTAAATATTGAAGAATAATATTCTTCAGAAACTTTTAACCTTCTAAGTGCATGTAAGTCCATGGCTATTGGCAGGAAAATTCCACAGAGAGAAACTGGAGGTGAGTAGAAGAAATAAAACCTCGAGTACTTAGAAAATACTGCACCTGCAGTTATCTCCAAGGGAGAAACCTGTGGGTGAGGTGAGTTAGTGAATTACAGAAAGGCACTTGGGTGTTATAAAAATGAGTTTGGCCAGTAGGAAGACTTGTTTTTCTTTCCAGACGTCCAAGCAACATTAAGACAGACAGTGTAGCATGCTTGATTTGACTCATTTGCTTATCTCTTTCATTAGCATTTTGCTACCTGACTGTTTCAGAGCCAGTTCTCCAAGTGTTAAAATAACTCACCAGCTTGACAGCTATCATATATGTCTGGCAGTATTAACAAAGTGCAATCCTTGCCATGAAGTTAAAAAAAATGTATCAGACACCTACTTGCTGGTTGCCAGAGGACCAAACCTCTGAGCAAGAGAGAGACAAGAGGGAATGCTGCACCACCGGCGAAGTTCAGGCATGATGAGGAGCCAAGACACCTGCTATTTGCACCTCCTGGAAAGGGTGGAGTGGAAGAATCCTGGAAATCTTTGTTTACCCTCGGGAACTTCTTTGTCACATCTCTGAAAGTCTGCTCAAAGTTTCACTCTTTGTGCCAGACTCAGGGTTGTGTTTGCCTCATCCTGTGTTGTAGAGTCTAAAGTCATCTGCTCAAGGATGCTTTTTAGCTGTGTGCAGTGCGCTGCACAAAGTACTGATAAGGCCCATTCCTATGCTGAAAGAGCTGAAAGAGCCCCAGCCCCTCTCAAGCAGTAGCAGTTTCCTGCTTCTTTTAATCTTTTGTTTGCTCTCACACAGCTTTCTGGACATGGGCTTGTATTGCAATCCTTTTGTTATATGCCTTGAGTGATTAACTCTAGTGCCTACTTCCAATGGTACTCAGTTTTGCTGAATATTGGTGTCATGAAGTTACAGTTCAGTTAAATACAGAGATTTTACCAAGTGCAATCCTTGGACTTGT
This sequence comes from Cnemophilus loriae, assembly GCA_013397755.1. Classification (NCBI taxonomy): domain Eukaryota; kingdom Metazoa; phylum Chordata; class Aves; order Passeriformes; family Corvidae; genus Cnemophilus; species Cnemophilus loriae. The sequence continues at coordinate 834,084 of VZTF01007007.1, read as the reverse complement.
CTTTACTAAAGATTGAATTACATAAACAGGTGCTGCAGAATATCAGTGTTTGGTTATAGTCCTTCTGATCAAGAGCAGTAAAAATACATAGATTGACAGAAATCAGAGCCTTGGAAAAATAATATGTCACTAGTGTATTGCATTTTAACCTTTTCTCATTACCAATTTTCATCAGAAAAACTGTGGAGATGCACCTGGGTACAGTTTTAGGGTTGTGATTTTATGCTGCAGTTATTGAAGGGAATCATTCACCTATGGTCTCAGGTTGGATTAGACTCTACTGTGGTCAACCCAATGCCCACGTCGGCCATGCATTTCCCAGTGTGAATGTGGATTGTAAAAGAGATAGATGCAAACAACAGTAATGCAGAACTATTAGTACTGTGTGTCTGTGTATTAATATTATTTGGCTGGGTTTTCTGTTAGGGAAAAAAAAAGGTAATTTCTTCTTGAGATCAAGTGAAAACTCAGATTCTCTACATCCTGTAGGAGACAGGGAAATAGTCTGATATAAATAATATTTCTTTGGGATAGACACCCAGAAATAAAGCTTGTTTGACATTGTTTCCTTTCAGATTATAGTTTGCATTACTATGGAAATCTGAATCCACATTCTTTCTTTCATTATTTTTTTTTGTTTGTTTGTTTTAGGACATGTTGTTTTATCCCTTAAAAAGATTTTTAAGCAGTCTCCTTTTCCTGGTGGAAATTTCTCTTCCCAGAGAAGCATTTTGACAATGATACTGATTAACATCCTTTCGCAAGGTGAATAATATGTTAGGCGAAAATGTAGTAGAGTTAGAGAATTTGGCACAAAATTGGAATAAGGACAAAATGTTGTCAGAATTGGGTGCTGGAAGCCATATGCTTCCTTTTTGAAGGTGGGTCACGTTTTTAGCTGTCAGATGGCTAAGAATTCTCACATCGCCCGTGGACTTCAGGCAGAGACAGGTTTTCACCATGGTGGGAAGGCAGACCTGCCTGCTACCCCCAATTTGGCACATGAATTCAAAACTTGTATGACAAGGCATCTGATTTATCAAGCCTAATTTGTGACGTGGAAGGACTTCTCTTACCGAGATTTGTTTTCCACTCTTCCTGGGGCAAGCTGTCATTTTGCTACAGATTTTGGAAAGTGGGAAATATTTGGTGTGTTGGTTTATATCTTTCTCCAGAGGATTCAACTTGTAAAGTGAAGTGCTTGAATAGAAATTTCATCTTTATAAGGACACAAACAAGTTTCTTGACTTGTGGTTCTAAGCATCATTCCTGTGTTTGAGAGAACAGAAGGACAAAGATTAAAAAAGCTAGTAAAACTCATAAAATTAGACTTCTCGTCTCAACCCCAAATAGGGCTAAAAGGTAACACACAGACTTTTTTTGACTACACTTTTATACTAGCTTAAATAAATCTGCTCTTTTTATTTTCCAGTTCTTCCAAGTGTATTTTTAGGAGGCTGCAGTTTTATTGTGATAAGTTAGTATAAGTCCATATCCAAAGAACTAGTTTCACTCCTATAGCATATAAATCAATCTATTTATTTATTTATTTAATTGTCCACTAAATTTTCTTTGAAATTCTAGATGAGGCTTCATCAGAGATTTTTCGAGTGGTGATACAAATATCTCTGTTGACTGTAAGTGGATTGACAGTACTATTGTGTCTCTGGGTCTCATTACTAGAAAAAATTTATAGCTCTTGATCCTTGGCCTCCTTTATGTTTTCAGTTGTGGAAGCACAGCGCCCAGCAGTTCTTGTCCCTGTCCTGAATTGCATGACCTCTCAGCTAAGGCTAACAGATCTTCCATTACTGATGTCCCACATTTCATCTTTGTGATTTCTGGTCCTTCTTTTTGTTGCCAGTGAGTTGACTTCCTGTTCACATTTATATTTAATATTTTGTTGGTGGAAATTTTAAGCCTAACTAACCTGGAAGCCAGTCCCTAGAGTACTTCATCAAAATCCTCCTTCCCATATGAATATTTTTTTTGTGTATGTAAACTACTGGCATTGGTAGCTGATTCCAGAACTGCTTGTGACTATCGGAATACTCTTCTGAGTTCCATCTAGATTAAGAATTACTGCTTTTGCTGGTTTAGATTTTTAATGTAAAATACTGGTTCACAGAATCATAGAATCATAGAATGGTTTGGGTTGGAAGGAACTTTAAAGATAATCTAGTTCCAGCCCCCCCTGCCATAGGCAGGGACACTTTCCACTAGACTAGTTTGCTCAGAGCTCCATCCAGCCTGGCCTTGAACATTTCCAGGGATGGGGCAGCCACAACTTTTCTGGGCAACCTGTTCCAGTGTTTCACCACCCTCACAGTAAAGAATTTCTTCCTAATGGCTAAATTAGAAAGAAATAAGACATAATCATATTGTGTAACTCTTGATTTGTATGAAGAGTGTATTTATTTCAACAAAAGTTAGTACAGTGATTTTTTTTCAAAGCAGACTATTTTTGAGTTTTAATCCTTTTTTCAGAGTTTGGAAGTGAAGTTGTGTTGCACTTTATGGATGTTGTATATCACAAAAAGGAGTTTTATGCAGCAATTTATCATGCAAAATTTCCATTTCTGAATGGTTTTTAATCAGAAACTTGTTTGTCTTGAAAGGTGTCTTTCTAGCTTTCCAAGTAGAAGCCAACAACTATGGACCCAGTCACACTGAGAGAAAAACTATCCTATTTTCTTGCAAATTAGTTTTAAAAAAAGAAACCACTACTGGTTATTAAGAGATTCTGTAGGAAGCTTTGTCCTGGTGTGCTCATCCGATTCTTTAGTTGCTACCAAGTCATGTATCCCAGTCATCTCAGAAAAGAACTTCTCCTTACTAATGTTTGCTTTAGGTTTCGTTTGATGATGCAGTCTTTATTTTATATCCTCAGCTGTCCTTTGTTTAATTCGAAACTGGTGAAAGTGGTTTCTGAGTGGCTGCACTGCTGTGGCTCTCATGTGACTGAGTGGCATGAGCCCTCAAAACAGAGCTGGCTACCAGCAAAATGGGAGCTATTTCTGTTTTCTTCAAGTGAGGGTGGCTCTCAGGTAGCTTTCTCATGTTTTTTTAGGAAGAATCTGTGCCCTTTCAGTTCCTATGTATTTGGGAAAGTGGGTGATATTTCTAAACACGTGGAAACTTTTGTGTATAAATTTATCAAACAAATTTGATATTCAGTAGTCACTGATTACAATATAATTGATCACAATTATTTCATGTTCAGTCCTCAATATGCATAGTGGTAATCAGTATCAAAAGAGGAATGTGTCCTCAGCCTTCAGCTTGAAGTAAAGGCTTTCTTCTTAAGCAACACATCAACTTTCTAATTCCAGCATTGAGTGAATTAAATATTAATTATAATATTGCAGCTAAATTAACAGAGTTCATGCATGAAATAAATACAAAAGATTATAAATATCAAAACAGTTCCAGAGTATGAAAGATTTTAGGTCAAAAGCTTTCTGCTACTATCACTTTGTTTTTAACTGATGAATATTTACCTCTAGTACTATTTTAAAGCCATTTTCTCTGCTGCACTGAACACACAAACATAAAATACTCATGAAAAATGCTCTTTAATAACAGTAGTAACCAATGGATGTTGGCTGTAGTAAAGTAAGTATTTGGCATAATTAAAAAGAAAAAAAACACAGGTTTTTTTAGCCTCTTTTAAATAGGCTTCATAGTAAAATTTACTGTTTCCTTAATTCTATGAGAAATTTCACTAAGGTTGATTGGTTTGATTTATACTGCCAGTATGGGAAAAACATTAAATGAATTTAACTTAAAGACTTCCCATGCCCAGCCGAACTGAGATATACTTTTTGATCAGACTGGATAATTTGCCTTTCAGAAAATCACCATGTTATGGCATGTACTAAGGGAGAGTTAAAAATGTTTGCCACAGTTGCAGCAACTTTTCCAAAAATGGGTGTTGACATCGTCTAGCTATTGCCAGAAAATGGGGTAAAGTGTTTGATTTATTAAAGGATAAAATAAGTGCTGCCACATAAGTAGGAGTGCTCTGCTGCTCCATATAGTGTATATGTGATGTCCAGTTTTCAGCATGATCCCTGCTTGGGGCTTGGTGGGATACATGCACAGACCCCTTATTTGAGTGTGGTGATATTTGTACCTCAGAGTGTTGAACCCTTTGAGCTTCTGGCATGTCCAAATGGGCGGTGAGAGCAATTCCAGAGTATTTGTCCTCTGTTTTTGTTCTTTACCTGGTCACCTCTCCTGAGATACTGTTAATAGTTTTGTGGAAATCATTTACAATGCAGGGACATACTTGTAATGAAGACATAAAGGGCACCATTCATTCTCCTAAACAGAGATGTCTGTCTTGTGAGGCCTCCAGCTGTGGGCCCAGAAGGATGTAATTCTCAGTCTATGGCAGTGTCAGACCTGCCAGCTATGTGTGAATGTGGAATAAATACCACGGAGCATCTCACAGTACTAGATAGACCCCTATCTGGAGGCAGCTGAATTGAGCCCTGCTTGTTTACTTCAGGTGGAATAAATCAGTTCGAGCTCCACTGAGGGTACTGATTTGGGTACAGGGAGATCAAGCAGTTTTAGATACCTACATTCTGGTACGTAAACTTTAATCTGAAACCAACATACAGACAAAATCAGGGTACTTACTGTCTTCATTGGTACATGGGATGGAGGCTGGAAACTTTTTGGTGTGTCACCCTCTACCAACCTAAAGCCATCGTGGTGCAAACTCATCTTTAAATAAAATGTGAAATTCTGATAAGTGAAGTGTAAGATACATTCACCCATACTAAGTTCAGGCACCTAACCACATAGAAGTGAAGACTGCAGTTGTCCCTCTGCTGTGAAGGTGACAGGTATTTCTAGAGGAATTCAGAGCACCTGAATTAGCACTCACACTTTCCATGGGATATGGATAGGATAGCTGTATAGGATATGCAGGGGGATTAGGATCCTTACTGATTGCTTTAATTTAAGACACATGAATCAGGGCCTGATTTTTTTCGTGTTACAGCTTCAGAGAGAACCCCTGAAATGTAAAACGAGTATAATAAAGAGTCTGTAAGGAGGGTGGAGTGATACCTCAGTGGTGTTAGGGAGACAGGCAGATATCAAACAGATTGGGTGGTTGGCTGGCTCAGGAGTTGGGCTGAGTGTTGAATTTGAGTTAGGAATTATTTTCTTGCTCATCTGCTTCAAAAGCATGACCTGATGGTTTTTTGTCAGGTATGGGATTAGCAATGGTTTATTCCAGCTGTCACCATGTCCTGCAGCCTGAGTCTTCCCCATGCAGAATTCCTAGAGAAAAGGTTGCAGACAGTTGTGATTATTCCTGTGGAGACAAAACCACTAATCAATTCCCAGGAAAACCGAAGTATTCCTAGAATAAAGTAATGTTCTTTAGGAAGAATTCCTGATAACTTTTTTCATCATCTAACAGTGATTTCTGTTCAGGGGACAAAGATTTACTCTTCATTTAGTTATGTGCTAAGGCACATGAAAGACAAGGAGGTGGTCCAAGCCAACACACCTTTACCAATGGCAAATTGTGCCCGGCCAATATGGTGACCTTTTATAATGGAGTGATGGCAATGGTTGATGATGGAAGTCTGACAGATGTCATCTACTTAGATTTCTGTAAGGCCTTTGATATGGTCCCACATGGCATCCTTATCTCCAGACTGGAGAGACATGGATTTGATGGATGGACTGCTCAGTGGATAAGGAATTGAATGGATCGTTGCAGCCAGAGTTGAGGTCAATGGCTCTATGTCTGGGTGGAGGCTGGTGATGAGTGGTGGTGTCCTTCAGGGATATGCCTTGGGACTGGTGCTCTTCCGTATCTTCATCGATGATACAGATGGATTGAGTGCACCCTCAGCAAGTTTGCAGATGACATGAAGCTGGGTGGTGCAGGTGGCACAAGAGAAAGATAGGATGCCATCCAGAGGGACCTGGACAAACTTGAGAAGTGGGACATGGGAACCTCATGAAGTTCAGTAAGTTCAAGGGCAAGGTGCTGCACCTGGGTCAGGGCAATCCTAGGCATGAGTACAGACTGGGAGAAGCCATTGAGAGCAGCCCAGCAGAGGAGGACTTGGGGGTTCTTGTGGATGAAGAGCTGGACATGGCCCAGCAATGTGCACTTACGGCCCAGAAAGGCAAACTCATCCTGGGCTGCATCCAAAGCAGCGTGGCCAGCAGGTCAAGGAAGGGGATTCTACCCCTCTACTCGGCACTCGTGGGACCCCACCAGGAGTGCTGGTCCAGGTCTGGGGTCCTCAACACAAAAAAGATGTGAATCTGTTAGAGTGAGTCCAGAGGAGGGCCACAAAGATGATAGAGGGATAGAGCATGTCTCCTACAAAAACAGGCTGAGATGGGGTTGTTCAGTGTGGAGAAGAGATGGAAACCCCATTGGAAACCGCACTGCAGCCTTCCAGTGCCTTAAGGGGACATATAAAAAGGAGGGAAAGGGACTTTTTATACAGGACAAGGGGAAATAGCTTTAAACTGAAAGAGGGCAGGTTTAGATTAGCTGTTAGGAAGAAATTCTTTTCTCAGACGGTGCTGAAGCACTGGAATGAGTTGCCCAGGGAGGATGTGGATGCCGCATCCCTGTTGAAGACCAGGTTGGATGGGGCCCTGAGCAACCTGATCAAGTGGAACGTGTCCCTGACCGTGGCAGGGGGGCCAGAATTAGATTATCTTTAAGGTCCCTTCCAACCCAAACCATTCTGAGATTCTATGATCTTGAGGGAAAGTCTGTGTTAAAATATTAGTTTAACTTCTACCCATGTTTCAAGGTAGAAATATCCTTGTTTACGTTTCTGAACAGGATGGTCTGAGGTGAATTCCTGCAGGATACTCAGCCTAATGACTTACAGGGTTTCTTCCTTCCCCGTATTCTCTCATTGCTGTTTGAGTTGCTGTAACCTTAATTAAGGTTGCCTTCTTACAGTATTTTTTTAAAAAATGTTCTTGGAAGTGTTGAACTGCTTGTGAGTTTAAAGCAAATTAACAATACTTCTTTTTTTCCCTCTTGAAAAGCTGTTTTACAATATGTCTCTTGTAAACTTGCATCTTTCTAAGTTTCTGTATCAGAATTTGAATTGATTATGGGATTTGACGGATTGTATCCCATTAGCTCTTTGGCTTGTAGGAAACAGCCCTTGACCTATTTTTTTAATCTTTATTTCATAACTGTTTTCAAAACTGTCTGGAGATCAAAAAAGCAGGGTCATTCATTTAAATTTACTTTAAAGACCAGTGGTTCATGGCTAATGAATGTATGGTTTATTAATCAAATGTATGTAGCTGAAAGAAGCCAACTACAATTCACTTACAATTGCGATTTTACCCTATTTTAACGTTATTTTAATGAGCTACAGATTTGAATGTGGGCTTTGTTCATCTGTTGCTTCCACTCAATTGCAGTTTCACCCTAAGAAGACACAAGACAGATTGATCAGGCTTCCAGTCATTGTGAGACTTAAATGAAGTGAACAGGGCCTTATGTTTCAAAACCAAATGAGAGGATTAAAGCAACAAAAAAAAAAAAATTCTCCTATGTTATCTGTCTGCTGTTCTTAAATTTGATTAAGCTACTTGCCACTAAGCACTTTTGGTTTTACTGTAAATACAGCCTAGAAATAAATTTTCATGGCCGCAGGCACCAATCAGCAAGTGATACCATGAATAATTAGCACTTAGAAACACTTGTTCATGTTAGAATATTTCTTTGATTGCCATTTCCAAAAACACACTCAGATAATAGGACAGTACATTTCCTTAAGGTCTAATTGGGATAGAGCTCCGTGCCAGCAGTTACAATAGTAGTATAAGCAAACTTTTCCGAATATTTAGATTTTGTGTGTGTGTGTGTGTGTGTGTGTGTGTGTGTGTGTGTGTATGTAGTGCAAGTTTATATTTTATGAGAACAGAAAAAGGGAGAATAACTTCAAGTTAAACTATAACAATTTGATGCTTTCATATTTTATTTTTTAAACTACAGCATTCAGTTTTGGGCTATAAAAGGGACTTTTGAACCTGAATATGACCATATCTAATATTACCTTTGCAAAATATATGCAGATTGCAATGACCTGTAAAATAATTAAATGGCCTGTGAAGACAATATCAGCAAGAATTCTGTATCCTACTTTTTTCTTTTCTGCTTTATTCTTATAAGCTCTCTGATTTGCTTGAGAATATCTGATAGGGAGTAGCAATCCTTATGAGTTATACTGAACATAAACTCTAGGAACAGCAATGTAGAAGCATAGCTCAGTTTTATAGACTTTTGCTTTGGTTTGTATGTTTAACTTCTGACATAAGTGTGTTTGAACTGTGAAGACCGTCAAGAAATACTTTGAAAATATTCATTATTCCAGTAATAATGTTCTATTTTCCAAATATGTTTAATTTACCTATTCTATATTTGATTTTGATGCAGATTACCCGTCTGATTTTATGTACGCTTTTTTGTCCTAAATTGCCTTTTGAGTTTCTCATTAAAAACTGTTAAGTAGCATAGCAATCTAACCTATCTGCAGTTGATCCCACGTTTCTCATGTACCCAAACTCTCACCCTACTCTAGTGTGACTTTTTGTGCAGAAAATCCATGGCTGCAGATTCTGGTGGCCTGACTAATGTGGGATTATTCTCCCAAATGACTTTATAGATTGAGATTTTAAAGAAGAAATACAAGAAATAAATTTTGTTAATGCTGAGACATTTTGCAGGTATTAAAAATGCTTTTACACTGGAAAGCAGCTATTTAATCCCTTAAAAGAGATGGTTTTGAAAACTGTTCTTTTTATAATGCTTTGCCTACATTAAGTACAAGCACCAGCCAATTAATGCAGGATCTCCATGGAGCAGGTTACATTTACAGCTGGTGAAACTGAGGCAGAGGTGGAAATCCGGATTTCCTGGTGTGCTTAAGCATATATCTCCAGTGACTGGCATCTCTGTGGGACAGTTGAAGCACAGGCTGCCATAACCGTGCACTTTTAATTTAGCTGCGGTGAGAGCAGTGAAGGGTAGGGAAGCTGTGGCAGTGTAGGGGTCACTACGTGGACTTGGGGCAGCCTAGGTATATCTTCACTGATGTCTGTAGCACCAAGATGAAAGCTGACTGGGGTTTGCCTCGCTAGACTGTGAACTGTACCTTCATTCAGTATCCGAAGGACAAATGCAATCTAGAAATTGTAAGATTACAATCAGATTTGGGAGTCCCAGACTCCCAGATTTGCATGGCTTTCTCTTGAGTATTCAGACTCTCCTTGTCTTGTTTAAGTGTTAGACTAATGTCTATCAGCCTCAGGAATTAAATGTGCGAGAATGAACACATTGATAAGAAAAACTAATTTATAATCAACACTGAGTCTTTATGCAAAAATTTAGAATAATGCAGGGCTTAAATCTGTCTGATTCCCACACATTGTTTGTTTTTAAATAATGTGCTGCATGAAGTACATTTTTTGTGTTCCAGGGAGATGATCATTAATAGACCTTTGTGTTTTCTCAGCCTTTGTGTGGCCATATGTAAACCTGAGGAACTGAGTTCTGTTGTGTGCATCTGTGTCTAGCTGAAATCAAAGGTGATTTGACATTTTTCACCCCGAATGATAATTTAGGTGAAAAAAATATTGGTGGTGATTTTGAAGCACAAACATATTTGCCTTCTGTATGTTAATCTTTATGCAAGCCGTGTGATATTATTTAAGAAGAAAGCTCTAAGAAATATATGCATCTATTTTTAATAGAGTTAGATTACTTTATGTTTCATAAAAGTATGTATGAAGGCAAAAGCACATAGTGTGATGAAATTTTGTAAAGCATTTGTGGGCTCGTTTTCTGCAATGCAGGGTGTTTGGTGGCACAGTCAGTGAATATTTCTGTATAGCTTTGCAGCGTAAAACAAATTTCTCTTGACATTCAGTATATGTAAGTAACCGAGAATATAGTTCATTTCAGTTACTGTTCAGTCATCTAAAATCAAAGCATTTGGAATATTAATACTTAGCTTTGATATAAATGAGTAATCTACCATGTATTAAGCTTCCTCTGTTTAAACTGAAGTTTCCAGATAGCACAGGATACCATCTGTATTTTTTCATATTATTATTGCCCTCATAATAAGTTCAAGGTGAGATTTTCAGGCAGTAAGCTGCAAGTCAGTTTTCATATAAACACTTTAGAAAAGCCATCTTGACATCAGCGGCTTATGCAGTCTTCCATCTATAATGTAAATGACTACACCTGCGTTATTTTTATTTCTTCATTATTTTTTGTCCACTCATTTAAAAATGCTTAAAGCATTAAAAACGTTTCTGCAAATATGTGTGAAAGGAGACAATTGTTCTTGTAGGAAAGGCCAGGAAAACACACAAAAGAGGCCACAGTGAGACGATAAACATAAAGGTCCAGGAGGTATTATGATGAGGTTCACAGATACTGTGTTCCAATCAAGCTCAATAAGCTCTGAATTCCTATTATGTTTCTCAAGCCTCAAAAAAGACATGGGAAGAAACCAAAAGTTTAAGTCAAATAAAAAGCACTTAAGCCATGAGCACATGAATGTATAGCTGGGTAATGGAGCTTTCATCTTTGAAATAAAAACAGTTCAATTCAATTGGAACTGAAGTTTCTTCCCCCTTTGAAAAAGTTTATTTTAATGAGTTTCCATTTTATGCGTGGGCTGTTCTTTAATCGATGCTGCTCCATTGAAGTTTTACCCAATGAAGACACAAGACAGATTGTCCAAGCTTGCGGCTATTGTTGGGAGTTGATGAAGTGTATGGGCCCTTATGGTTGATAACAGAAGTAGATGGTCAGAGCCAATAAATAAAACTTTAACTCTGATTGTTGGGTGTTTTATGCTGAAAAGCTTTCTATTACCATGAATCTTCGGTTTTGAAGGACTTGTGAACCCAAAGGCAGCTTGTAGCTCTGTCACACAGACTAAGTTGGTCAGACAAGCAGCAATCTGTCCTATCCAATAAACCCAGTTTTGTCTTTTAAATTCTAGACTTCTCTTCAGGAATCAACGTTGTTAATATCTTGACAGACCATTAACTTCATAATGCATGTATCTGCTGCCCTGTTGATTTATCATAAAAAATTGATGTTTGCAGAAGTTAAATTGTGCTGTCCTTGATCGTGTTTTCACAAAGCACATATCAGAAAGAACAATTTTAACAACTGGAAGTCTGTGCTAATGTTTGAGGAAATTATTAAAATATTTTTGTGACGTCACTGAGAGTCACAAATGCAAAAGAACCCCAAGGTGATTCATATTCTATATATTAAGGAAAGAGGATATTAACTTAAAGGTTTGAGTTTTTTCAATGATAAATGAGATTTGTTTAACAGAGAGAGCAGTCTTAGAGCCAGATATGTTTGTCGCTTGGTCCAAAGAGGACTCAGTGAGCAGAAGAGCAAATAAAAATTCAATTAAAGTTCTCTGCATATTTACTGAAGAAATGCCATTCATTTCAATTTTAAGAAGAAAATCTGTTTAACATTTGTGTTATAACTGATTTTGTCTGATCAGCAATACTTGGAGTGTGGCTGCTAGTGGCTGGAGGTGTCGTGCTGATACAGTGGAAGATATCTGACCTTAGAGATGCATTGTGTATTCTGGAGTTTCCTGATTCTTGGGGTGAGAGGGAAAGAGAGGGGGTAAGAAACCCTGACCGGCTGGGAAAATGCAGGGACTTCAGGTGTGAGTACTGTTGCAATGGATTGCAGTAGGGAAAGGGTAAGGTTGTGGGGAAACAGGAGAAAGGTTTCTCTGGAAATGTCAGTTGTCTACTCACATGAAGGTCACTTAAGATCAGCCCCTTTTAACCTTCCAAGGTTCTTACTCTTCCTCAGCATCTAGTTATCAGAACATCTTTCGTGAAGTAGCATGGCTGATATTTGTCACGTGTGGTCTGTTCAGTTATTCCTTACATCTGAGCACAAGGAAACATGTTTTTGCTGTCAGGGTGGTCAGACAGAACAGGTTGCTCAGGTAGGTTATGGAGTCCCTCATCTATCAATACATGGTCCTGGACAACCAGCTATAAATGACCCTGCTTGAGCAGGTGGGTTGGACTATACAATCTCAAAAGGTCCCTCCCAGCCTAAACAATGGCAAGTTTTTCTGTACTATGCAGTATTTTATTCTGGTAGGCATGTTGCTTGGGTTCTAGTACTCCATGTTTTTGGCCTGTGTTTCAGGAAAGAGAGGAGAAAGAAGTAGCTTGCATGTGGAATAGAAGGTCAGTTTGGCTGCCAAAAAATCCTCTTCTGTAATGATGACCTTTTAAACTGCAATGGTAATTAAAGCCACATCCTCTCAAATACAGGACATGGAGAGGGCGGGCAAATCTTTTTGGTGCATACTTATTATGCCTTACATAAAAAATCTCTATTTGTCTTAATATTAATAATGTTAATACAGTTTCAATAATATTTATACAGTTTCTTTACTAGGTGGCACTGTACTGAATGTTGTTGATCGTTCTTCACTCGTACATTTGATGGGGATGAAAATTCCATCTTCATTATTATTTTCTTTCATTAGATGACCTGAATTTTGTCCATCTCCTAGAGGAAGTCGGCCTTATGAGAAGAAGTGGCACAGGAAAATGATGTACAAGGTGTGGGAGATCAAAAGGATGCATTTAGTGTACACCAAGGAATCCTTGACTGTAGCTATGGTGCCCCTAAACTTTGCACCAGTATGTGTTTAAGGACAGGTTTTTGATGACGTATAAAAGCCCTTATTGTGCATGCAGTACAGTAGCTACAACTGCTGTGCAATATGCCAACCCTGGTCTTCATAACCATGAAGATCTTATATCTTCTGTGTGCTAAATTGTACGTTGTTATATGATATTACCATGCTCTTGCAAAACGTGTGTTAACTCAAAGTGTGTTAGATGTTGTAATGGAATAAAATGTTTTGTGTATAACTGTTGGGATGTGGGTAGCTGAAAAGGCTTAATTTAGAGGAAGAAGCTCTGAAATACTTGGAGGAAAGCCAGCTACTAAAATGTTTGTGAAGAGTGGACACAGATGAAGCCAATTCCATGGCAAATTAAAGATCAGGCTAATTTAGTGTTAACCAGATTTTAGCACCCGAGATGAGTTGCTCAGGCCCTTGTGAAAGTGAGTGTGCTAATTGCACAAATCACAAAGAACTTAACCATCATTTGTACTGTGCAGGATCTGGTTTGGCTCTCCCAAAGCCACTAACTGAAAGGATGCAAAGGCTTACTACCATCCTATTCCAACTGATGACACTTCTATCCATATTACATTTATCTGTTCATTGCTGTGGAAGAATACCATCTTCCAGGCACTGGTGGTAGCATGACCTGTTAATAAAGCAGAGATCATACATTTTCATGAACCAGATCTTCTTACTGCTTTCTGTGTACCTTCTGTAATACGCGTGGAGATTTAAACAGGAATAGTGATACAAAACTCTGGATATTATTGTATTATGTTATGTCGAGTGGCTTTGTGCAAACAGATCTCCTTGCTGGGGAATATGCAATGTGAGCTCTTGCAGATGAGATTCATTCCCTTGCCATTGCACATCCTTGTGCAAAAGCTTCATTGCCAACTCTCTCCCTGAGAGGGCCTGTGACTGTACAGATATCCTAAATAAGAGCAGCCTGGACACCCCAAAGAACCAACTGAGTGTGAGAGAGGCACAACCAGCAAACAGAGTAATTCAGAGAGTCACTTTGCCATTTCTGGTTAGCACAAAGAGAATTCTCTGGCAAGTTTCAGATTCCGGAGCTCGCTCTCAGCAGAGAGAGTTCTTCTCCTTCCTAAGGCATCTAATTATGAGTCTGTTCCTGGGTATTACTTGGTACAGGGAGGTGTGCTTGCATCTCCCTCGTGAGATAAAATTATTCCTCTCCCTCTAATTACATGTGGTAAGAATTTATTCTTTTTACATTTAAATCAGTTTTATATCAACTTTCTTTTGCCTTCTAATACACCTCAGGTTATAGAGTTCCTTTAATTCATCTACTAATGGAATTGGAGAGTCTGAAGGTTGTTTTCACAAAGATGCTCTGAAGGATGAGCATCTGTATCCATGCTTTGCCTTGGATAGACTAATTCTTCTGGGGATTTTACCAGTTTCAGCAGTTACACATTGGGCAAAAGGGTCCTCGGCAGTTAAAGTCTGCTGGCACCCTAACTTACTTCCTTCTTAAAAAAAAATTCTCTTCTCTGATACAGCATCAGTAGAGCTTAGTGACAGTATCAAAAAGGAGAAGTGTAGCATGAGTTGGGTTTTGTATATACTGGTTTAATGAAAGGGAAGGTTGTTGGAGGAGTGCTGTTCATCATATAAGATAATTAAAAATGTGCAGCTAGAATACTGGCTATATTTTGAATAAATTTTCAGCCATACGTGCTTTTCCATGCTTCACCTGCAGCTGTGACACTTAGGAACCATGGAACGTATTAGGAGCAAGCACTTTGGCTATAGCAAAGGACCGCAATGTATGTAAACCCCTGTTGAGGCTGCGTCTCAGCTCCCTAATCATGCTCCAAGCTCCAGCGTCATCCAGGAGCTGCACAGCCATTCAGTAACAGGCTTTGGCTTTTCTGGTCAAGCTGGAGCAGTTAATGACTGGCACTCTGAAACCCCACGTTGCACTAAGCAAGATGACGGGTTTGGTCAGCACGTTGAAGCACTGACAGTCTGACTTCTAAGTCTTTGGAACGTAAGGCAGCATGCAGTAGGAAAACTGTACCTGCTAAAGTAAACTTCTATTGCCAGAAGATAAAGAGGATTAGAATTCGATTTATATGATAAAAGTACTGGCTAGAGGCTGTAATCGCTGGCTGTCCTTTATTGTAATCCCCCAATTGCCAGATACGGGTCAAAAAGGTAAGATGTACTCTTTTGTACCAAAGCAGTGGAGTAATGAGGACATCTGTTTTCATATGGTACTTGACACACACTACCAGAAATTTGATGTCATGCTGTCCAAACTTGTACATCATTGCAGAATTGCATTAGCTTTTCTGATTGATTCTGACAAGTCACTGACAGTTTTTGAGGTGAAACACAGACATGACAAAGGGCAAGCAGAGGCTGCATATGTCAGCTGGAACACTCCCTTGTTGACTCAGAAGGGTGAAAATCTCTCAGTCTTGTCTCTATGTGCCCCTTGCTGCTGTTTAAGCTCCCCAGCCTTGCAGCTTTAGAAATTATGTGGTTATAGGAGTGGGTCCTTCTGAGATTTCACTTCAAAGAATTATAGTGCTAAGGAATAATTTTTTTTCATGGGTTAATGTGTGTACCCATAAGTTAAAAAGTGTAGTTCAGTAAATTTATTCATCGGGAATCAGGAAAGGTTGATTTCCTTTATTGTATCACACCATAAACATAGTAATTTTTGGGTTGTATTTATACATCCATAAACTTCATTTATCCTCATGGTGTCAAGCAAATCCATTTTCTTTCCAGAAAGTGTCAACATGTATGTATGAACACATAGTGTTTTAAAATAACAATGCTATGAAAAAAAAATAAATTGTTAGCTTGCTTTTAATGTTGTAGGGGCTTGGGATGGTTGTTTTTTAAGAAAAATAAGGACAAATTGCACTCCAGTGATGATATATACAGGTTTACGAGCTCTGAAACAACACAGGATTCCCTCCGGTGCTACTGTCAGTAAGGTCAAATGCACCATTTGTTCTCAATATATATTTCTAGGTATGCTAGCAAAAGAGCAAATGATGTGCTGTAGCATAGCAAGTCAGGATCCCATTCTGTATTACCATTTCTCATTCTGTGTTCTGCTCCAAACCTTGTTTAGATGGATGGTAATTTTTTGGCCATGGCTTGTTTTGTCTGTTGCTTGAGAATAAGCTGATCAGCAAATGGAGGCCAGTTATATTGCAAACATGTGGAGCTGAGACACTCTGTTCAAGAAAAGTGATGAAAGAAGGATGTAACATAAATGGGTGAATAGTGTATTGCATCTGGTTCACCTTGCTAGACTTGGACACTGGTCTCAGGATCAGCTCATGTATGCCTTGGTTTTGCAGATAGGTGTGTGCTACACTTGTTTGACTGATTTACACTTTTTCATAAGAAAACACAAATGCAATGATCCATTTTAAGTGAGATACTGAAGTTGGAATTTATTATTTGAATTAAAAGATAGCTTCAAACTATATGTTCTTATTAGTAAAAGAGAGTTCCCCTTTCACATTTTGTTTTGTTTTGTTTTGTTTTGTTTTTTAATTAAATAGGCCAAGTCTTTTTGGCGTGAGTCCAGAGGAGGCCCACAAAGATGATCAGAGAGGTGGAGCATCTCTTCTACGAAGAACTGAGTTTGTTCAGCCTGGAGAAGTCCTAAACAACAAATTATTTGAATGTTGTTTGGATCAGTCTTTTTCATGAGTTTAGACATTTTGTTTTGAAAGGGTTGTGATCTCTCAGCTAAGTTAGTGCAAACTAACTAGTTCAGTGGAGTGCACTTGTAGATGAACCATAGACAGCATTAACAACTCTTCCTAGAGAGGAATATGTCAAAGAAATAATATGTGAAGCAAAGCAACAGACTGCCTCACGTTATTGTCATATAAATTCCAAGAGACCATTTTATCTTAGTGCCCGTTTCTCTACTTGGCTCTGCGAAATTGAGCAAGTTAGATCCTTTCAAAGTGTTTGATCTGTGGTCACCTATTTTCTTTTTCCTCTGGGGATGCAGGCATCTCCTGGTTGCAAGAGATTTGCTTTTCTCAGTTAACCATTGTGGACATCTGAGATGCAAATCATTGATTGGCAAAGATTCAGGGATTATACTTTGAAAGCTCCTGGCATTTGGAGGCCAGTGTCATCTTATTTTATGTGGTGTTTGAGCTGCTACTGCTTTACTGATCATGCAGTGGTCATGGTGGTGTTTACAGGTGTGGTTGATATTTCTGTGGCTGCAGAGAACTATGGTGGAATAGGCAGACACACCAGAAGCTACCTTGCTGCTCAAGTTCTGTCATTGAACTGTCAGACTTCATATGGACAAAGCTGGCCCAAGCAAGAGAGTAAACAACTTCCTCCATCTCCCACTTGGAAGGAGAAGCACATCATGATCATCTTTGATTGTTTCAGATTCTAGGCTGAATAATTCATATTCGAGAATGATTTTGTTCTGTTTTGGACACCGGAGAGACTTGCAGAAGTCGTGCTCTCTTTTGGGAAGCCTTGTGGTGACCAGTTTGAGCTGGGTACTCATAGAGGAGAGCAATAACAAAACAAACAGCAATACAACAGCTGAGATACAAAAAATTGTTGACTTGTTGCTGCATTTCACATCCTTAGTGCATCCTTTTGCATTCATTTTGTATTTTACAGTGCAAGTTTGCATATAAAACCATACATCACTATCAAACTTGCAGTATTTGGGAGAGATACACGGAGAAGGGTGATCAGCATATTCCTTAAAGCATCTTTTGTTTTGCTTAAATGCTGTTGACTTGAATATCCATTGTATTTTTTGTGATGAAACTTGGAGATATATAAAAAAGTATTCTCTGTTGGTTGTGCATACATAATTTGAGCTCACCAGCTGGAATCACATGTATATGTAAATGACGGCAGATTTGGGCTCATAATTGTTCAAATTGGCTATGGCATTTGTTATGTCAACCCTGTGTTCTCAGTGCTGACACTTTAGATTTCAATCAAAATTTTGTTAGGCAGAAGTCATAGAAAACTCCATTCTTTTCAGTGTGTGACTTTCTCATGATACAGTCTGGAGCTAGCATACACCTAAAGAATTATTTTAGCAAATGGCAGTCTTTTAATAGTTTAGTCTGTGACATAGCCTTAACAGGTTATATTCTTCAGAGACTTCCAAGCTGCCCATCAAGATAGTGTCCAGTACTAATTACATATTTTTCTTTATTCTGTGAATGTAAGATAGAATGCCTTTCTCGTTTTTCAAATCTCTGTTGCTATTTTAGCCTCCTTATCCACATGGGCATGCTGTAGATGTGAATTATTAGAGACAATTGCTAGCCACAATGGCATTTGTGAAATTAGGAGCTATATTACATTACTCTTAGAATCATAGGATCATTGAGGTTGGAAAAGCCCTCCAAGATCATTGGGTCCAACCTTTGACCACATCTAAACACCACCATGTCTAAACCACTGAGTGCCACATCCAGTCGTTCCTTGAACGCTTCCGAAGGTGGAGATTCCACCACCTCCCTGGGCAGCCCATTCCAGTGCTTAACAACACTTTCAGTGAAAAAAGTCTCCCAGATGTCCAACCTGAACTTCCTCTGGTGCAGCTTGAATCCATTTCCTCCTGTCCTGTCGCTTGTTGCCTGAGAGAAGAGTCTGACCCCCACATGGTTACACCCTCCTTTCAGGCAGTTGTAGAGCACAATAAGGTCCTCTCTGAGCCTCCTTTTCTCCAAACTAAACAACTCCATCTCTCTCAACTGCTCTTCATAGGCTTGCTCTCTAGACCCATGGGGTTGTTGTGACCCAAGTGCAGGACCTGTCAGCTGGCCTTGTTGAGCCTCGTACTGTTGGCCTCAGCCCATCAATCCAGCCTGTGCAGATCCCTCTGCAGAGGCCTGTTCAGCCCACAGCGTACTTCTACCTTCTGGTGTTCAGCTTTTCCAAATTGTTGGCTGTTTCATTAACATATCCTCTGATTTTCTGACATGCCTAGAAAAATCCCTCTCCCTTCTTCGGCCTCTGAAAATGTCAGGTTTCTGTCCATACCAGGCTTGATCTCTGGAGAATTGCAGCTTGAAGAAAACCAACTGTGGTTATTTTTCCCTCCTCAGAAGTTCTGTAGCTGTAGCAGTCATTACTTTTTTAAGCTTTCATTTATATATTTGCTGTTACAATTCCTTTGATTCTGAGCACAGTCACACAGATTAACAGGCATCAGAGCAAACCTGGGCAGGCAAATGGCTGCTCTCATAATATTTATAAAAAATAATGCCAACAGTTTCTCAGTTAACCAGAGTCCTGACTCTTCATTAAAAAGAATTGAAAATTCAGTGCTGTCAGCCTTAAAATCAGGGAGTGACTAGCACAGAAATATTAACTGATCTGGACTGTCACAAAGTACATTTTGGTGTCTTAGTTAGGTAGGGCTTAAGCAGAGTAGAAGTGCCTTAAGGCACAGACCAATTCTGAGCTTTATGTTCAGAAGCATTTTACAGCCATGATAATGTATCTCTGAAATTAAGCATCCTAAGCATGGCTGATTGTCTTTTAGTTAATTTATCACTGTGGAGTATCTATACAGTCACTTACAATGACAGGCTGTAGTATGGACAGTAAACCCTTCCTGTGGCAGACTGCATCTGCAGGCTTTGTCTGGACCTGTGATATAAATGTTCCTGATAGGCCTTGTTTTCCTACCAGACAAGGTTGGTTATTCTCCCTGTTCGTGCATATGTATGCGAGGGAAACAAGGAACCACGCTGAGTAAAGCTGGAACTGCTCCAGTTCCTCCTTACTCACCCCAATGTCCTCCTGTCCCCCAGCCTATCTCAGCAGAGAACATCTAACACATGTCCCCAGCTCACAGCGCATCATCTCCTGTGCTAGACACTCCTCTGTTCAGAGACACACAGGTTTTTATCATGGATCTTCTCAGGAAAAGTGTGTTTTGGCCATCTTCAATGTAAACACTTAGCTGCCCTTCTGACTAAATAGGTGCTTGGTTTTGCCATCAGCAGTGTAAATTTTATGCAGTGGTTGTAGGCCAGATGCTTTGGTCACAATACCTTGGTTTCTGAGCATCGTGTTCCTGTGGAACTGCAAGTCTGGGGTGTATATTTTAAATTGCCTTTTATGGTGGTAAGTAGTCATTGGTAAGATCGTGTTTGAATTTGTATGGTACAGTGTCTATGAGACTAATGTGTGTTCACATCCTGAACTCCACATTTGTGTATTCCGTTCAGACTGTTGATTATGGCCTGACGGATAGCCTGTTAATATGGAGCTTAGCTCTAGTACCTCTATGCCACTGGTTTTAGTATGCTGCTGAAAGGGAAGCAGTACATTCTGCTTTCTCCCTTCCCACACAGCTCCAATGTGTGCTTTTTAGAAATAACAATTTCTACCATGGTCTGGATTTCACTGAAAGCTATTGCAGAAACAAATATATTCTAACATTTCAAAAACATTACTGCACATTTGTCGTGCTGGTTGAGTGTGGCAGCACCATTTCAGCATTAAGTTAATTGTAAAGAATGTGTTCCTGGGCATGGCAGCTTGGTTTCTGTACCAAGATCTGGATTTCTAAAAACTTGCTGATTTATACCCCATTAAATCCAAATGTTTTTATGGTATCAAAAGATTTTTAAGTATACTTTTTATTTAGAATGCTTGTTAAGGTGTAAATTATAGTTAGAGCTGAGGAAAAACAGAAAAATATTTCCCTGGAAAGAGTATCGTGGTGACTTTTCAAAGCAATTCTTTGTCAGCCTGAGAGGTCTAAGGAAGTAAAAGGTAGGATATGCTATAGGGAGACCAAACACAGAAACAGGATATGAGATTAGAATAGGCAGACACATCTATTGATCCAGTGGTGAAAAGGAGTTGTTCCTCGAAGTTCAAGTTCAAATTCCTCAGTTCAAATCCAATGTTTCCCATGTTTTCTTCCCTTAAAAAGAAGGGCTTAGTTCCTCTATGAAAATGTGATTTATGGGCAGAACAACCTGCCCAATAAATTTTCTGTCTGGAAAGTAAAAATGCTTTGATAAGAAATAATAAAGCAACAGTGGAAGGAGTTACATTGTGTTTGTCTTCCAGAAATAAGCAAGGCTTTGAGCATCCTTTTAAGCCTTAATTTCATCTAAGCAGTGTCTCATTTCAGAGACTGACAGGTAAAGTGATTGGCATCAGGAAGGCAGTTTTCTCTTTGCTCCTGGCACCCTTCCAGTGCTGTGATTCGTGCCCGAACACCATGCAGCACTGTTATAGTTGCTCTGCAATGGTTTTCTGCTTACAGCAGAATTGAAGATGCACATAAAGAAGTCTCAGCAATGGAGCTTTGAGTCGAAGTGTAAGTGGATTTGTATGTAGGGGAGTAACCATTCCTTATCCGTTCGGATGCAACAGTTGCATAGCTGATATGCAAGAGGACAAAGCCCAAAGGCACGGAGAAGTTTGAAGCTTAGCAAACTACAAGGAGATGTTCAAAATGTGAGGGTGGCAGTATTGTTTAAGATAGATATAGATAGATACAGATATAGATATAGATATAGATATAGATATAGATATAGATAGATATAGATATAGATATAGATATAGATATAGATATAGATATAGATATAGATATATCAGCTTTTCTTTTGGAGCCTCTGCTTTCAAGGTACTACAACTTTCTTTTTAAAAGGGAAATAGTTTCCAAAATGTAGTGTACAAGATCTGGCTTGGCAGAAATTGATGCAAGGGGTTTTGGTTTCTTCGATTCAATAGCAGCAAAACTACACATGTGAAAATAGGGGAGGGGGGATTGGTGGGACTTTGCTCATTTTTGGGCAGACAGATGTTTCCTGAGATGTTAAAATAAATCCATTTGGTTGTAGGTGAGATAGTACTTAAAATGCAAGCCCTCGGTGTAACTGAACATCCACAGAGCCATTATTTCAGCTGTTACAGCTCCTTCAGATCATGGAAGGTGACAGGAGTACTTCTGAGAGATGTAGGAGCTCTTTCTTCAAGCTTTGGTGTCCCTGCTGTTTCACAACAGTGGCTTATCCACATTTTTCTGTGCATGTTTGAGAGTACACGAGTGGCCTCATGTACCAAATAGCTTCTCAGTTACTGGCACTTGGTACAAAACCAAAGAAGTCAATGACAAGATTTCTCTCCAGCAGACCTTGTATCATGAACTTTCAGTATGTACTGAAAAGAAGATACCAAATCAAAGCAAGTTTTCCTTCAAAGAAGCCAAGATATCTTCCCACTGAGAGAAATTTTCTTGCCAAATGCTGGCTCCCCAACTGTGGCCATCTTGACTACGGAGCTATTTAAAGCGAGGATGCAATGAATTTTTTTCATTATGGCAAGACTTTATTTCACTTCTCATGGATGGCTGAGATGTTGATGCTCAAACTTTCCTTAAAAAATATGTTCAGACAGAAATCAAGATCAGGAAATTTCAGAAGGAAAGTGATAATTGGGATGAACTGAAAGTAGAATTAAAATGGACACTGTTAGCATAAATATCTGTGTTGTTTCTGCTTCTATAATCATATTCATTTCTCTTCATCTGATATAGTCTATCCTTATTTAAGTCAGAGCACACCCCACATGGTTGTTGCATCCACTTGAACGTGTACTGTCTCTTATACTCTCTGACATGGTTTATAGCTGGTAAAGAAAGGGCATTGTAGGGGTGGTTCAGAAACTGGGCCCAGATATGCCAGTATGGTTTAAGATAAATGCCATTGCATTGGATGAGAAACTGTCCCTTGTCTGATCCCTTGGATGCAAAACATGGATGTGGCATTATGTACATTAGGAGGCATCTTGTGTGAATTCGGTTTTCCAAGTTCGCTGCAAGGTTACGTGCCATGGAATAAGTACTTGGTGCTTCAGTGTTTAGTATTGTTGCCCTTATGATGAACAATCAGTCTTTTTGACAGAAAAGAGTTACCTGTTCCAAAAATTTGCATCAGTTAATCATCTAGGTTATGTAGGCAAATACAGCTCCTCACTGCCTAAACACCAGTCATAGTACTGAACTTGTTTATTTAAAGGCATGAATATGCACATGCCTGGTTTTGATTGGGATACCTCATTTTCTCATTTCTGCCTTTGTTATGCAAGAAATATTTACATTCATCTAGCCTTCCTTCCAACCACACTGTTCTTGTTGCTGTTTTCCCCATTGCTGTACCCCCTGCCACCAGTCTTCTGGTGAATCAGGTGTGTGATGCACACATGATTATCATCTGCTCGTGTCTTCTAGCCAGACTATGCCAAATCTCACATATTATTTTGCATAATGTCTTTAAGAGACCACCGTTCTTCTCCGTCTGTGTATCCCACATGCTTGTTGGGTTACCTGCTCTGTTATGCCTTAGTTATTGCACCTCAGCATATGACCACTGGGGATGAATCCATCAAATGCAACATGCTTAGTTGCATTTTTGCAGTCTCTCATGCTTTGTCTTCTCACTGATTCAACTAACCTTTCATACAGTATCCAAGTATTTACACACTCTTCCTTATCAGCCCAGAATTCCAGTTCATCTTTGAGGATATTGAGGATATTGCCCTTGAGAAATGACTTTCAGAGCTTGCATTTCCTTGTGACTACACAGAAAATGGTTTACCTACTTATGTGCCAAGATGACTGCTAATTGATGTTAACTAAATGCTTTTCCTATGCTAATTCCTTCTGTCTTTAAACAGCTGTTGTCTATTGTCTAAAGTAAGATCTTTGAGGAAGTAAATGCATTTTTCATTTGCTTCGCTTTTGTGCAGTACCTAATGCAATGGGTTTCTGATCCATGATTTAGGTTATAGACACAGTTCCAAAAATAATAAAGTACAACTAGTTTGTTCTAGTGATTACCTCTAATGGCATTGTTTATGTCTTGTCTTTTTTATAGTTTTACTTACAAGCAGTACCTTTTAAAGTCCTGTAATTTCAAAGTTGGAACAAATCATTCTGAGATTATAAAATAGCAGCATCCCTAGCTAAAACCTTCCATAAATATTCAGGACTACTGAACACAAAAATAAAGAACATCAGCAATTTAGACTGCATTTCTGTTATTATTCCAAGGCAGTTTACTGTCTTGGAAAAAAGGAAAATATTTTTTCTCCATGTGCTTATGTTTTATAGTACTTTGTTTATAAACTGTTAGACTGTTTCCCTGAAGGAAATGGTGAGAATGAATTCAAAGCCTGTTGAAGCTAGTGAAGCATTAGTCAGATTTAACATTTGTTTATTTGTGCCTTTTATACAGAAGGAAGGTTGGGTGTATTTTTTTAAGAAAAATACACAAATCTGATTGCAGAGCTACAAAATTGGTAAATTGTCTTGAGGGCAGGTCTGCCCCCTGAAGCTGATTTTAAATCATGTTCTTAATTGACTGAATTTAAAGATGACTTCTCTTTGAACAATCTCATATGGATAGCAAAGAGAAATCCCAAATTAATTTATTGTTGGTTTGGACTTTTTCTGACTGATACTCCAGACTTCGTTTGACAAGATAGGCATCACCAGAATAGTTACCTAGAAAATGAATTCTTAGTTTCTTATACACAGATTTTAGTTTTGACTGAAAAAATAGTGGCCTCTTTGCCAGAGGCAAATTGTAATCTGGCAGGCACACAAGGCCCTAAAGACTTCAGAGGAGCTGAGCAGAATGGCCCATATATCTCATTTTAAAGCTTCCTGCAATAGCTTTGAGTCCAATGAGGATCTGTGTGTTGGAAAGATCTGCCTCTTGACACAGCAACAGAGGAAGAAAGATTAGGAAGGCACTGTATTCCCTGCGTGGAGGCCCAATTTCTTTCTTTATCAGAATGACCTTAGCAATGGGCTGCTGGATATGATAAAAGTGGTTTTTTACCTAAATCAAGATGATGATGATGCTGATGGTCCTCACTGTGTCATCAAAATTTTGTGCTGCGAATGATCAAATATAGGATGGAGAGAATTTCAAGATCTAGTGAGAGGAAAGAGAAGATGCGTATTGCCCTGCAAAGCTTTTAAATTTCCTAAATCTGAAGAGTGCGCTGTGTTTTTTGAAACCACTGATTACTCTTCAGGGAGACTTAATAAGATGATGACTTCTCTGCTGATGTGTGTGTTTATATAAGGCATGCACATTGAATAAATGTACATGTAAAGAGATTGCCTTAGACCCATTCACACTTTCACATGGATGTGCAGTTGAGATAAGTGTGCGCAAAATTCAGACGCAGTAAGCTTTCAGATAAATGGGACAGGACCTCTGTTGCTGAAAATTAGCAGAGCTCCTTTGACATCAAGGAGTGTAAATGTACAGATCATCCCTGTCGACCCAGCCCATCCTGCCTTAATTTATATATACCACTCTTTTCATTTCTGCTAATGAACTGGATGGCTCTTTCTTTCTCCCCGTGCAGAGGGGGGTTAGTCCCAAATCTGGGAATTAGTCTGGGAGCCCCAGCTTCTGTCCAGCTCCAGCTGTTTAGCAAAAACCCTCTGGACTGAAATTGCCCTTCTCCACCACTGCAGGGGCTTGCAGGCTCAGAGGAGTGATTGAGCTGGAATAAACTGAAGGTCCAGAAGACTGTCATCTCAGGTGACTTTCATCTTTGTGCAATAACATCTCGTACACTGTTTCCAGTGCCATTTGTCCTCTAGATGGCCTGGAAACCAAGAGCTCACATACTTTCTGAAGGTGTTTGTTTTGACTTCAATATGGCCCAGATATAGCCAAAGGAATTCAGTCATCTTCCCATACAATAACAAAATAAAATCTGGTATCAAAACAAACCACAGGTGAAGGTTTAGGGAAGAAGGTGTACTGAAGGTAGGCCAGGTGAAATGTTTGTTGCAAATCCATGGCATGCTGCAGGATGTTTCTACTTCTCCTTTTTACGAGGTTAGGAACTTCTTGAACTGATATAATGATTTATTGGAACTGAGCACAAGACAGCTTGTCATCAGAAATCATCAAAAAACCTCAGGGAGAAACACGAAGTATTCCTCCACATTTCCATACTGTGGTATTAAAACTCACTGTTTATATATATTATATATTGATATTGATATATGTATCCTATATACATATATATTCATAAAGCTCTATAGGTACTTTTTTAAGTAAAAGAAAAAACATAAGATGATTTGCATCTTAAGGAAAAATTACCCTGATAGTTCTCTCTAAAGAAGGAGGCTCCATTTTATTTTTTTCCCTTTAATGTGAGTGCTTACAGGTTGTATGTTAGGCTTGTTTTGGAAGAAGCTGGTTACTGAAGGAGCCTAGTTCTGAGAGCATAGGATTCATCCTTCAGGATTCAGAAGTCCTGAGGGGCAGAGCTGTCAGGAGTCGTTGACATTTAAAGGAGAGGAGGCTGTCTTCTGTGAACGCTATGCAAGTCTCTCAAAGGTTTAGAAAAAAGGGAGTAAATGCAAACTATATATAAAGACTTGAAGGCAAGATGCTCCTGGTAACCTGCATGACTGCAGATGTGAACTGCTGCACCACACTAGATTCAGGTACAGAGGATGAAATTCACTGTTATCCTAGTAACACAGCTGATGTCGACATCCATTCAAATTCATTTTGTTTACAGAGGAAGAACAGAGATCTTCACTGTTAGTAAAAGCTGTTGTGGAATATGTTGGGATAAGAGAAAAAAATTACAAAGATGGATTCAAATTAATTTGGAGTCACAGAAGGGAGACTAGGAGGCATTTCAGAGATGTAGTAAATTAGTACAGAGATCTTTCACCTCCAGCCACTGGGTTCAAACTCATGCCAAGCTGCAGGCTGATAACAAACGAGTGATTTAAACTGTGTCCTTACTAGGGCATGGCCATTGTTTCTTGTGTGTTCCTCTCCTCAGATGGAAAGTGTTTATGTTATATTAAATGTCAGAGTGTAGGATTAGTGCTTTGTAAAATTTACAAAACTGATGTATTTTCAACATTAATTATGATATTTAAAAGAGTAGCTTTGTTGTGATTAAATTAAACTATTTCAAAACACAGCTATTGAAATTAATGCAACTGTTTTATAGAGCATTCTCACAGGAATATGGAAGCTCTTTATGCTCTTATTTATACATGAAGAGTTAGTGTGTGTATGCATATACTCATAGTCATTTTTTAAAAAAATAATAAAAATACTAGGGAAGGGAATTGTCTGTTTTTAAAAACCTTAAACCCTTAATCTTTCCTTTTTACATAATAGCTAGACTTGGATGTAGCTAATGTCATTTGGATGTTCAGTACAACATATGCTCAAAAGCACAGCCAGCTATATTGATAAGATAACCCTACTTCTCCACATACTATGGGTACAGATTTGAATTTAACACTGTTAAGCTGTGGAGGTGAAATGAGAGATCATGTGAGGCCTTTTTCAAAGATCCAACCATAAAGCATACATTCAAATGATACCAAGTGATAAATTCATAAAAGTGGAACAGCTCCATGTTTATGTTTCTCTCACGCTCCATAACTCAGACATTTTGCAGATATGTTTGGTTGTGCCATACGGTCTTCTTCTATCAGAAATTTACAAAGATCTGAATAATGTTATATAAAAATTGGGAGAAAAGCTCTGGTATTTTTCATTGTTGCGATTATGGTCTGGTGCATGGTATAGGTGACAGAACACCTATATCCTAGACAAGATGAGATACAACTTTTGGTAGGTATCTCTAACTGTGTGAAATAAATATTATTTTATGTATTTATTTTATTTTGGAAATGTATTATAATCTCTCATTGCTAAGGCAATATTTTATTAATCATTCTCTCCTGGAAGAAAAATAACATCACACTAGTCATCTGGGAATTCTTACAGTTCTGGAAGCTACATAAGACAGCCTTTATCAAGAAAATTACCTTTTAGAGAATTAGAGAAGCATAGATGTTTGTTAATAAAAGCCCAAATGTATAGCCTAAATGTGCCACTCTTGCTCGCTAGAGTAATTCTGTTTACTTCAGGAGAAGGAACTATTCCTGTGACAGTATAAAGCACCTAGTGAAATTTTTAATTTCCTAAATAATTCGTCTCTGGGGATGGATAATGCATATCTGAACATTTTAATTGTAGCGTATTATATTATATTTTCAGACTAAGAGCTAGCATATACAACAGTTTTCAGTGGTATTGTATAATGGGTAATGTCTCTGATTAAAGATTATTTATGTGCTAGGTTTTTTTTATTATTATTATTTTTATTTACTTCATAGACATACTTCACAAAATATCATGGGCTGGCATCTCTACAGTAGCTTGGAGCTGCTCTTTAAAATGTCCTTGACTTTAAATACGTATATAGCCAGAATAGGCATATTCTTGGCTTCAATGTAATTTGCCTTAGTCCACTCTCTGACAAGGCTGTTTAGGAGGGAGGATGCCAGTGGTTTCCAAGAGGAAAATTTATACTGGGGGAAATTCAGTGTTTGACAGTAACACAAAAGGACATGAGAGGCAGGTATGAAGGCACCTACTACAAGTGATTCCAAATTTTAACTGGACTTTCCTTTGCTTCTGCAATACTCACAGTCGGAGAATTTATTAATAATTAAATAAAATCAGTGGAATCCTTCTGACATCGTTCAGCTTAGGGGGAGCTATTAATGCACTGCAGTATTTTAACAGTGAGTCGTATGTTCTGCTTGGGCTGTGTACTGGGAAGAGTGTGACTTTGCAAAGAGGAACATGAAAGGATAGCAGTATCCTTCCTCTGCATTGCATTTTCTTGTTCTTTCACATGCTGGGTTTAGGGAACAGGACAGCTAAGAATATTTCTTTTTACCATGACAAAAAAATACCCCGCAATTTGAATATTCTGTTTCAAATATAAAGAACCAGCCTAAATCTTGGCATCCCTTTCCAGTAAGGATACAGGACAGAGTACCTTTACAGCTTTACCTGTGTGGGCTTTCGAGTTACCATCTCTAAAATACACCGTCAGCTCATGGGTGCTGCCTCCTCTTTCATGTCATGTTGAAGACAGGGCTAACAGCTCTAAGGGCATTGTGAGCCTCCCAGGGCCCTCCTGACTCTCTGCAATTCAAGACAGGTAGTCCTGAAGGTTAGTTCCAAAGCAATAATGAGCTTTTTATTGCCACGTGATAGCCGTCTGATTTCTTATTTTCAGGTAATTGGTTGGTTTGTAATAGAGGAGGTGAGGATGATTTAAGAACTTCTGGAAACATGCCTCACTGCATTAGCAACTGAAACCAACCCAGACTTAGCTGAGGTTTTTTCATACTTTTCAGTTGAGTATTTTAGAGATCATTAAATGTGAAATTAATTAATCCTTATGATTCCTTTGGGAGATGGAGGATTTTTATTAGTCCTGTTTTACAGATGGGGAAACTGAGATAGTTTCAGGCAACTCACTTCTATGTGGTGAACCACTGGTGGAGCAAGGATGACAGCAGAACACCTCCTAACTGGTTCCTAGGCTTCTTCCTCAGCTGCAAACCATGTTGTTTTACTACTGGACTGCTGCATCTCCAAACTCTTTTATACCTATGCCAGCTATAAGTGCATTAAGCTTCCTTAAGTTCAGGCTCCAGGTGTCACAAGTTCTGCATCCAGTGAATGAGACATATTGTTAAGATGTCTGCGAAAAGTTTAATTTAATAGCCTTGCCACACTTTGCATAAGAATTCTGGGAAAGCATGGAGTGCAGGACTATTTTTGGTGTGCCTTTCATTTCCTTTGACCATACCAGTGCTTCTCTCCAGTTCCCTAATACAATTTCTTTTATCTCTCTGTGGCTGGAAAATCTCTTACCCTGAGAGGCATTTAGAGGCAGAAGCTGTGCTGAAAACAGCCTCGTTTACTGCATAGTCTTAATTTGCTCCCTGAAAAATATCTACTGCTATGATACACTGAGACTGTGAAAGAAGAAATCATATACAAGCCTGCAGCTGATGGCTGGATCATAACGTATGAAAAGAAAGTGAAAGGGATGGGAAAAGTGAAAGCACTGGATATCCTTAATTCTGATACTTACTTCCTAATTTTATGCTAGTTAAAACAAGGTACCTTTAATATGAGATTTAAACTGTCATTCCTTGGGTTTGTTTGTTTCCCTTGTATTCTCAGAGGGCCCAAAGGAACCACGCTGCTTGCCATTGTAACAACTTCCCATGTAGGTGATGATCTCCCATCCAACGCTGGCCTCTGAGACTACGGCACATGCTGTTTCAGCTTGTTAGGAGATTAACAACTTTAGCTGAAAGCGTAATAAGCCTTTTATCCTTTAGGCACCAGCTATTACAGGGTATGCACATCACGTTTGAACAGTGCCCTATCCAGCAGGATTGAAAAAGAAACAAAGGAGTATGGGACAGTCAAGGGGAGAGACCCCATCAGCCTGGGACGGGGTGTATTGAGCCCCGGATGGTTTTGCTTTCTGACTGATTTGGCTGCTCACTGAGTTGATGCACAGTCTGCAAAGAAGAGGGCTCTGCTGGGGTAGTGGCTCCTGGGGACTCTGCCTCTGTCTGCCTTTAACCATGCTGTATTTCCTTTTTATTGCACCTGCAAGCAGTACTCGGGAGCAAGGTACTAAATTTTGTATACCGTCTGGATGTCAGGAAGCATTGCAAAGAGGGGGGTTATATTCCAGTTAGGATGCTGTTTCGGCTTTGCAGATAATGTGAGTGGGACAGAGTAGCTCCAGGTTTGTTTTGCTCGCTCCAGCATGCTGAGCTAGGTTAAAAAACATTTTCATTTTCACCTCATTTTTCAGAGAAAAAATCTTCGCTATTATTATTTTCTCTCCCTCTCCAAGAAACTCATTTTGTTGAGAACAGACAGAAAAAATCCTTTGTTTCTAAAGTCTTGTTTCTCTAAACCTCATCCTGGTTGTAAATCCAGGAGTAGCAGTGTAATAGGTTTTGGGCCACGCTTTTAATACTGTGAGGTGGATACAGAAACCTGCCTTAGACATTTTTTTTTCAGATTTTGACTTCAGAAGAAATGTGTGATATTTCTGTATTGGTAACATGTTGTTAAATTTGTAAGGCAGATCACCAGCATTATGTTTATGGGCTTAGTTCATGATATATTTCTGATATGTCCATCCTTGGATCCAACACTGACTTCGGTAGAAAGTTGCACCCTTCTGACTTTCGGCCGTCAGCATATGGTAAAAATACAACTTTCAGCAGCCCAAATGCTGCCCCATGTCTGCTGATCTCCTGGGTCCTGGATATTGAAATATGATGGTCTAAGGACTCGTGTCAGAAAGCAGAGAGTGAGAGCATGCTGGGACAAGGTGAGGGGTGGCTGCAGCCATACGGATGTCAGCGAAGTGCAAAGCAATACCACAGGCCAGAAAATACTGCAACTACCTCTTGCATTTTGTATAAGCAATTTTCCAGTCTGTTGTCTTCTGTCAAATGCAATGTTCTGAGACATTTAAATAAAATAAATACTGCTGTTGAGTTATATTTAGAACCATCTGAAATTTCTCTAGTGAAACTCCCAGCCAGGCAAAACATGCCGGCTTTCAGGTTTCTGTACCACTTGAAGCTTCATCTGGGTTTGTCGAAGAGGTTGCTCATGAAATCTGATGGTGAAGGTGGCTGCTTTCCAAAGGAGGCTGGCAGAGGCTCTACCTGCCACTATGGATACTGCTGGAAGGCTTGGGCAAGCCAGGGCTGGGTGCAGGTGAGCCTCGGCAGAGAGTCGAGTTTCTCGCAGGTGGAAGGTCAAAAAAGCAAATGATGAGACAGGCTGCTAATGGAAATTGAAATGAAGGTTTGCATAAACCTCCCACCCCTGCTCATTGTAATCACTGAGCTCTCACATTTGCCTATCTTCCCAGACATGCATCGCTTATCTAATGAGGATGGGTGTTGGTGTAATGAGAACCAGCACATGTAGGGGCTGGCCAAGGCAAGAGTAGGTGTGTGGAAATCCCTCTAGAAGTGGGGTGAGAGCCCACTGGGATGGGGGCCATGGTGGGGCCCTGGAGCGGGGTAGCCTGCCCCTGACTTGAGCATCCATCTCCTTCCCTCTCTCCCTCTCTCCCTCCCCCTCCTCTAGCCAGCACAAGGTTGCTCCCAGCACACCATCTCTGCCCTGGGGAGTCACCCTAACCCTAAAGTGCTCCCCAGGAGCACCATTTTGCCCCCTGGGATGCAGCTGGGTGGAGCACTCTGCTCAGCTCTAGCCCCATTTTGTGGCTTCTTGAGCATGGAGTATTAGGTGTGTGCATCCCTCTGGTTTAGGGAGGAAGGGAGGGAGGCTGGCAGTGCAACAGTTTGTAAGGCTGGGGCCACTGCTGCCACATAGGCTCCAGTTGGTGCCACAGGGGCTCCAGTGCATGTTTCACTGCACTTTTCCCCCGATACTAACATGCAGGCTAATGGATTTTGATAAAGCAGCGAGTGATGTTCTGTCTCCCTTTTCCTAGTGAGATGGGGAGGGGAGGCTGAGCATACCTTTAAATCACTGTCCTTTTTCTTCATAAGGATCCCCCAAATAATTTCAAAATATGCAAAGGATTTATTGTAAAATAGACATTCATGAGAAAGCAGACGTATTTGTTCATGGCAGTTGTGGTTTAGCTGTGAAAGTTATGTAATAAAATGAAATTTTGAACAGCATTTAAAATAATTGCATAAATTGCTTAACAGCTTGTTTTATTTTTTAACTCAATAGGACCCTTTTTCATTCATTTAAGAGTTAACCTTGTTTGATAACGTGCTAGGAAGTGGTACAGAAACCTTTATTCTTCCAGAGGGTTGAATTCTTTTGTGAGATATGATAGACAAAGCTGGCATCCCTTGTAGAAGATATGTAAAGCCTGTCTCCAGACATTGTGACATTGCTACAGACAGAGTTTGTCATCCATAAATTTACAGCTTATTTCAGTCTATTCATAAATTGACTAAATTTTTTTTTGAAAGAAAAAAATATATATAGGTGTATAAAATACCCAGTTACAGGTTGTGTTCTATTTAGCCCTTGATTGAAACGTATTGCTCCTCAGTATCTTTTAGCTATGAAAATTATAATATGGAACAGAGATTAGAATGAAATTATCATGGCTAGAAGGCATTTACTCAGTGGTGGCAGCCACATAAACCTGAGCCCTGAGAATGATGATAATGCATTAGGTTCTGCATGCCCGATATTATTGCTGTACATTATGTATGTTTCATTTATACTATTTCGCACACACCAGCAACGCTGACAGATAGGTAATT
The DNA here is from genome assembly GCA_013397755.1 of Cnemophilus loriae. Lineage (NCBI taxonomy): Eukaryota > Metazoa > Chordata > Aves > Passeriformes > Corvidae > Cnemophilus > Cnemophilus loriae. The sequence goes on along the minus strand of VZTF01007007.1, from coordinate 801,147 downwards.
ACTCTCTGCGCCAATGAACACTTATCAGCCCCGCCGCTGTTTATTGCTGGGATGAAGTGCGCTTGTCAGTCAAGGTCACTTGTTTGTGTGTCCTTTTTAATAGTTCTTTCACAGTTGTTGAACTTTGCGGGCGGCTCTTATGGCAAACTTCTGGCGGGTTGCTTTACTACGTCGCCTGCCTTATTAAAGTAATTTGTATTTGTGGCTTTAATTGATAAACAACCGATTTACAGGAAGCAGGACTGGAAAGAGGAAGGAGCATTTTGCTGGTCAGCTGATCCGTGGGTATGCTGGGTCATGGATGACCTCAAAAGCAGTGTTTTGCAGAGACCCTCAGACCCCGCTGTGCCACCAGGTGAAATCTCTTGTGATAGACATGAATTTAATGGTAATGGATACCAATACAATCTGCAGACTGCTGTAGGGCTACTGCTTTAGCTTTTTGGTAGAATATTTGCTAGTTCTGAACAGAGCTCTTACTGTTTGCACCCTCAGGACATGCATATGAAAGACGAAGCCACTTTGTTTGTCTTCAAATCAGGGTTTTCTTTTCTGCAAGAAGCCTCACAGAAACTCTGTATTATTGCATAAAATATGCTTTCCAGGCTACGTGTGTGCCTCTAACCTTTTTTTTTTTCTATTTTAAAAATGAATAGTGTCAAAGGTATTATGGGAAGCCCACAGTGTCTTTGGTTGCAAAGAAAAAGTTCAGAAGCTTTCACTTCCTTCCTTCCTTCCTTCCTTCCTTCCTTCCTTCCTTCCTTCCTTCCTTCCTTCCTTCCTTCCTTCCTTC
>VZTF01007007.1:746027-800310 GCA_013397755.1 Cnemophilus loriae | reverse complement strand
CCTTCCTTCCTTCCTTCCTTCCTTCCTTTTCTCTTTATTAGAAAAAACAGGATAACCTCCAGGATATAATAATTCATCCATCTGAGATAACTGGAGCTATATCCTTAAGCCTGTAATCACCCCGAGTTTGTGTGTTGTGAGATTTATACTGCAGTTCGTTATTACCAAAGAAACAGTTAAAAAGGATTTATGTAGTGTGTGTGTTGTACAGAATTTCTGTATGTTCCAACTTCTGCACTCTGGTGCCTCCTTGGTCATTTTAGTAGAGGACACTATTTTGAAGTGGAGACTGAACATTCAATTAAATGCAAATTTTATTCAGGCATTAAAGCAGAATCACATTCATTCATTAAACTCAAATGATGCTTTTATTTAGGAAAATATATCAGCACATGGTAGCACCACATGCTGCTTATAAATAACTATGGTGATTTGGTTGTGCAAAAGTATATAATTTCATTATTAAAGGATTTAAACTCCTTACAAGGTGCATGGTGTCCATGAATGTTTCACTTAATTTGATTACATCCATAGAAAAAGCATTTCACTTACATGGCTAGCAGTGGGTCTTCTGTCTTACAGCACTATTCTAATGCATTATGGTCCCAATCCCACACTTGTAGGTTCTGACTGGGCTGGATGTGTTTAATATTTTGGGTACATAAATGCAGATTTGAGCAGTTCAATTTGTTTCTGAATCTAGCCTACCAAGCTTCCACATTTTCAAACCACTTCCTTTTCTTAGTTCTTAGTTACCAGAGTGTTACAAAGAAAGGGGTTTGATCTCATGTAGATAGCATAGCATTAATTACCCTGACACTAATTAAACTGCATCAAACAAATACCACCGTGTTCCTCAGGGGGACAACAGAAGGCAGTTTAAAATAATTACTGGAGCTTCATGCATGTGTGAAGTTTTCATTACTCTTAGGACACAAGCAAAAGAGATTTGATATCATTAAAATTCCCCCCTTTAGTGTTTGCAAAAAAATGACTAAAATTTCCTCGGAGCATATTGATGTCTAAATAGTAGTGATTCCAGTTCTTGAGAATAGTAACTTTTCTTCAAGAATTGTAAGCCTGTGAAGCAGGAACAGGTGTTCCAGTCCACATTCTGGTATGATTATGTATTAGCTTATGTTTGTCAGACCATTTCATTAACCACCCACTGCTATCACATATACATATACTTTGTTCTTTCTGAACCATGAAATGAAATGCATATATCTTCACTAATGCTTGCTATCAACGTAAATGAGAAAAGGAGGCTTATTACCAATCACTGCTGCTGTGAAGCACACACCTCTGTACAGTTACAGGTAATAAACATCTTTTTGTAAGTAGGAAGCAAGATATATTGAGTTCTGCGTACAGTAAGAAGCAGACGTGCCTTCCACTGTACTCCAGTGTTAATAGATCGCAATTCCCAGACATGTACACATTCAACAGGATGTCCTAAAGCACTTTTCTGAACCAGAAGGTGCTATTACTCTTCATGCTCATTTATATCTTGCAAATGTTTTGAAGCTAGCAAAGCTTTGCTGGCCAGTGGTTAATGGGCATCTTCTCCAAGGAAAATGGGAGCATGTTTACGCCAGTGAGCAAGTGCCAGTTTCTGGATCAGCTGTTGCTCCTGTCAGAGCCGGCAGCAGCTTTATAGGCACTTTGAGAAAGTGGATGGAAGAATGATGTCCCTGCCTGGGATGAGGGCTTGGACCAGACAGCCTTTGAAAGGTCCCTTCCAACCCGTCCCATTCCATACGGTTCCGCAAGCCAGAGACCGACAAGCAAAGATGACACCGAGGCAGTAAATGCAGACAACGCAGAGTTCCAAACTTGCTGCAAGTTCTGTACTTTGCTAATGCTTACTTGATCATGCATGAAGCACCGCTTTCCGTTTTCCAAGTTGGTGAGTGCGTGTGCTTCGTGTTTCCCGATGCTCTAAAAGCCACCGAGCCCATTGTACAGGGTCATTCAGCCTCTTGATTTCTAGAGGTCAATACAGCATTAGTAAACTTCATTGAATTTAGTACTGATGCCAGGGGCCTTTGGTGAAAGGTATGTGAGACAGAAAGCATTTCTAGCTTTGCACTACTCGAAATATTCTGAGCGTGCGATTCTTTCTCAGAATTTGATTATGTACAGTTTGAATGTATATAGTCATGTATCATAACCTGCTTATTTTCTGGAACCTTTGAGGAACTATTTAAAATATTTCTATGTAATGGAAGGTCTGATTATGCTGATGGTGCTTCTTTTTTTAAATTATTGTCTTGATATTGCTAAATCTGCTGCCTGCAATATAACAGTGAATTAGGGTTGTGCAATTGACAGAGTAAGTAGAGATGATCAAAACTGATTGGAGAGGAAATACAAAATTAATCCAGTTGTAGGATTCTGTGAACCCAACAAACACGCACAGCAGAATACTTTTATTTCTTTGGAGCCAGATGGTTTGTCCTATTTTAAGCTGATAGATTCTTCATGCATTTCTTTTGGATGTCATTGGTTTTAACTGCCAGACAGTATCTACTGTTAGAAGTTTCCTTATTCCTGGATTATTTAAAGAGTATTTTTGGCACATTCAAATGATCATACTGTACACCAAGTTAATTTTTCCTTACACTTAGCTCATACGTGAAAAAAGTGTTTATATAATGAAAAAAACCCTCTAAAATGAACAGTTCTTTTTTTCCTTCTTTTGACATGATGTTGACAGAAGTCGCTTTGATGTAGTTTAGAGTCATGAATTTTCTATCTGTTCTGTTTTTCCTGGGGCTCCATCTATTCAGACATCCTGATCTGTCATTTTGCAACACTTTGTGAAGCGCTTGACAGATAGCGGTTTTGACAAGTGCTGGACATCAGCAGCAATTCAGAATAAGCAGTGTATATTTCTCCAGGTAAAGTGACAAAACGTCTAAAAGCGTAAGAAGAACTGTACAGTCTTCAATCACATTTAATGTTACAAAGCAAGACTTTTTCTGCTTTCTCCATTTATTCTAGTAGCGTGCAGTAGCTCAGACTTGAGTATCTGCTGGAATTTTGGATTGATGACTTTCTCTTTTCCTTCTATATTTTCTAGTACATGACTAATTTCTTCAATTGGATTAAAAAATGGAAGGGCTTGCTGAGACAGATCCAGAAAATTGAAGCATAGCTAAAGTTTCATGTAATAATAATTTCCAGGGTCTCCTAGTATTTAGCAGAAACAACATGTATGTGATCAATTATCTCTGCGTTTGTTGTTATTGCTTTGTTGGGTTTTGTGGGGGTTTTTTTCTGTAATGCCATTTTAATTCTACAAACATAGCATGTATGAAGAACATAATTTAGGAAAATCACCATTATTTATTAATTATTCTATTTCCTATTCCACATCCCAAACCCTTTCTTGATGGTGGTTTGTATTATATCATCCATAGGTAATCATAGATTACATATTTATATGATGTAGTATATTGAAAATGTAAAACATTTCATGTAATTATTCTGCATCTGTATTCACTCAAGAAACAGCTGTTGAAAGTTGAGGGGGATGCAAAATGGCACAGCCTGAAGATGTTCTTGTTCATTCAGCTAACTCCTTTTTGATGTGATACCTACTGGCAGGGTTGTGTGGTGAATTCAACTTCTTTGACAGCCATCAGCCCCACTGACCAGTAGTTTCAGTTTTTATAGTTAGGGGAAAGATGAGAAAAAATATTTCCATAATTTAGATTTTTTTTTCAGCTGCTGGATCGAAAACCCCTGCCAACAGCTATCTAAATCAACACCATGCCAACATGTTCTGTAGTCCGAAGGTCACTCAAACATCTGGCCCCACAGTCTTGTTCTTTAAGGTTTGTCACTGGGCAGCATCTGTTTATAGATTCTTTCTCAACCTCTCTTTGATCACTTTGACAGCAAAAAGAAGCTTCTATCACCCTTGATGTGTTAAGATAAAAATATCAGGGACATCAGACCATTGTAAAATTTGGTGCAATTTCATGTAATACTGTGTCTGCATTTTTATTTTCTTAAGTTTGGGATTTTTTTCTTGACTGAGTTAAAGGGAATTATGTATTACTTTCTGCTGTTGAGATTAAAAAAAAAATATTGTCAGAGCTGATATGTTCAGTGGGAATGTGAAAACAACTGCACTAAGCAGGTCTTGCCTAGCTGAGCTTGGTCAGCATTTAAAAAAAAAAGTTTAGAAAGTGAGCAGAGCCGGCATATTTAGCTCTAGTCTATTTTGAGTAACGTGTTATCTAACTCCTTTTACTATGTCCTGTGTATTCCTACAAAGACCTACCTATTTCATGAAGGTTTATATATACTTTTACGTGTTTAGATATTTCTCCTATAAATAACCATTGGGGATATGGAAATATCATAGCTTCCATGTTTCCTTTTACTAACTTCCAGTAAATTTTTAGGTCTACTGTTTCAAAACAATTTGGAATGTCTTGCTTTTTTCTAGACAAGAATAAGTAAGTTCTCTTTACCCTGGTCTTTTGGTTTAAAAAAACATTTGGTAGTCTTTGACAATGTTAGAATGATCATATTTATGAACACCACTGAAGTCTGGTTTGTACCATAATGGAAAAGATCTTAGGTTACATGTCTTAGGGAATTGTATGGTCCTATCCTCAGCAAAGGCACTTTGTTTGATGTGTAACCTAGGGACAGATGCAATTGTATTGTGAACGGATACAGTTATGGGTATGTGAAATTAATTTTTGTTTATGCACCTCCAGAGTTTGTGTCAAATGATGCAGACAGCCCTAGAGTCCTTTGTTGCTCCACAGAACTGCTCCAGCTTGGTATCAGTTGTTCACACCTACCCATGTTCAGCTGAGGGAGGTCTCCTCATGAGAACCTTATTAAATGTGCACATAAAGGCTGTAGTCCTGTACATCTGCCATGAGTAGTCACCTCCATTCTGTAGTGGTAGGTTTATGGATGTATTTCCATCTGTTAGATAGAAATGAGCTGCAAATTCTTTTAGTCTTGGCTAATGACAGCCAATAGGTCACTAAAATTTTTGACCATTATCAGCCGAGAAAATAACCATATGTAGAAATCAGCAGCAGGCCGATCTTAGTTGGGCTCTGTCTAGCTTTATAAAATGATATAGGAATGCATGTATTGAGTGGCCCAACTGAGGGGGCTACATCCCCACTGTCCTCTGAGGTGTAACCATCTTGGGCCTTGGGAGCATGGAGCAGTCTGCTCTCGACTGCTGGTAGTGTAACAAGAAAGGGACACCTGAGCAGTGAGGGGTGGTGCTGCTGGCAGATTGGAGCTTTAGTTGAAAACTCTGTTTTCCCCAAGAACACAGGACAGTCATAAAGAATCTTAGTGGAGAAGCTAAGTTTGCACCCAACACAGAGGAGAGAAGAACTCCGAAGAGCAGGTATGGCCTCCTTACCCACCAGAACACCCCACCTCAGGGGTGCTCAGAATGAAGAAGGTAGAACTTAATCCTTACTAAACCATGTCCAGTAGCTGTGAGGGGCAAGATGACATGGCCACTTAATGAGATTTCTTGCTGAATGAAAGAAGGGAAAGGTCAGTCTTCAGAGATATTTTTGGGAAGAAGTGACAACATTTTGTTATAATCTAATATGCAAAGAAGGCCAAGTCTAAGACTGTAGATCTGAAATATACAGAGGGTAGGCGCTTCCATAGTAACTGTGAAAGAGATGTAGGCTTTGAATTTAAATTCCAGCTAGCACATTTAATAGTGTATGAACTGTTTTGGATAGATACTTCAGAGTACTTCTGACCAAGATCTTGCTTTTTATTAGAGCAGTCTTGTGAAATGGGTCCATTGCACAATCCTACAGTTCTCGTATCTCATACTTCATGTCAAGATGCTTTCTTTGCAGTTTTTCCTTCTGCGTAATCTTTCAAGTTCATTTGAAAGTATGAGCCATACTGCTTTTTGTGTGCCTTACTGCTTTTAACTGTACGTTGCTCAATCCCCATCATCCTTCCTTCTATAGCTCTTCTTTCCTTTGTAGCAATATTTTATCTGTTCTCTTTGTCTCCTCTAATAAAAGCTCATTGTTGAAGATCTGAATTAGTGAAAACAAGCCTTACATACAGGATTTGACTCAGGAAATATCTTAGCTGAAGGAGATGACATAAGAAAGCAAAAACTGTTCCGTGGGAATTCTGCCTCATAAACTTTTTTAGAACAGCTGCAGATGGTGTCACCTGCAAGAATCAGAAGGTTCATCCTCTGCTAATATCAGAGAGACATAGACACATTCTGAGAAAAATAATGCTGGTTTGCACAAGGGAAACCTTGCTGTACCTTCTGAGGTGAGTCATAGAGAGTCATTCTTGGAGGTGCTGCATGTTTGAGCAGCAGGAAGACTACAGTTAGTGCTAATTGGACCGAAAGATGGTATTAGGTAGAAGTAAGAGTCTTTATATAACCCACAAATGCTTAGGTTTAAGATGGACAAGTAAGTAATTGCACAGAAGCTGTCCAGGAATACAAAAACCTGAAAGAAAGAGAAGAATCAGGTAAATTCAATTCCTTGTGTAAGGCTCGAATGGGGTTAAAACTTCAGTCAAAACTTGAACCGATGAAGTAAATAGGAATAGATAGGAATGAATTTATATAAATAATTACATTGTGAGCAGTGCGGTAAGCACACACATGAAAGCAGTATAATTTCAGCACCATGGCTGCAAGATGAGACCTCTTCTTCACTAGTTGCAAAAAAGCTTATATTGGCTTGTGCTTTTTTATCTAGTGTTTTTCTTTCACAAGTAGATCTTAAACAATGTATTAATACAGAATAAGCAATCTTTTGGTCTGGGAGTACATATGAATGAAGACTGTATTCTCTTGTGTCTCCTTCTGGCTTCCTTCTTCCACTCCCCACATCAGAAACGTGTTTTATTAATATTTCGTATTTGTCAATTTAGGTTTAAAGAAAAGAATGGTCAAGGTGAGACTGTCAGCTCCCATAGCTGGATTTCCTGTTGACTCTAGGGCCAGCATCAGGTGTGTGCCAGGGAGCACATGGTAGGAGAAGTATGCACAGACACATGCCTTTTGCCTCTTGCAGTTTCTGTGAATCGGAGATTCAGGTTTTCTGGCCTATGAGCAGTATTTTTAAAATTTTAAACTTTCCATTGGTGGATTTTGCTGCGTGGTTAACACTTCAAACTTAATTTCTGCAGTAGTTTCCACAGGCACCCTGCCAGGTTGTAGTTAAAGGCCAGTTCTTTAAAATCTACGAGGTCTGGACCAACTTGGTTAAGATACTGCTGCTTTGTTCCCTGAAGTTCAGCATTTTTCTTTCTCTTGTTTTCTGTCATCCAGGGTCTTTGGGTGACTTCTAAATCTATTCCTTTCTTTTTCAGCTTGATGTTTGCTCTTGATCCTGTTCTCCCTTCTCCCTCTCCTCTTACCTTCTTCCCTCTCCAGGAGCTTATCTCAGGCAGCTGAGCCCAGCTGGCTGGCTGGGGATGTGTCTGCTGTGCTCTCACATAGTGGAGATGGGACCCACTTGCTAAGCACAGGGTGTTGCAGGCACGCTGTGGATAGAGCCAGTGCAACCACCAAGCGTGTCTCTGGTGGACAAAGGATGTTCTGGTGGTTAGAAAACAGGCATTTTAGTGGGATTATCAGCTCCATTTTTGAGTCAAGAAGTGCTTCTAATTAAGGATCATGGGCCTTTAATGTGTCAGTTATGTCTTCAAAATGAGATGCTGGCATTGTTCTGTGTTGTCTGGGAGCACAACTGGTTTAAAGCCCCTAGGAAGACATCCCTGATTCACTGGCTGCAAGGCAGATTTGAACTGATGGCTGATGTTTGTTTTCTGTGGTGAAACTTCCCACAGATAATATTGAAGGCTGAAGAGCCTTTCCAATGCAGACTGGAATATTTTATGTAAATAAGAAAGCAGACTGATTTTGGTGCAAAAAAGCATGTTGCAGAAGCTATAGGTATTTTGCCCCATTTCTTGCACGAACTGTTTATGCCACCTGTAATTAAAAATGAGATAATCCCAGCAATTCGAGAAAGTCTTATATGATTAATATCCATTTCCTAGTTGCTTGCTGCAGTGAAAGATAATTAATTGTAAAGACGTTTTTAGAAGCAGTGCAATAATCTTCTCTAACCAAAAGCAAATATTTAAAAAGTAAGAAAATTGATAATGCAATTAATTACGTGGATATTACAATAATCTAACCTCCTTGGTAGAAATTTGGTGCCTAGGGACAGTATTATCCACACATTAAATTGAAATGAACAATAACATTCTCTTTGTCATTGCAGTCTAGGACATGGCAGATATAACAAAACTGCAGCCCTACAGAGTTGCCTAGGTTGAGATTTCAGAGCAGTTCTTGAAAATGCAGATCTGTTCACAGAAGATCTTTCTCTAGATATCCTAAAAGGTTGTTTCAGATAGAAATTTTAAGACTTATCCTAAATGTATTCAAAGGCTTTGCATATAAAATGTTTCCAAATGCTTCCAAATTTCACAGGTGGATTTGTATCTAGATGATGGGTTAATTATGCTGTGTCTACCTGCTTTTGAGTTTTAACCTGTGTTTTGAATACATTAGCTCCTCAGGTAAGCATTCACTGAACATGGAGTTTTGTTAATTGTAAACATTGTATTTCAAACTTAGCCATATTATCTCCAAAACAAATCTTAATGAAGGAAACAATAAAAATAAACACAAACACTTATTTTTAAAATGCTAATGTACAAGAAAATAAATAAAAGATATTGTTGATAGTATACATGGAAAATAATACAGAGTAACTGCAAGCTGTTGTGCTGAATGTTTTCTTGAAGGACTGTAAACTCTTAACCAATTGGGTATATGGTTATAATTTACGTACAATATTTTCCTAATATTACAGATGGCAGTAGAAGCTCAAGATTAAATTACTTATCTGGTATTCAATTAGACTTCAACAGGTTGCTTATAATATAACAAGAAAATGAGCATTTAAAGTCATATGAGTTGCCACAGTAAAATGATAACGTACAAGTAGGTAAAATACAGCATTGATAGTAAGGAAAATGGCAGGAGTTGAATTAGCTTGGTATAGGTGTGTGTAATTATGTGTTTGTAATATGGATGTATGCTTTGTTATTTATTCATTATAAAGGAGAGAGGTCAACATAAGCTTTATTAGGAAAAATAAAGAAACAATGTATCTGTTGCAAGTAGTGGAGAAAACTTGAAATCTTGAAATACAGAAGGATAAATGGAAGTTTTTGTGTTTGATGTGTTGGTTGTTGTTTTATTAGTATTTATATATACATAGGCATATATTTCTCTGATCTTTAGAAGTCTCTACAGCAAACCATGAAGTGTCTGATGTGTGATTCTCATTTCTTTGAAGAATCAATATGCTATTCAAAGGAGCAGCACAATATGCCAGGTGGTGCCCTGTTGCTGGGATGCAGAGCAGCAGAGACTCGGAAGCTGAAGACAACATAAAGAAGTGGAGATTTGTGAAATAGTTGCTCTGTAAAAACTTTGCTGTACGAGTTTGAACTTGATATCTGATTTCTGCTGCCTTCCAGCTGACTTCACCTTCGGGCACGCACAGTATCTCCTGGGCTCTGCCTTTACCTGGGGGAGATACGAACTTGCAGGAGCTCCTGTGGGTTTCAGCAGGTGTTGCTCAAGGGCACCTGTGATTCTTCTTGGTATAAATGGGGCCCAGACTGAAAAAGAGGTAATTTTTTGCCCAAATTCACTTATTTGGAAATTAGTGGTTTAATTAAGTGATATCAAGCTTCTTAGTTTGTATTTCTGGTCTGTATGTGGCCTGGCCCTGGGCTTGAGTCAAGACAACTTGAGCTAACAGAGCTGTAGGAAGACTTGGCAATGTGAGCAGAGTTCATGTTTCAGACAGTGCTGTCCGTCAGCTCCATCAGGAGGTCGTCACCTGCACCAGGCAATTCAGAGGTGGCTACATTTTATTTCGTTTTCCTTACAAACACACTTAGAGCAAGAACTCGAAGCTACACAAGCATCAAATCACCCAAAAATAAAACTGAAACAAACAACGACTCCCCCCCCAACCAAAATAAAACCCCACCAAAAAACAAACAAACAAACAAACAAACACCCTCCCCCCCCCATCCAAATAACAAAAATCCATCTTTGGACATGCAGATCCATAATCTGTATATAGCTACACACTTAATTCTGCAGCATGGTTTGAATTAAGCATTTGCTTGTGATCTGCAGGCTTTGGAGCCCTGTATTGCATAGTGCTTAAATTTGTTGCTGGCATGGTAAGACTACGGTATTCTAATGTACGTGTCCTGAATTATATAATACTACTGAGCACCCTTTCTAATTTTCTTAATGCTGTGAGTCATTCAGCTTCTGGGCATTAGTTAAGTTGTTACATAGATGATTTCCCTCATAATTATAGAGAGTTTTGCTGCCTTGTTTTTCTCTTTTTCTTTGGCAAACGGGATTGTTTCAGTAGTGGTAATAGAGTTGCCTGTTGCTATTGTGAGTTTAGCCAGCTGTGAAGCTGCACTTATGTTTGTTATTACCCTGCAATTCGTTATGAAATGCAGCCTATTAATTATTTCACTAAAATGTAGCCACTGGACCTGTGGGACATTCCACTTTCTGCAGTTGCTTTACATTTCCGTTCATTTTAATGGAAGTTCAAGCAGTTTCTTTACGTTTATGTGTAATTTTCCTTGGCTGTCACTGCCTGCTCCTTCTAGGTACTTCAGTCAGTATTTTCCACTGTTGATCAAATTCATATTTCTGCTCAGGAGCTGTCATTGTAACTCCCGATCCCTTATTTTCTCCTTGATGCTATAGTTGAACATTGAGGCATATAGGGTTGGAGGTCAGGAGTACAACACTTCTGATTCACTGTAGAGCAGCTTTCCAGAATAATACCCATTTTTAAGCACTAAAACGTTTGACCTGTAACCCTCCTTGGTTGCTACATTTGACTTAATAGCTCCATTTTTTTTCCTCTTTGGCTCTGGTATTGCAGTGGACTTCTTGGGAAGTTAATAGCTATCACGACAATTTTTATTTTCTAAATGAAACAATGCCCCCTGGTGCTCTAGGATTCGAGAGGTCTGATTTTACAGTCAAAATAAAAATAAAACCAAATAAAATCTTTTCAGACAGATACTTACTGTTCCTAAATCTGCCAGCTACCACTCAAATGCTGTCACTGTCACTCACAGGGGATGGGGAAGAACACTTGTCAGCACTGAGCAACAAAGAGAAGTCACAAGGAGAGTAACAGGGAATAAAAGCAAATTACAAAAGAGACAAGTCCATTAGGCAGGGTAAAAGCAAATTACAGAAGAGAAAAATAAAATGAAAGAGTTAAGACAAGAAATAGTCTCGTGAAAGAACAGTTGGAGAAAAGTAAAATTAAAACTGTCTGCTTAATGAAATGTTAAATCTACATCGTGATAGAGAAGAAGCAATAATATTAAAAAATGGAAGTACTTTTTTATAAAAAGATTTAATTTAATAAAGGTATTACCAAAGAAAAGGACAAAGAGGGTAAGTGTGAAAAATATGCAATGAAGAGCATTAAATTAAAATGACAAATATAGAAAGGAAGAGAATATGGAAGGTATATATAAGTGCATGAATGATACAGGAATTAGTAGAATGAATGTTGTTTGATATTTTCTTTGCCTAACAAAACAGATTATTGATGCAGGAATTTAATCCAAAGTACCATCAGAGTTAAAATGTAAGCAAAGCTGATAAGCAATGAAATGAAACAGTTGATCTCTCTTCAGTTGAGCTTGTCACTAGCATTTGATTCCGTAAAAATTAAGATGCTAAATTACAAAATTATTCTTGATGGGCATGGCACGCATGGGAACCACAAGAATGTTGCTTGTCCTGGTTGCAGACAGCAAACTCCAGCACAGCATGCCTTCCCGCAGCCTTGCAGCTGACGGGAGCCTCAGCTTTGGAAGGCCAATCAATAGAGCAGAGGCTGCCATAAATCACCATCTCAGATGGAGTGCAGGGCTGTGAACACTACAAGAGCTATCTATAAAGCCAAAACAGACACGAAAAAAAACCCCCACAAATAAAGGCAGAAGAAAGGCAAAGGAAACCACCCTTTGCTGCAGCTGCAAGATGTGTAAACAACCCGCACTCTCGGGTTTTTTTCAGTCACAGGCAAGGATAAAATAGCACAGCTCAGAAGCAGGGATGACTGAAATGGCTTTAAGGTAGCTTTATGTTCCCACAGTCCTGGAGCAGCAATGAGTCAGTCAAGTCCCTCACTGTAAGTTAGAATAGCCTGAAGGCTGCTCTAAATCATTCTGGCTGCCAGTGACCCTGCAACAGCAGAGAGGGATTGCTGGGGCATAGCAAAGTCTTGGCTGCACTTCCCTTCCTTTGGCCATGTCCTCTGGCCCATCCAGAGGAGCTGTTGGAAGGGGGCTGAGGGGGAGTTGAGGGACGAGAAAAGGAAAAGCACAGAAATGGCTGTGATGTGTGTTCTGCTGGAAGACCCCTGCTTCTGCTGTGGCTGGCAGAGGTCCAGTGGCTGGCTGTGGTCGGAACTGATCCCAGGCAAGAAGAATTCTGTGGTTGGGCCATGGCCAGGTGCAGTGGTAGGGTTTGATTTTATTAATCTGATTTTCAAAGGCATGTTTTGAGAGTTCTTCAGATTATATAGTGTCCCTTTTCCCTGGGAATCTCATCTGTTAGTGACTGGTTTGTAAGTCCTACAGATGGGCAGGTGTTCATATTCTGTGACCACCATGGTCAGTTTTGTTAGTGTATCAGTGTTAATGAGATATTATCTCTACCCAGTACTATCTGGCCTAGCAATAGCACTATTTAAGTTAATACTGCTATGTGGATTTATACCATTAAGTCTAGCTTGTGATTTTAATTTGGTTTTTATTTACCTGCTCTTATAAACTAAAAACATCCCCCAATTTGTGAGAAAAACATGAGGCTGTGATTCGATTTGCTTACTTCCTTTTTTTTTTTAAGAGGAAAATTCTAAATTATATTAAGAAGAAATAACAGCAATCAATAATCCTAACTCCAGATATTTGCATTTTGTGTTGGGATGGTTTGATGCTGTTGTCAGTCACCTCTAAATGATCCTATATGTGATGGAAGCTGCAGTTAAAAGTGTAATTTGTTTCCAAACTCTTATGTATCTCAATCTTGCTACTTCAGTGTGAGCAAAATCTTTGTGGCTTAAAAGAAGACCATGATCTTCTTAAAAGAAGACCTTTTCAAACCAAAGGGCTGAAACCTTCCCTTTCTCTCACTAAACAGTGAACAGCCCAGCCTTACTAGTGGGTAGCCAAAATGGAAATTTACCAAACTGATTAGTCACAGCAGGTTATTGAGTGGACCGTTAGAGGAGATCCTGCAGCAGAGGAAAAATTATAATCCCTTTTAACAATTCCTTAAAAGCATTCCCAGAATTTTGTTTTCAGTCAACTGGGTATTTCGTGATGTGCAACAGAAGCAGAGTGATGTTTTGAAGTACTGAGCAAGGACCATTGGTCTTATAAGTAGTGGACATCTCCATAAGTTATGCAGAGACGTATTCTTAACCTGCACATATACAGTGCACAGGTTATAGTTTATACTTGCACATCTATTTTAGCAAAAGTGTGAGGAGCTACCTTCCCCCGTGGACTAAACCTCCCTGAAGGTTGAAGTAGAAGGTCATGGACATGCCATTCGCTGCCTTTAGTTATCTGAGACAAAAGTATATGATCCCTTGACGAGCAAATGGTAGAAGAATGGTAGTTTGCAACCACGGGTGTGATGTGCATGTGAGGAAGCACAGAAGCTATAACTAAATCCGATGCTGTTGATACTATAGCTTATAATGTCTTGGCTTTTTCTGATAATTTAGAACAGAAATTTTTAAAGATAAAAAGGGAAGATGTATGTGTTGGTTGGATGTATGTCAACACTGGTTGACACAGTCAACAGCTGAAGACTAAATCTTTGGGGTGTAAATTCTTTTAGCTCAGTTGATGCCAGGAGAACTGTGTCAGACTGCAGTACTTTAAGCTCTGTCCCGAGGACACCCGGTACCATCAGCAGGAACAGCATATATGGAATCAGTAGAGTTCCTTGGAGAGGATTCAGTGCTTTCCTGCCAGGAGCTCAGCACCAGTAGTGGTCTTGAAGATCTAGTGCTGCCAGAAGAGACACATAACCTCTGTCTGCTGCCTTTGATCAAAACTGAGGGGAAAACTGTTTTGTGTTATCTTCGAGTCTGGAAACTGCAAACATCCCAAAATATTGAAGATGATCTGACTCTGTGGGATTTCCCTGTTGCTGTCTTCTCCCTAGCCTTTTTAGGTAGGACAGATTGCAGCAATTCATGCTACTATGTGGGAGATTGTTCTAGAGTCTCACCTGTGACAATCCAGACACAGAGACCTACCTACAATGGTGAGCATTTCATCCCATCCACAGTATTGTCTTAAAAGAGCCTACTGAGGAGGTATGTCTGATTTAGCAGCAGGATGGAGATGAAATCATGTCCTGACATGCAAGCATTTTGGATTATTTAATAACTTAATTTTTCCTTGAGGATTGATAGCTTAGTCTGTCATTTATTTGTTTGATATTTTATGGTCTGATGATTTCTCCTCACATATTTTAGTCAGGCATATTATGTATCACTGTTGCTTTATGTTTTCTATTATTGGGAATTAATTTTTCACACAGTATCTTCATTTAATTATATAATACAATCACATGTGCATCTGCATGAATAGGAAGAATCTGTTCTAATTTAGCCATTATATATTATGCTGTCTTGGGTTTTCCAGTAAAAATTCCCAAGTTTTTTGTTTTAGCATAACAATAGTCATATTCACTGCTTCTTACATTTTAACAAAAGCACTCAGATGCCAGTTCATAGATTGACATAATCAGCTTTGTCTCTTAATTAGAAAAGAGAATAAAGCTGTTTAGGGGTGTCAATAAAATGACAGATGCATCATTAACAGAAGGCTACATTGGATCAGAATGGTGCAAATAGTTGGAATTGAAATGTTAAAAATTTTTACTGGTAACCTTTTGTTTCTAATTTTCATTTTCTTGTGATTTTTTCATAACTGAAAAATAGCAAAGGTACATAATACAGCATATATATGGAACAATTATTGGTGACAGACAACCCAAGATTATAACCAGAGTAGAGCTATAGCTAGGGAAACTTACTACTCAGGATTTCTGCCTACCCTCAGAACAAAATTCAGCATGGCCAATGCACCCTTTGGCCATGCCTTTGATGCACTCCTCATTGTCCCTATGATGTCACCAGTTGTTCATGAACAATGGGATAGCATGTAGATTATGAAATTCAGGACTCACCCTACTCCTGACTTCTTGATGCAGCACAGAGTATGAAATCTTTCCACAATAAGTCCAAATATTCAGTTTAGTGTTGGCTTCAGTGAGTCCGTATTTCTCCAGTAGTTTATGATGCTGTTGATACCCACATACCCTTTGGAATAAAGGAAGTTTTTACATTGTACTTGTAAGACACAATAGCTTTCAGTCAGAACAAACAAAAATTGTAGAATCTGACAAAATTGCAAATATTTAAACACTGGGACAATGGGAATGCATGTTTTGGGATTCAGGCATACGGATGGAAATAAGATTGCATGCTGCATCTATGATCTGTCAGAGGGTGGCTGATCTCAGCAGGGTCTGATGTCCAGGGCATCCGCAAGACCCAGCATCTCATACCAGCTTTACTGACAACCTGAGCTAGAGGATTTTCAGATTTCCTACAGATCCAACTGTTTTCTGGCAAGCGATATTGAGATCCTTCCTTGGTAGAAATCTGCACTGTTTTGTCTATTTGGCACCAGTCATATGACACAATTCAGGGTGCAAATCATCTGGCTCCTAGGTCACATAGCAAGACACATGAGAGTCCATCCTTGAATGTACTCTGAAACACCCACACCTACAGCCTTCTGTGCTAGATGAGTGCTGTGCAGCCGGTCTTGAAACCTTTTCAGCAAGGGGAAGGATGATTGGGTGAGTCACCAGTCTGTAGTCCTGAGTTTGCAACCACGGATTAACATGGATGAGGTGTTCTAAATCTTAGTCTCCTTCTCTGTCTGCATCCACATTCTTTTTGTTAGAACATGTAAAGCTCATTATCTCTTAAACAGAAATGTTTTAAACTTTTAGGATTTCATGAAGTTTTGACACTTCTGTGAATTTTGTGTCCCAGGAATAGACAGACAGCTGCCTCATCTGCTGTTTGGGAATCAGCATTTAATTATATGGGGCTCCAAAACAAGTGTAATGGTACTCAGTTGAAGTAGCTGGTTGAAAAATATTGAACACTTCATTAATAAAATTTCTAATTTCTAAATTAGAATGGTAGGGGGGTGAGCAGGTTGAGGAGCATCAGGCAGTATGATAGACAGACAGACTACTGGAATCTCATCCTGTCTTCTCTGAGACAGACCCAACAGATAGCAGCCCGTGTGATATGGAGGATTCGCTGTCCTCTCTGAACACAGTGACTGAACTAAACAGAGTGACTTGCAGGATAGGGAGCAATGGGGATAAGTTCCTGCCCAGTGCAGCAAGAACATCACCTGTGTGACTGCCTCGCCTCCCCAGGTGCCAGCGTAACAGGGGTGAGGCTCTGTGAGTGTAACTGGACAATAGTGAGGACGAGGGTTCATCTAGCATGGAAGTGTCACCAAGGTTAAGTCAGCCTACACCCTCTGTCAAAACCACTTCCAGAAAGAGAGAAGACAGGTCATTGTCGTAGGAAGCTCTCTTCTGACAGGAACAGAAGGCCCAACATGCAGACTGGATACACCTATTTGGGAAGTCTGCTGCCTCCTGGGGTCCAGCTTAAAGATGTGAAGAGAAACCTTCCCACCCTGTTATGGCCTTTGGGTTATCATCCATTGCTGATTTTTCAAGTGGCAGTCTGAAAGTCCCGATGAGAAGTCTGAGGGCAGTCAAGAGAGACCTCAGGGCTTGGGATGACTGGCTAAAGGATCAGGTGCATAAGTAGTGTTCTCCTGTATTTGCAGGGAATGATGGGGGAAAAATGGGGAGAGCCAGCAGATCAATACCTGGTTCCAACCCTGGTGTCACCCTTTTTTTCATCATGGGTTGGCTGAGTTTTGGGCTCTTGTATTTAGTTTACAGGAAAGACACGGAGGCATGGGAGTGTGTCCAGAGAAGGGCAAGGAAGCTGGTGAAGGTTCTGGAGCACAAGTCCTGTGATAAGTGGCTGAAGAAGCTGAGGTGGTTTAACCTGGAGAAAAGGAGGCTCAGGAGTGACGTAATCACTCTCTACAACTCCCTGAAAGGAGGTCAGTCTATTCTCCGGAGTAACAATAGGTAGGACGAGAGGAAATGGCCTCAAGTTTCACATGGGGAGGTATAGACTGGATGTCAGGAAAATTTCTTCATCAAAAGGGTGGTCAAGCATTAGAACAGGCTGCCCAGGAAAGTGGTTGAGTCGCAGTCCCTGGAAATATTTGTGTAGAAGTGACACTTGGGGACATGATTTAGTGGTGGACTTGTCAGTGCTAGGGCAATGGTTGGACTTGATGATCTTAAAGGTCTTTTACAACCTAAATGACTCCATTATTCTATGAAATTACTCAGTAGGACAGTATCTGGTTTTGAAAAAAGAAAATAAAAGAATAATATATTTTCATATCTAGCCATCTTGAATTCTTCAGAAAGATGATCCTTTATAACCTAAATATTATTTTGTGCAGGAAACAACTTAGGAAAAAAATGAAACGAGTATTCATTTGCAATTCTAATGTCTCTGATTACAGTCCCCAAGTTGACATTTGCTCACTTTGATTTAAAAAATTGAGAATTTTATTTATATTTTCTACTCCGTTTTTCATAGCTGAGGGATTTAAAACATGTTCAGATGTACAGTGTCCCAGTTACTGTTCCATCTTATGATCTTCAGTTAGTAATATTTTACTTTCTGTGACCGTAGAATGAAAATGAATTCTTGATTTACCTAAACCTGGAATTAGTTAGTTTGCCTAAAACCGACAAGGATTACATTTGAGAGAACTCACACAAATACAAGACCAGAAGCTTCATTTAGGTTTAACCCTTATGCCCTTGAACACAATAGAGTTTACATAAATATTTAAGAAGGGCAGCCACAGACCAATTAAAGGAATATATTTTCCAAGCATCAAGCCATTGTTTTCAGGCAATGCACTGATGCTCTTAAATTAATACATATTAAATCTGTTATGGGCTTAGCAGAGTTTTAGGCTCAGGAGAGGGAAAAGCAGATGAGAGCACCCCAGGGGGAGGTCGGGCAGAGATTGCCTGTGAGACACACGACCCACGCTCACAGTGTCTGTGTGGCTGAGGGGGGCTGCAGGCTGCTCTGCAAATCTGCCCGAGGAGGACAGGGCACCACCATCCCTCTTGTTAAGTCCTTTAAGCATTCTAGGAAAAGCTGGGGGCAAGCTGAGAAGGCTGTGACTGGCTTCATTTTGATATTTGCTAAATAAAATTGAGGAGCAGCTGTTTTGTGGGAAATATATTGAAGAGCACTTTTTTTTTTTAATTTAAAAATAAAAATGTTTTAAGATACTTCAGAATTCCTCTTGTAATGAGAGATCTAGTTCAAGCTATTCCTACCCAAGATTGCTTAGTAAAAGACTGCACTTTTCATATCCACTCACTTCAGACCTGAGAATCCATCAGATTGCTGTTTCATAGTGCATAGTATGAATTATAGACAAGTGCTGCTCATACGCACATTTATGTGAGAAGTATCACATAAAGACCTAGGAAAATAAATTTTCAAGTAATCGGATTTGTTGCTCCCTAATTGTGGCAGCTTGTTAAGGCAGGGATAGGACTTATCCAATATGGACTATGAGAAAGTCTGATTTGAAAAAGACCCATATGCTCTTGAATGCAGGGGCAGAGCCAGAGCAGAGCTCAGGGTGAGAGAAGGAGGGAAAGGTACAAGTGAAATGGAAAACAGAGATGAGAAGTTTTGGAAGAAGAGTAAAGAATGCAGAAGCACATCTAGGAAGGGGAAAAAAAGCAGAGACTTATTGCAGCTAGGGAAAAGCCAAAGATAAAGAGTGCAGATTGCAGCATGCTTTCTGCTGAAATAGATTACCTGCAGTTTCTGCTGGGAGAAGTAAAATCAGTTCAGATGGAGAAACTGAGATGTTAATCTAGGCTGGTGGCAGGAGATGAAGCAGGAGAGAATGAATGTTTGTGGGGTATCTCGTTACAAGACTGTTTCTCTTAACATGTGCAATAGACTTGTAGCACTGGAAGGAAAAGAGGGAAAAGAAGTATCTGGAAAGCAAATATGAATACTTGAATAATCTTTGAAAGAGAAGAAGACCTACTAATACTGTGTTCATCTTACAGACTTCAAAGCTTTTGAAACGTTCACCTAAATACGGTATTCAAATGCTGTTTTCCTGTGATATATGCCTTACTGACAGGATTAGTTATCTTCTCTCATTATATCAACTTCGAGTTTTATTTGCAAATAAGTGAACCAAATAAGGTACCTGAGGTATTTTTGTGTTTATCCAACTGTTGAGACTATACTTTGGAATTTTTCAATACATTTTTGAGCAAAATATGTCCTGACTGTTAATTCTGTGATACAATTTGTGAAATGTCTGACATCTGAAGCTCGTGGGGGAAAGGAGGGAAATTGCTTGCAGATCGCCATGTGCTTCTGTGCTTCCACTTGGGGAATGCATGGCCATAACTGTGGGAGTCATGAAATTGTTAATTAAAAATCTTCTTAGCTGTATTGCATCTTCTTTTAAAAAGATAAAATGCAAAATCTTTTCTTCTTCTAAAGCTATGCACATGGAGATTTTTAGACAGAATAAGTGTCCCCGTTTTTCTAGTTAATTACCTCAATAAATCAGTAGAGGGTTGCTGGTGTTGGAAAATTCTGTGCATGGTGGACAGAGTGAGGGAGGGA
This sequence comes from Cnemophilus loriae, assembly GCA_013397755.1. Lineage (NCBI taxonomy): Eukaryota > Metazoa > Chordata > Aves > Passeriformes > Corvidae > Cnemophilus > Cnemophilus loriae. The sequence goes on along the minus strand of VZTF01007007.1, from coordinate 780,319 downwards.
GCAGTTTTCTGCAGTGTTCTGTTGCTGGTCTGTAATGGTATATAATGCACTCAGGTCAAAAGGGTGGTATTGATACTCACAATGCCACCATGGCTATAACATCAGAAGCTTACTGCAAAAACCCGAAATATTACAAGAAAACTCTTTGTGTTACAACATATAAAGTGTTTGTGTTACTGCTAAAAAAAAAATAAAATTGCGGCACCACTCAGTTTTTCCTATGATGTGATCTTTGTTTGCATAAATGCATATGTGTGTGCATATAGAAATAAGTTTGCTTACATACACATAATCTGTGTTGATAAATACATGTATACACGCATACTTGCATCCTGAATGAATTGTATTTGCTTCTCAAAAATGGCTAATACTCGCTGAAAGGGGAAATGGAGAGAGGGAGTGATTTTATCAGTACTAGTTGATCTCACAGCTGAGGATCAATTTTGCAGTGAACAATGTAGACATGCACTGTAGAAAGGCTCTTCCTGTCTATGCCTGAGACAGGAGACAACAGATGGGTATGGGAAGGCAGGAGAGCACAGTGGGAAACTGGACAAGACTCACCCACAGCCTTACTCGTTCTCTGTGCCAGTGTGGGGTGTGTGTGGTTCACAGTGGTGACAGTGGTGGTCAGGATTCAAGAAGGGATTTGACTGAGGATGAACTGGAAGTGAAAGCAGCTGGACAATACCTGGACTAAGAACATATTGCAGGAGAAGAAAGCAGAGGCTCCCCAGATCTGAAAAGGAGCTTGGTTTGAGAAGAAAGTTAACAGTGGGTGGGCAAAGAGGCTGAATGGTCATGGCAAGTCCATGGAGGCATCCCAAGAGGGATGGGCAGCCAGGGTGGAAGTATGCAGAGGAATCAGGGGCAGGAGAAAAATGTTTTCATATGAGTGGGTCAGGAAAACTGACGTCAAAAAACAAATGTGAGAAGAGACAAGACAGAATTAGGGGAAATCTAGGGGAGTCATCATCTTGGCTTTCTAAGTGAGCAATTCTAATCTATTTGTATCATTAATAAAGACCAACACTTCCAAAAAGCTCCTTTTCTCTCTGGTGATTATAGACAGCTTAAAAGATGTCTGGTTAACCAAGATTCCAAACTTCTGGATGGCTCAGTTACATTAAATAAAGAGTCTATTTTCATTACCGTTTTTGTTCTAATGACCATCCTTCATTATTTAGCATTTGTGCAGTGTTATAAGAAGCAATACTGGATTTTTACAGTAATTATTCTTTTACTTCTGAAATTATATACTACATTCTCAAAGAAAACACTGTTACTGCATACAGAAGCAGCAATATCTTTCCAGCTAGCATTCTCCTCTCTTTCCTTGTTACCAGGGTTTTTAAAATGTGATAATGTCCCACCACTGTTTCTGAGATTTCCTGAATTTATTTGTTTGCTCTCTATTACGTAAGGAATGATTCCTGCCTGTTTGAATATATTTCTGTGCGGAGTGCTGACATTCTTATCCACACTTCACTTGTCACTTCCAGGCCAGACGGTTAATATGATTTCCTACTATGAGCTACTTACAGCGTACAGTTTTAACATGTGTTGCAGCAAAGCAGTGTATTGAAGTGCAGAAATGACTTATGAAAGAGAGGGATATCAGACAAAAGTCATTGGGTTCTCTTTGGTAAAGTCGGTTAATGTGCAGCATAAATACGTTCCTGATGGGAGTAAAAGGAAATACAGGTGGACTTCATATTCTGGTCCCATCCTTCTCACATGAATACGAGGAAAAAAGGTATTTATGTTTGTGGATAATACCTAAAGAGGAGTGTCTGCGAGCCTGCAAAGGAAGGATTAGCATTCCAAATGGCAAACTGGAAAACATAGAGGACTGATCAACAGCATCTGGACGGGAGCACAATCTTTTCTCTGGGAAAAGGCTGAGGGCTGTAATGGTTCCCAAGTTGGATTTTTATCAACATAGTGGTGATTTTGCACAGAAAGCTGAGGTTGTGCTGGGAGGCAAAGCCAGGTGTGTCACCCTTGAGTTGGAATAGGTAATTGCACTGCTGTGCTCAGTGCAGGACACTGCCGTAGAGAAAGGTGGGGGTAAATGTTAGAAAATCAAGAAAGAAGTGACACAAGTATATAGAGGTCTAGAAAATAGTTATGCAGAAATACTGGAAGAAATTGAGGTTGTTTAACCCAGAGAAGACTAAATGAGAACGTGATAAGTACCTTTAAATACATTAAGTGTTCCTGCAGAAGTGAAGGGAATCATTTATTCTCTTGTCCTTTGCAGACAGAGTGAGAAGTAGTGGGCCTCAGGTACAACATGAAGATAAAGGTTAGGTGTGAGGAGAAACATTGCCTGGGGAGACTGTAGAGACTCTGTTACTGAATATCTTCAAGAAGGGCATAGAAAAATATAAGGAAGATACCAGTGCACAGCACCCTACCTGGGGTACAAGATATGAAATAAGTAACCTCTGGTCATCTCTTCCTAGCCTATTTTTCTTTGATTAAAGCTGAACTGAGAAAGGAAAAGTCCTGGGCTGGACAAATAACCTCAAATGTAAAATATAATAGAATAACCTTTAGCTTGGTCAGGGAAAGTGTTGAGTAGTTGTGGCTGCTCTCACTGCCCTCACCCAGTGCAGAAGTGGGATTGCAAAATAAAGGCTATGAGCACTAAATTTGTATTAATTTTTAATACTGGTGAATTATTGTCTCATTGGCCAGGTCTTGTCTTCACCATGACTCCTATTCTGGCTGCTATGAAAGTTTACGTTGCATTTGGTAATATAAAATTTCTCAGAATTTTCAGCCTCTGATAAAGCCTGAGCCACAAGCTCTTTTTTAGTGTGTTTCCATTTTAACAGTGTTCAGATTACTTTCCCACAATGGCATTTTCTTGCCTTTTGGCTTTTTAGGCAATATCCAAATTGGTTACTACAAGCAGAAGTAGAATTTATAAATGTGTCCTTCAATACAGTTTGAAGCGTGAAGAATTGTTATGTACAATGTCAAAGTACAATTCTTGATGTAATTTAGCCTAAACTGCAAAGGAATAAGATTTCTTAAAGAGTGATATTTCAGAGTTACTGAATGAGTTATTGAGTCATGGTATTTTTTGGATATTTGGGGATTACCTAAATGAAATTACTAGAAGAGAGAGAAAAGAAGATGCTCCTGTGGTGAACAGATAACAGCACAAGTTGCAGATCTTAGCAACAAAACCTTGTATGTTTTTTAAAGGAGAAAAAATATATGTTTATTAAAATCACAGAAATTTTTGACATGAAAATCTTTCAATAAAAGGATTGCATTTTTCTGTGAAAAAGAATCACTATAAAAATTCACTGGTTGGTTGATTTGCTTTTGTCAGCATTTCCCCCAGTTTGTCTCACATTACCACTAGTCTGTTTTGCTGTACTGCTCTTTTTGGGAGTGCAGATAAACTCTTCTCTCCTTGGTGTGCCCAAAAGTGTATTTGCTACTTTTTCCTGAGTCTTTCTCCTTTTCTTTTATGAGTGATCTTTATCCTGATGAAAAAGAGATGATTATCAGTACTGCAGCATGAAACCACCTTACCTAGGCGTAAGTATAGGCAGTGGCAGTGTGAGGTTTTTTCTATCCAGGACTCTCACTTCTTCATTGAGTCAATCCGTGTCTCTCTCAAGATGATGCATCCATTTATTCCCCACAAACCTGAAAACAGTGACCAGGTAGGAGCAATGTCTTTACCTCCACAGGAGGTATGTAAGCTGAGAATTCAATGGTAGAAGACTGTATATTGCTAAAACTCTCATCTGGCTTGTTCTGCGGGGAATGCTTTTTCATACTGCATGTATTCAACCTGGAAAACCTCGAGTTCCAGGAGATCACTGAGTCAGATTATTTGGGTGAGGATTTAAGACACATATAATTTTATAGATGTCAAAAATTGCATTGTGGCCAAATATTTGAAAGAAAATTTTATTTTCTGTCCTCACGGATGTAGAACACCTATAAGCAGGTCTAGGGGAAAACTGTAACTGCTAAATTAAAAAAAAAAGTAGAAAGATAGACTCACTGGCTTTCTCCTGTCCTAAGTTTCCTGTGTTCTCTCTCTCATAATACAAGAAGACATTCCAGACACCACATTTCTGGGGATTACCTTTCTTGGGGTTGAAGCCTTTGGCCTCATTCTTTTCCTCACAGTTAGAGTGTTCATAAGCCCCTGGAAAGACACTGTCTGTCATGTCTTGTTGCTTAAATATTGTGATTGAGCCTGTGAATAATCTCTAACTGCTTTGACATGTTCATAATAGCTTTTGTTCTACTCTGTACCAATCCATTTCCATTCCTTAAAGTCCCCTGACATGGTGTGTTCCAGTTTGGACATGGTATGTGATGGTTTGTCCGGGTATACTATAGAAAAATCAGAGCACTACCTTTAGCTTTTGTGGATGGTAGCGATGGTTTGGAAAGTGAAAATGACTCCTCTGTGGCAAATGATATTGTTAGACGTCTTTCTCCTCGGCTTGTGGGTTTTTTTCTGCCTTTGGTGAAAGTTGTTGTGAAAAGCGGTCAGCTGAACCGGCGTTACCCTGCAGAGTGACGTGTTCATGTCGGGCTTCTTCAGCTGTGCTGTGTGCAGTGAAGGCTGCGTTAACACCAGATGCCAATCATACACCACCAGTGGATTTGCAAGATTATAGGACAGGAAAAAAGATGAAGGTTAAGCATGGGGCACAATAGAGATTACTTATGGTAATGAATTGTATAATTTTTCTAGACAGATCTGGATTAATGTTTATCCCAGGCAAGAGATTACTGTATGTCTGATTCTAGTTGTAAACAGACATTATTAAACAGAAGGTTTATGTTCATGAAATGCGACTATGGGTGTTAAAGCACTTATGATTTATTATGTGCAAAAAGAAAAATTAACCTGTTCATCTGCTATAGTACAAGATGCGCTGTGGGTTTTTGCATAATTTGAAAGGCATCTGCTCCTTTGGAATACAAATAACCAGTGAGATGAGAAAGATTCTCCTCTCATTTACACGGGTCCAATGCCTCACAGTGCAGTGAAGTTGAAATGGTGTAACCAAGATAAGAGTAATCTTGTGTGCTTTTATAAAGCAATAATATTTCTATGAGAGGTCATATTGGCGAAGTCTGTTTGCATGTGAATCTTTAAGGTATTTTCTTTATAGCTAAAAAAAAAAAAAAGTTAGTGTTCAGAGACCTTTACAAATTATCTAATTGGGGTTTCCAAAATAATTCACTTTCACTATGTGAAAACATAATGTTTAGAGACATTGAATTTAATATTTTTTTTTAATCAAGTATTTTCCAAAATACTTATGCTGAAGCCCATTTTTCTCCTGCTTTATTGCATCACTGCTGCTTAGCATAAGTGAGGCATAGATACAGCATCCACATTTTTTAGTATTGCTTTACCTCAGTAGCTAAATAATCACACCTGAGTCAGTGCCTTCTGTGTTTTAGGTGAGCTGAAAAATATTCCCTTAAGGAAATCATAAACAAACTCCAAAACTTTGCTTTTTTGGTGAAGTAGATGTTGTAACTCTATTACTTGCTGACAAGAAAGTATCTTTTCTCTGTGAAGGCAAAGAAAAATTACAGTTATCAAAATCTGTTTGTTCTATTTATGGGCTGTATTTGTAGCCAGCTGATTTTTGCATAATGCCATTTGAAATTATCCATTTAACAATGATGGATGATACAACTGTGTTGCTCTCCCTCCACTTTGTAACTGATCTGTCTACTTATAGATTGCATTGGACATGTTGCTGATGCTTTATTTGTAAAATTCACTCACATATGTGAGAAATTTGTTCGTTAAGTCTTACTGGCTTCACAGAGGCTTCTCTGACAAGTAAAGATACTCCTCTATATAAGCAAAACCAGCCCAATATGTGGAGTGAAAAGACCTGGGAATATCGTGAGGTTTGTTAAGTTAATTAGAATTTAAGCAGTTAGACTAGACCTGAATAAAGTGTAATCTGTAAGACATTCTGAATGCTTCAAATAAAAAAGTTGCAGTCTTAAATTTCCATCAAAACACTTCATAGTGCTCTTTTATATTTCTTACAAATATTTTGCATTTGGTACAACAATATATATTTGTCATGAGAAAAATATAACTTTAAAGCTTGTAATATTTTGTCTAATTATCAAATTTTACAACTTCTGTGAAGCGTGAGTCCAGAGTTAAAGTTCATGAGCAAATTAATTAAGCAGTAAAAGTTTCTGTGGGCTTTGTGAATGGTTCTGTTTAGCATCCGAAGTTGATGAAGACTTCTGGAGATACCCAGGATGCAGGTAAGAGTCCGTCAGGAAATGGGGTTAGCTGCACTGCTCTGCTTTAAAGTTTGTGCAGAGAAGCACTGGATTTGGGGAGGCACTAAAATTCAAGCCCCGTTCTTTTCTTCGCCGTGTGTTAGCAGACATCGATAAGTCGTGGAGATGACGTCCATCTTCCAAAGAGACAGAAAGCTAGAAATGAAGACACATTTCTGTTATCAGTCTGCTGTGGGTCGTAAGTTGAACTGGTGTTATATTTTCCTCTGAAAGCCGCGTAGCCTTGACACAGTGTTTAACAGTGTTAAGCTTATTGCTGCTGAGCTAAACATGTCTGAAGTGAACGATGACCCTCACGTCTTTCCAATAGCAAAATGTCTCCCTGATGTGATCCCGAAGACTTGGAGCATTAAGTTAATTTTCCCCTGGACTTCTGAGCTGCCTTCTTTTTACCCAGCGGAGAGCTTGTGAAGAATACAGCTTCTGACCGAATGACAGAACATGGAGGGTGAAATTAGATGCATTCAATTAGAAGATGACAAAAAGCCTATCTAAATATTTGTCAGGATGCTACTTACAGGACGTAGTGTCCAGCCAGGGAAGTGAAAGGGGGACACTCTCGGGACTTAATAGTCTAGGGGGAAAAAAATGGGTAAATCATCCAGATTCTTTACGGGCTTGGAAGGGATAATTGAGGATATCAGGTTGGCTGCTATGCTTCCAGGGCTAGTGATCTCTCTCATGTAATCTCAGATTAGTTCTTTGTTTTTATTCCCTTAATACAGAATTAAACATTACAAAGTTTTCTGGACCACTTGAGTAAATAATGTTGTTATTTGACCACTAGAGGATGATTAATGCAATGGTTTCTGGGAGGTATTGAAGAAAGAGGGGGTCCACCTTCTCTTCAATATAAAAAACACACCACAGAACAACCAAACAAAACCCCAAAGCCACAGAACTTAAGGAAACGAAAAAGGCACAGCAAACTGTTGGCTGTGAGACTGTCTGACAAGAAGATTTACTGGTTTTCCAGAGGGTGAAAGGATGTTTTTGGAAACTAAAATTTGAAATTAGTAGTCAGTTAAACAGAAAGAGATCAAAATATGCAGCTTGGTTTAGCCACATCTGTTTATCTGTAAATTAAATTTATAACAACTTTTTTAAAGTAAGTGAGCAAATCTCTGGCTTGTATTTTCCTGCTCAAAAAGTTTTAATTATGAAAGTAAAATAAAAAGTAAATACAGCATACTGTGGTTATTTTAGGTTTTTTTTTTTTATTATTTGTGTTACAGCAGTTCAAGGGAGAATGTGACTATAATAGGGTTAATCCAGCTACATAAAAATCCATGCTGTGTATGATAGTAGTAAAGCTTGTGATCCCTTGATCTTTGATTAGATCCAAGCTAGTAAATATCTTGTGTTTAATCAGAATGGGTTGTTCTGCGTGTAGTATAAGTCACCTTCACAGATGGGATGTAGCAGCAGAGTTGTTCGTGAATATTTGTTTTAATCCCTTCCAGAACAAGCACGCTTTATGTTTCTTTGTTGTAAATCAGATTCAAGCAACTAAAGACCAGCATGAAGGAAAGATATTTACTTGCAGACAGGAGTAGGACAGTGCGGGAACCTTTTTTCCTTTTAAAGAAAAATGTAACTTAGTAGATTCTTAAAATGTATTTTATACTATTCCATAAAGACAACTAAGGCACCGTGGCTGCTTTTTTAGACTGGGATGCAAACGTCAATACCTGGAATTTCTTCTTAAACTGTTCATATGCATTTCTATCTTAGACTATAAATATAAAGAGACTAAGATTTATTACAGTTAATGTTCAGCCTGTATTATTATCCTATATTTTAAAGATATTTAGTTAGAATGGCTGTTCTCTTTGCTGGTAAACTGAAATTACTAAAACATTATCTCTAAGGATACTTGTTTTGTGTGGTGTGTCGGCGTCCTATTTACCTAAATCTGTCATAATTGCCTTCCAATACATCTTCCTCTGACACACCAAATACTGAAAATGAGATGACTCTTTGCTGGGAGCTTTTCTACCGAATGTCATTTTTCTGTGTTCATAACTTGATGGTAATAACTGGACGACCTGTAGTTAAATGCGTCTCAATTTCTCTCACGTATTTTTCCTAATCACCACACGGAGCCTTCAGTGCTCAGAGGTGTGATTAGATTTAACCTGCCGTCATATCTGAAGAACTTTCTGTACAACATATTATACATTGCAGGAATTATAGATGTAAATGGTGGGTCTAAGTGCAATATATATAAATAGATAGAAAGATGAGTTGCTTTCATGCCAAAGTTAACTCATGTTTATTTTTTTTTCTGTTTTTAACAGAAAGACTGGAGAGCCCCCACTAATAAATGGCTGGATTCCTTACCTTGGGAAAGCTTTGATTTTTAGAAAAGATGCATACAAATTCTTACTGGATCAGCAAAAGAAATTTGGAGATATTTTCACTGTACATATTGCTGGTGAGAAATATATTAGTATATATCTTGATTTTTTCCCATCGGTGAAGTTAAATTCTAATCCAAATGTTTAGTTTAGAATCTTCCTTAACCCAAAATATTTTTCTCTAGCATAGACCCATAAAAATCCCTCAGATTTACATATACTGTAAGCATAATAATTATCCATAAAATATCATTATCAACGTGTGGATTTATTTACATGTATATGTATATTTTGACAGATTTTGTAGGTATGTACTGTATGAACATAGATTTTGCCAGCACATTTAATTGTGTATTGTTGGGTTTTTTCCTAAAGACAGGAGAACTAACATCATCTTGACACTGCACAGAAAAATATCAGATTAAATTTAGAAAACACTTAAGAAAAAAAGTGCAGAATTTGTTCTCACACATTTTACAACTGGTTGACAGGAACACAAGGGAATGAATGACACATTGACTCAGTGATACAATCGGGACTGGAACACAGAAACTTCCCATTGCCAGCCTCTTACTCTGATCATGCTTGCTGAAAATAACAATATAATAAAGTATGATATAACCTTGCTGCTTCCTGTATTTATAACTGTATTACTAAGCTAGATTGAATACAAACATTTGAGTGATTTCACACAGACACTTAGCTGTGGAAGAAAAACATAGAAAAAAATCCAGAATCCTGAATGAAAGTTAAAGATATAAATTTGCATCTATCTATCTATCTATAGAGATCTACTTTTTACTAAAATCAGTATAAAATCCAGTATTTTCTTGTGTTCAGAAAGGCAAGCTCTTATTAATGTAGGTGGATGTAATCATCTTCTGCACCATTACATGCTGATATCCTTGTTCAAATGATCAACTTTAGTCTATCTAATTTTTAGTTATTCCTGTAGTTTTAGGGAGTTTGAAACAAAAATGTCAAGTATAAAGTATAAAGTTTGTTTTCTAATTCCAGGGCAGTAGCATTATTTCCATATAAGCAACTTTATATTTCCATATATTAATTTATATAATTAATTTATTATATTTATATTTCCATATAAGCAATATTTTGCAATGAAAATATTTTTTTCAAATGTCAATTATTTAATTGCAAACCGTGTGTTTAATTAATAATAGCTTTCTTCCTTTTAAAAAATCTGTCCTTTGGTTCCTTTCGAAGAGAATTTTTACTGTATTAAATATGTGATTTTTTAAAATTCATTCAGGATTTTTTTTTTGGAAACTGGTATGATCAGAATTTTTGCAACTTGAAAGTGAGTTTGGCACAGTACAACACCAACTTTTGTTGAAATACAGTCTTTTTTTATTGTTAATGTGAATTCACACCATAATACAGATTTGGCTTCTTACAAATACAGATTAATAATTCTAATTCATAAATTATCTTTGTGCATTCATAAAACTGGATACAGTAATACTTCAGAATCTTAAAAGTGTTTAATGAAATATTTATTTCTTTTGCCTCTTTATTATTTTCTTTAAGACTGTGTTTAGAAATTTGTGTGTTTAAGCAATCTATGAGTGTAATTTAGTTTGAGAAATTTCTATTTGCATCGTAAACCAAATTCCATCTCAGATAATCCCCCTATGTTCAAATGTTTTGAGCCAAACCTCCCTTGGTAAAGACTGAAGTAAATAGAGTTAGTTCTGGATATGATTTCAGTCTTGTGCAGGGAAGTGTTTGATTTTGTGAATTCGTCATAACAGAGACACCACTCTAAGTTCTCTTTTTCGGTATAAAATTGCTGACCATCAGGACTTCACTAAAGAGAAATAGTTTGTTATCCACATGCCAGGGAAGAAACCAAAGCTAGTTAGTACCTCCTGTCGTGTCCTGATCCAAAGGCATACAGGATTTCTGTCTGTTTTACTGATTTGACAAAGATGATGTTTCTGTGCTCGGCAAACATAGCGTAGCCAGCTGTACTTGGACTATCATTACTTTACCCCCCTGGTGGATGTCTAAAGGTCCTGTCAAAAAATTCTATCAATATATATTGTTCTAATTATTGGTTCTCAAACTAGTTCATTTGGAAAATGTGGAACGATGCTTGGAGTTTCTGGCGTTGCCCCGTACTGGTAATGCGATTTTGCTGATTGTACTTTCCCATGTGATGAGCAAATGATTGTCATCCCTAAAAGTCGCAAGGGACATGGATGTCATCTTAATAAAGAAATTAAAAAGCACATCTTTCTATGAGAAACAATGTAAATTCCTGACCTGTCGCAGAAAATAGTTCTCTAATTGGTTTTGTGTGGTGGTGCAGCAGAATCGTTTTCCCCAAACGTCATGCCAGCGCAGCACCACTGTACATCATTGTCAGCAGTTCAGCAGAATCTCCCTAATAAGAGGACGATTACGTAAATGCAATAGTCTTGGGGGGAAAAAAAGAACAGAAAATAAAAGAATAAGGAGGGAAAGAGAGAGAGAGTCTGTGGCGTTGAGATGATCATACTTCCCAAGCCTCTCTGCTTGTTAAGGGTCAGCAGCATAGGCAGACGGCTAGGTAAGAACTTAAAGAGCTTGAAACAGTTTTGTCATTGTTTCTCTGGATTAAATTTTGTGTCCTTTTCCTCTAAAGTTGATAGGAGTGATAATGAATCCTGCAACATTCTTTCTGAGACTAACTCGCCTCTTAATAAAATAAACTTAGTGGTTTTTACTAAGCACATTTGCCTTTTAGAATACTGCTGCTAAGTCATTCTTTTCCTTAAAGCATGATACACCTACAGTAACATATCACATTTTTCTCTCGTAGGCAAAAGGTAATTTACAGTAATTCCTTACCAGGCTGAAGCCTGCTGCAAGCATTACCGAAATAACATCCATCATTAGATGCCATCTGAAATGCTTGTCTTTCATCATTAGCATTAAAAAGCTCCAGAATGCATTATTAGAGTAATTTCTTAACTATCATACAAATACTGGCTTCTGTGCTCAGATTTACCAAAGTTGACAATTTTCATATTTTCCACATCAATCTTGTATTTCTAGGAGACTGTAGAAACTAAATGGAGATAACCAGGCTATTTGCAGCATGGGTGTAATGCAGACTGAAGAACTGGATAGTGAATATGGATTCTCTGTAGCTATTAAAAAAAAGATCAGAGGGCTTTTTGCGGAAACAAAGATACATCTCTTGTTTTGGCTTGTTTTTACTGCATTAAATAAAATAGCTCAGTGACTTAAAGTATTGAGAATTGGAGTGTGACATTTCTATATGTACTTGTCTACTTAGTTTTTGGTGTTGAAGGGTTTTTCATAAACTAACAGGGAATGGCTTAGTCTCTAGTGGTTTCTATATAAATACCTTCAATATTTCAGGCTACCTGATTTGTGGAGATTGTAGTATACCTCCATTTTTGGCTGATTTGGCATTACCTTTTCTAGTACTCTGATGGAAGCTCATGAGTATCAAGATTTTGGATTGATTTTAGAAAAGGTTACTTTCCAAAGATAGTCTTGGCATTAGCTGCAGTGGAAAGACATGGGAGTAGAGGGAGAAGCTGCATTTTAAAATACCAAATAATAACTGAAAACTTTAGGAAAGGTTTTAATTTATTGATCTCTGACACCACCAGAGACAATCAGTGGGAAGAAACCTCACTGGAGACAATGACAGGATTTAAAAAGCAAAACTAAGGACCATATTGTCACTTAAAAAAATTAAAATGATAACTTGAGGTGAGAAAGTTTGTTCCACTTTGGATGTTTGCTGTTCAGGGTGTAGAGGAGGTGTTGGGGCACGGTTTTGTAATTAGCAATCTGTTCCTGTATGGGGGAGACTGGGGTAAGCAGTGTAGCCATCTAGTGCATCTGTGTGCAAGGAGGACTGTAATGGTTAAAGGTTCCCATACCCACTCTCACAACTTTCTAACTGCCATTAATTAGCCCTAGGTTTTAGTACTTTTTTAATTAAGAGACCTAAAATTAGAGTCTTGATGGCATACGTAAACAAGCTGCCTTTGTTATAGAGGGGTTCCACTCTTCTGGTTATCTGGACCTTTACTAAATGCAGCAACAAGAAATATTTTGGTTTATGTGTTTGTATATGTTGTTGACTTGCAGTGATGTGGTCTGGAGCCTGAATTGATTCTACAAAATTAATTCTATTTTGCTACATACTTACTTTTTGCTACCAGGAACCTGATGAGAATAATAAAAACAGGATCTGTAATATTCTTTTTCTCAGGGACTTTTTTTTCAAAGTATGTGCTAGTGGTGAGTGAGTTTTGATTTAAAATTATTACTAAAATAGTTTGTTTGTCTGAAAACTCATTTGCTGAAAATCATTTTCTTACTTAAAAATGATAAGAATTGATGTGCGTTTGCTAAGTGTCTGATTAAAGATCACAAAGAAACTCATATTTTGCATCAGAAATAAGCAGATGGTGGACAGATGGTTTAAATTAATATTAATTAAAAATCTTAACTTAAATTGTTTACCCTGTAAATGCAAAGTTAAGAAGCCAGCTTTCATCTTTAGGGTTAATAACACTCCAAATCTATTTATTAAAAATTGCTCCAATGGGCATTCTTTCCAAGCTTTGATCACAAAGATGGTAGCCTCAATAAAGAGCATGAAAGTGGGCGAAAGCTGGAAAGAGAGAGTAATTCCAGGACTCTTAACAAAGATCCTGCAGAGGTCAAGACTAAAAATTCCTGTTAGTCTCTGTAGTCTGTAAAGGAAGAAATGGTCAGAAAAGTGGACTGAGAATTCAGGATCTCTCTTTCATGCTGATTTCTCAATATACTTTAAAATTAAATTCACAGCTAAGGTTGATTATGTTACAGTAAAACAAAATTCATGAGTATCTTAAAAACCTTCACACACTGTTGACAAAAAAGAAAAAGGGGTCAAATTCTGTCTTGATATATCCCTTATATTTCCTTACTGGTTCACTGGGATTGCAGTTGATGTAATTGGGGGGGAAATTATGGCAGCTGGTAATTGTAGAGGAAGTCCAGAGTGTACCCAGATACCATAGAGCACTGTGTGTGTATGTAAATCAGAATATGAAATAACTATGATAATTCGAATATCACTATATGGTAACCATGGATACTTGACATTTTTAGTGGTAGTGACTACTTTATCTCTGGACATCTGTCACAGAGCCAAATTTGGTCCGCAGTTAAGCATGTAGTGTTCCCATTAAAATCAAAGGAGATTTGTCCCTTAAGTGAGACAGAATTAGACTGTAAGTGCTGGAAGCTTTGCTCTTTCCCTGAGTTTGTGACTGGGATATTTCACAGAGAAAGTGTACATTTTAATAGGTACCCTTTTTCCCTAATGCACCTCTTCATTCAAGGTAAGAATCAGGAACTCTAAATTTAGAATCATCTATAAAGAGCTGAGATTTAATTGAGCTTTGGGAGTGTTAGCATTTTGATTCATGGCAGTTCCTTCAAATTCTTTTCTTCAGCAGTTGACTTGAAGTTTAGGGAGAAATTGCAGGATTTCTCTGTTAGGGACAATTTGAAAAAGCATCTAACTTGATGCAATCCTATCGCTCCGTACAAGGAGCTGAAGATGTCACTGTGTCACCTCATTAAAGACCCTGGGGAGGGTAGGGAGTTGGTGGGGCACTCTGACACAGTGGATGCTAGCACTGGGACACTGTGCACCCCAAAGTGGAGCCCGTGCTAAAATTGGTTTCTGCTACATTGTAGGCTGTGACTTCACATTCATAAACCAAGGTAGTCATGTTATGGATACTAAGCACATTCTTAACGAAGAGTTAGCAAAGCTTCAGGGAAAAAGAACCAGATGTGAGAGAAGCTTTTGATGTTGGGGGTTTGCAGCATGCAGTTAAAGCTGTAACTGACAGATTATGAGTTCCTGTGTCATCAGCTTGGAAAAAAGCTGCCTAGGTGGCATGTTTTCCACTCCAGCCCCTGTCATTCACTTTCCTCTATGCAGGTGAAATGTGTGCATTTCTCACTTTCTGCTGGTGAAAACTTACAGGTTCCAATTGTTGCTACGACTCCGCATTGTATTTTCGTGAATTAGACCAAAGTAGTAAATCGTTTATTTCAGAAGAGATCACACACAATCACTGGCACAAACAGTAGATCCGTCTACATGGAACTGGCTTCACACGGATTTTAGAAGAGCCTGCAAAGTGTACACTGGTGGAACCTGCATCCTGACAAAGAAAATCTAAATAATATTTCCTTTATCTTTTTTTCTTTCTTTTTTTTTCTTTGCAGATTTATTCACGTATCTTTGCTTTGGGTTTTTTTTTTTTTTCTGCATGCTTTTTTCACAGACTTTGGCTTATTTTCAGTTATTGCTTCTGGAAGTGTCACCAGATTATAAAAGTGCATGTGTCTCTAATTATTTTCTGTTCTTCTATTCAGGTAGATATATTACTTTTATCATGGACCCATTTCAATACGTCTATGTTATCCGAAATAGCAAGCAACTTGAATTTCATGAATTCGCTAATAAAATGGCATCTAAAACTTTTGACTACCCAGCCTTGTCAAAAGGAAAATTCCCTGAACTCAAGGAAAACCTGCACAGAATCTACCACTATCTACAAGGCAAGCCTTTGGATATCATTTCTGACCACATGATGAAAAATCTCCAGGATATATTTGAATGGAAATGCTCACAAGCAACAGATTGGGAAACAGAAAAAATGTACAAATTCTGCTGCTCTGTAATGTTTGAAGCCAGTTTTGTAACACTATATGGAAGAGTTCCTGCTGCAGATGGCCACAAAGTTATTAGTGAAATCAGAGACAAATTTATCAAGTTTGATGCCAGCTTTCCCTATTTAGCTGCAAACATACCAATTGAGTTGCTAGGAGCTACCAAGAAGGTTCGGAAGGAGCTTATACATCATTTTTTACTTCAGAACATGACAAAATGGCTGGGAGGGTCAAAAGTGGTCCAAGCCAGACAAGATATATTTGAGAAATATGAGCTGCTTGGAGATTATGACAAAGCAGGTAGGAAACTTATGAATGATTGCTTGTCTAAAATAAAATAATTTACTATAGACCTTTGAAATAAAAAGGCAAAATGGCGACCTTGAAATTTTTTTATGTTCTTTCTAATTGGCTAATGATAAAATGTTTTACTCTGAAACAACCCTCTATGATAATTGATTTTTTTTTTGTGCTGAGGTGGTAAAACAAGATACTTAATGGTGATAATGAGAAAGATTATAACTGAGCTGCATTTCCTCCCCTTATTCCCCCCACCCCCCCCGACATTACATTTCAAACTATTCTCATTAAGCAGAAAATTAGACTTCAGAAGCCTATTGGTCCTCATTAGCATTCACTGATCCTTGGCTGGGTCTGTGTCCTAACATCTTTTAATTAGCACACTGCAAATCTAATCAGTGTAATAAACGCTATTAATCTTCCTTTTCACTTATTTTCTCCCAGCACATCATTTTGCCTTCCTGTGGGCCTCTGTGGGAAACACGATTCCAGCTACATTCTGGGCCATGTATTATCTTCTGCGGCACCCAGAAGCTCTTGCAGCGGTGCGTGACGAGATTGACCATTTGCTGCAGTCAACAGGTCAAAAGAGAGGGCCCACATATAACATCCACCTCACCAGAGAACAATTGGACAACCTGGTCTACCTAGGTAATTTATTTTTATCTGTTAGGAAGAGAAGAGGGGCTCTCCCGGCAAACTCGGTTTATCACTCATTTCTGTTTACTGAGAAGGTGGAGGACACAGCTGCCTAATTGACATAATAACACCCATTTACATCAATTATAAATTATGTAGTTTATAGCTGTAGATACTCTCATTGCATGTAAACATTAAAGCCTAGGTAATTAACTATGCGAGGTATGCAAAAGGCTAAATCGAAGCTTTGCAATTATTTGAAAAAAAGTTGATGCCTATTAAGTTGTTTGATTCTGAGCATCTGCCGAAGTGTTAATGCATTTCAAATACTTCTGGATGGTAATGCCAAGAAAGACCCTTCTCTGAAATTAAAGTGGGATTGTGTATTTAAACTGCAAATGTATTTTTTCCGCAAGCAATTTCTTTCTTTCTCTAACAAAACAAAAAAGGCTTCTAAAGCCGGCGTCTGTTGGGCAATGCCTCCAAATAAAATATAAGACAAAAATTTGCAGAGGAGAAATGGTGTTTTCAGTACTTTATTCAAAAGAGGGAGCTTTAAGGGAGCTACGCATCTTCCAGTTCTGGATCCAGGGTTCACAGGGAGGCCCTTGCCAGTGGTCATTGGAAGTTGTTTTAATCAGGAGCTGTATAGGCCTTCAGAGCATCAGCTCTTGGTTTCACTTCATTTGGTAGTGCACAGACGCTGGCAAGAGAAATGGTGAAAATAGCCCAAGGAAGGAAAGAGGGTGTAGCAGGTAGGTACCTAACCTCTAAGCTTCTGAAAGTCTCCACAAGTAGTGTTACAAGGGTAGACAACAGCTGAATAAAAGATTAAAGGTTCAATAATCCTCTCTTTTTAAATATCAAAACAAACCCTGTGTTCAAAACAAGCTCATGTCCATAGGTCTTAGTAGCTCATGACCTTAACTGATGCTCCACTCTTAAACAAAGCTGTGTCAAGAGATGGTGGTGGAGCAGTGCATTCTGTGCCTGGTTTGGATCATTGTAATAGCTGCCATTCTCCAGGATCATCGAATGTGGCGTGTCTCAAGAATCTGTGTGCAAACTTGATTTGATTAGTACAAATACAAAATTGAGTCTGATCCATTTCCTTTGTGTTAGAGCATTAATATTAATCTTATATATTGTGCGTCTACTAAGTTGGTTACATCTGGAGTCATGGCTGTTTTGATGCAGATTTATCTCTAACCAATGGAGAATGCTTTTGAAATAGAGGAGATATTGGATGATAATTCCGATGAGTAACATGACTTTCTAAGAATTTAATGGACTTTTAAGCAACACAAGTAACACTACTTCACATCAGAGCTAGCATACACCAGTAGATGTTACCAAGCATCAAGAAGATCAAAAGAGAATTTAGTTCATATTTATAAAATGAGATGGGAATGGCAATGGAAAAAAGGGTGGGGGGAAAGTATTCCTCCCCAAAAGTGTAGGAATAAGGAAAATAAAAGCATGTAGTTCACTAAAACCATCTGGTGCAAAACAGTATGAACAGTTTAAAAACATTAACTGTGTCATTCCTCTGCTTCTTGAAATCTTGAAGTACCTTGGTAACATTTGATATACGTGTTGAGAGGGAAGTGCCACATCCTACTTTGTAGTATTCTTTTAACACTTTTGTTAAATTTTATAATCATGTTAAACATAATGTGATATGAACAGAAGCTAGATTTCAATTCTTGTGGCACTTAAGTCATAAAGGGCTGGATACTGTCCCATAAAATAATAATATAGAAAAAAATCTGTACCATAAGAGAATTAGAGTCATGCTTCAGTGGAAAGGGGAAAGGGATGTTTTGTTAGTAACTGTGTAGGAGGGACAAAGGTCCCAAACTGCATTGCTTGCAGGCCAAGAGCTCTCCTGTTGCAGGAAGGCCACTGACCCCAAACCTCCAAGACTGAGCTTTTCCTCTTTCCGTTCCCTCCGTGCCAACCCGGAGCGTAGGAAACTGGGATTGTGTCCCTGCTCTCGAGTGAGGCGGACCAGGTGGGATGCTTGCATGTTCATCACCTTGTCATCTCATTCTCCTGTTTTAAGTGCTCTGATTCTCCGTCCTCTTTTTGGCCTACTATAACAAGAGACTTTTTTTGATTCTTCATGCTATGGAGAAGAAGCACAAATTGCTAAAAGTCTTTCTCGGGAAGTAGCATTGTTGTTATGGTCAGATTGTTTGGGTCTAGGGAACAACATGGCCTGATTTACTCCTAAATTCTAAGCATAGGTACATGATTATTTTATTAAAAAAAAGACGAACCAAACCAAAATGCAAAACTCATTCAACCCAAAGTAAAACTAGCAAATTTTGGCCCTGATTATCTCTTTCTGGGGGCATTTCAGCACCCTTTGTATTGTCTACATAGAACAATACAATCCCAAAATCCAAATGTGTGTATTTGTGTGCACAGAGTAACATAAATTATTAGACTTTATGGCTCACAACAGAGCTTTAATATAGTAAAGGACACATCAAAATGGTCTGTCAGTTAAACTGGTTATAATGGAAATGCCAAGGGTAAAGCAGAGATGTACTTAGTCCATGTTTAATGCTAGGCATGTTTAGTCAGTTCGTTTGTTTAATATTAGTCCATTCATTTATATGGTGAAGTATTCTTGCCCCAGGTCATTGCTGAATCCCAGATATTCCTGCAAAAAGAGCACAGCTTGAAAAATTGTTTTGTGCACAAGAAAGGGTAGGGACCCAAAAGGAGCTAATACAGAGTGTGTAGTCGTAACACAAATGCTAAGCATTAAAATCATTGGTTGAATTGAAAGAAATAAATATATTTTTCTGGAATGGGCTAGGCAGTAGCATTTAGTTCTTAGTAAGATGCAAATGTACGTGTTTCAGATTATCGTTTGTGTTGGCACACCGTGATGCCCGTGGGTAAATGACCCCCCCAAATATTTGCATACTCAATAGCTATTTTCCTACAATACACTCTAATAATTATTGTACCCTATTACCTGCTCTGTGTTAGTATAAAATTAACAATCCATTACTGCACAATAAGTTTTATAAAACATTTACAGATAGAGATCATGTTTAATTAAAATTAACTTGCCTACGAAAGCCAAATGCACTTATGATTCGCAATGACCTTTTATTACCTGCAGTCCCTTGTTTTGGCTGGATGATTGACAGCTTGCTGTTTGGCTACCATGTTGTATTTCAGCTGACAAGACTTTTCATTTTAACTCAATTTGCCTGCCTATCACAAGCTGGTGGCAGGCCAGGCTCAAGTCACCCAGCTTTGCCTCAGCAGCTTGCTCTATTTCTCATTAGTACGCATTTATTCAGTGGAAATTGGAAGACAAATGCTTGAAGGCATGTGAACTAAGTATAGCAAATTAGGGTTTAAAGACTGAATATTTATAAGTATATTGAAACAGTTTTTAAAAAAAAAAGTCTAGAATGAATTGGAAGCTGAGTGCTAGCTTTAGTATAAGAGAAATGAAGAGAGAAGTGGGAGGATTCTAAGAATAACAATACTATGAGAGATATCTCTCTCTTCCCCCCTCCTTCTCTCTCTCTAGAAAATATGTAAAATCTCTCTGACAACACCTTATCAAACAACAGCCTGGCTTCTTTATGTAGCACTTGCACAGTGAAGTTTAGCATCTCATGTGTGTAAGAAGGGGGGAAAAAAATGAGGGTCATGTTCATTTGCTGCTTGGTTATCCCTTGGTATGCTTTAAATTGCCTTGTTTGTTCGGCACAAGCATAGAAACAGATGTTGCTCTACCATGCTGGATAATTTACTGTACCTCACGGTGCAGAATGGAAGGCCTCCCAAGCTACCCAGCTGGTCTGTCAGCGGCGATGGCTGGTGTCTGCTGAACTATGACAACTGCAAGTAAAGGCTGCAGTTTTATTGTGCAGTTGTCATTCCTCTCAATGTATAGCTCTGGCATTTGTGGAAAGCTGACTGTCTATTTTTTTAATGTGAGCCTGCAAAGCCATATAAGCTCCATTCTCCTTTGTTGATCATAATGTGACTCATTACTTTTGTCATCTAATGATTATCGGCATGATCGCTCAGAGCGAGAGCCAAGCTCGCCTTCCACACATAACTGGTACTGGAAGGTAAAACAGATTTGTCATTTACGATCTGACCGCTAAGCCACACTTTGTGCTCCATTATTGTGATTAACTTCTGCATAAGATATGCTGCCCAATTGTCATTTGAGATCCGGCAGCAGGCAGGGACTGCCGCGCTTTCTGGGAGGATGTCCACCGATAGGATGTGACCACATTGCTTGGGTGGTTAAACGTAAACCTGCTATTTTGCCATGGCACTTTAATAATTATTTCTCTTTTTTTTTTTTTTTTCCCCCTCTTTCCGTCTTCCTCATTTGATTTCTGCTGTCTCTACGTATGTCACCACCATTTCCAAATGGTGGACTGGTACAAAGCTACCAGCTTCATTTTCTGCAGGTTGAAGGCAGTCTGGAGCGAAGGCTGGACCCTTCCTTTGTACCGCGTAAAGTTTTGTTGCCAGAGCACTGCCAGTTGAAATCTATCGTGTCAGGTGCCTTGTGGCTATCCGCAGTAGAGGCCATCTTCTGGAACCAGGGTTCTTTTCTGGCTTCGTCACCAACAAGCCGATTTGACTCTGCCTGATTATAGTAACGAAGGCAGTCCAAAAGAATATGCACAGACTCACTGTACGTCACATTGAATCACGGCGCTGGCCACACAAAGCTGACCGCAGCCTCATTTCTTTAGACAAATGCATGCTTAAGGAAAAACCTCCTGCAAGAAAGCATCCAGGGCCACTTTATTTGCTATGCATGCTGCACCAGATTTAATTTTTAGTGAAAGAACGTTTGTTATTATCTTTTTCAGAGGCATCTACACTGGGTAGCTACTGTCTCTAATAAACTAACCTTTTGGGTGCGGCGATTGCAGTGCCTTGGTGAACGCTTAGAGAAGGCTTATTTGATATCACAAAACATAAATGCAGTCACAAACGGATTATTACATGCAAATGAAACCCTATTTTAGGCTATTTTTCACACTAATGATTAGAAGGAATCAAGTCACATATAACAGTGCCCATACACGCTGGTGGAAAAATAGTCAGTTTTGATTACAAAGTGAGAGATGCAGCCCTAGACAGGAGCTACATGCTGATATACATGCTATCAGAATGATTTATGCAAATTATGCATATTATTCCCAAAGGAATTCCTCCTCAAACTGCCAGGATAAATTGCCGGAAATTAGCCATAAAATCTGTCGTGCTAGGAGCAAAAGGTGAAGGCCACTGGGAAAGCAAGGACATTCAGCTTCTGGAGCCTTCCAGGATGTGATGGTGGAGACAGAAATCTTGCTTTCCCCGAACCTGAAAGGACTATGTTTTGTTTCTTAGGCCAATTAGAAGTGTCTTTCTCTCTTAAAATTACCAGGCAAATAATGAATTGCTTTCGTTCACTTTGACCACAACAGACACTATCATTTGGCAGCATAGTGCACTAAAAAGAAAATACATTAAAAAATTCTCAGAATGACTACAAAATTAACAAGCAGAATGATTTCTAATGCATGGTCCTACCATTAAATCCAACAGCTTTCAAAAGGCAAGCTAAACAGCTCCATAGATGCTTTCACTGGTATTTGTTTGCAACCGCCAAAATACATGTAAATGCATAAAGCGTTCGTGTCTTTTGATTGTGTTGTTTTCAACGTGATGCCTGAATAATGACATTCCACCCAAAACTTGGTGCTGCTCACAACCGACAAGATTTCTCATCACTATCAGTGAGGAATCACATCAGGGTGGTTCAGCATCTCGACTGCCCCACCCCAACCCTGTGGGGCTGTGTATTGCCTCCTCCTGGTCTCTGCTTTATGTTTTGTTTGTGTGGGTTTTTTTTCCTTTTTTTCCCTCTATCCTGCCCTACTAAACTCCTGGATAATCAGCAGCTGTAGCCATGTATAACTTCCAGTCATCTCCCATATTTCTGACGCTTCCCTGATCCCCCCTTTTGTTTAATCGCAGAGAGTGCCTTAAACGAGAGTTTAAGAATGTGCTCGTCCTCCATGAACATCCGCATCAGCCAAGAGGATTTTGTTCTCAAGCTCGAAGGGGATCAAGAAGTCGTTTTGAGGAAAGGAGACTGGATAGCGCTTTACCCACAGATTTTGCACATGGACCCTGAGGTCTATGAAGATCCTAAGGTAAACATTTAGCTGGTGCTACTCTTCCTACTTCAGGCACATCGAAGCAGCCAAGCCTTTTGTGATCTGTAGGTTGTTTTTTTTTTTTACTGCTGTTCCTTCTTGTGGAACAAATCTTCCTAGTTTCAGATGTGTTTTGTAGGGCCCTGCAGGTCAAAGGATTCATGGCCTGAAGAGAGAAATATGGTGATGAGACTGACTGCAACTGCTTTCAAAGGAATTGACAATTGCACATTGACTACCATAAACTTTAGGCTAAATGTGGGCTTTGTTTGGCAGTGGATCATTTGATACCCAAGGAGGGCTGAATAATAGAAGGTGGTTTAAATAGCAAATAATGTGGGCCATTTAGCTAAGTGCCCGCAAAGCATCATTGACTCCTTGAAGCCCTATAATAGCAGTGTCTTACTTGAGCCTTATGCTTTTTCACCTCCCTTCGTAGGGATTCACCCCTTCTTGATCAATTAGAGTGTTGTGAACTTGAGACTGTGAAGCTGTTGCTCTGCAGCGAAGCTCGGAGGGTAATTGTGTCATCTCCTTGTATTTTTCTCTGGCGCTCAAGTTAATGAATATCAAAGACTCGAAATTAATCCACCCTGCCTCAGCCGTAATACAGCTTCAGAAGTTCACCACCTGCATGCAAATTGAATAGTACTCCTCTCGGCTAGGTTGCTCCCCAGATTGCTGTCCCCAGCCCAGGTTGCCACAGAGGAAGAGCAAGAAAGAGCAAGGGTGCACGCTGAGGCTGTTAAATGGCTCGTCTGCCTAAGAGGCAAGAGCTTGTACCTCATCCATTCCTCACCCCTATTTTCCTAAGCAAATGGCTGTCTCTCAGCCATGCTGATTTCCATCCTTGGCATTTGAGCCAACGAAGAAAGGAACTGGATTTTTTTACATGTTTATAGAAAGCCTGTGTTAGAGACATTGCTCCCTGAAGCTCTCCCTTTCAGGAATTTAAAGATGAGAGGTTGCAAAAGAAAGATGAGATTCAAGTGTCTCGTTGGTGCTGGACAGCATTTCGTTGTGTAGGAGCTCTGCCAGCCTCAGTGAGAGGAGGTGTGGAGCATGTTGAAGTCAGCAGGAGTAAGGTATAGTCACTGGGATGAACATTGGAACCATGAGAATGAAAATTACATTCAGGGGAGCTCTGCTGGCTGTCCCCACCCAAAAGGTAAAGAAGATAAAGCCTGCAGAGAAAATTAAGGTTTTAAAAATAATCCATCTATTGGCAAATAGTTGATTAATATTTTTATCCTTAAAAGGGATAGATAACAGCTAACAAATAAGCTTTTTTTTTTTCATTTTATCCTTAACACTTTACTTTGGAGAACGTTATTGATTTGTCAGAAGTCCATCTGTTTGTTTAGGTCCTAGACCAAAAGCATCAGTGTGGAAACTGATCTCCTCCCTTATCCAATAATTGCCGGAATATATTACCATATTTCCATTGCTTGAATATATCTGCTTAGTATCAGCTCTGCTCAGCTTTCACAGTACAGCTTTAGTTCATATATTTTATCTTTTTGATAGTGAATGAGCAATCCACACATTGCAGTACATTGATTTCAGCACATGGGCCCTCTCGAAAAGTGGGGAAATCACTGTTCTGTTTGGTTCTTAAAATATGCAGTGTGCTTTCAACAATAACTACTGAGGATCAGATAGAGATGGAGAATGAATTTTTTGAAAGGTGCAGTCTTGAGCTTGTCATGTATTTAGGGAAAACTTTTCCTGGGAAAACAGGCAGCTTGACGAGATAATTTTGTAGCAATGCTTTTTCTCCTGGATACATAAATTTAAGTTCAAGCTATCTTCTGCTTTGGTACCATATTGTGTAAGTGTAAGCATATATTTCTGACCTCTTTCTCCACCCATTAAAGCCAAAATAAATCAGTCCATTTTCTATAAAGTGTAGAAGTGAACCCCTAAATTCTAGCTCGGCTAGTTATAGAGCTCAGTAAATGAACTCTGCAAAACCCATAGAGTAAATATCAGGAAACCCTGCAGGAAACCCTCTATGGTGACTTCCCAAACAAAGCTAAATACAGTGTGGGACAGAAAGAGACTTAGATCGATCACAGGAGATTGCTCAGTTTTCATAATACTTGTAGCGGCTCGTCCACACAGAACTTCATTGCCTGTTTTTGCTCAGTGTCTTGACCTTTTGCTTGCTGTCAGCCACCACGTCTCTTTCAGGAGACCTTGTGCATGGCTGAAAGTTCCTTCATTTTTAAAAATTAGTCTTTATTTAGCCAGTGAATTAGCTTTTAAGGAAACACTACTCAACCCAAGGGGCTTCAGCAGCACAAGCCTGAGTTTGGTGTCGCTGTCATTGACTACATTCCTGTCTCGCACTTGTTTTCTGTTTTCCCTTTTCCTTAGACAGCAATTTATTTTTTGTTAAAAGCAATTACAAGTCTCAGAAAGCTCTTAATATGACAAAGAAAGCATAAGGTTCGACCCAGTGCATTTGTGTGTTCAATAACACAGTTCTTAATTGCTCCAGGCACCAGAAGTGCACCTTGTGAAAATGTTTGAGCAAAGTGATGAGCTCTGGGTTGGGTTTTTAAGCTATTGCAGTTCATATTTAGCAGTGCTTTTTTAGACCAGCAGGATTTCAAATTCAGGAATTAAATCTTGTGGTATTCTGGGGTTTCGTTTGTTACTGTGCTGCTTCAAATGAAGCGATAACTTCCTGGCGGAAAAACATGAAGGCGTGCTTCCTTTTGGCTGGGGTGTTCAAAAAGGCTGAAAAGAATTACTTGTCAGTGGAAGCAGACATAGAATCACCTTTATATTTGTGGAAAATCCAGGCCTCTGCCATTTAGTGAAACAAGGTGCTGTTCTTCAGCACCCAAAGTTACATCCCCTCCAGTGCACCTAGTATTTGTTCCCTTTCTCACTGACACTTGCTTCTCAACAGCAAGACCTGGAGTGCATGATTTTCAGAGCCTTTAATCTAATGGGTAGATCAGTATCAGTGTATTTTTAATGATGGTGTGGAGTTTTTTAATCAGTTGAGGTCGGTTTCTGTCTGACTGACTTGTTCCCAGCCAGCTCCAAATGGCTGCTGCTATAGCAGATGTATGCAAAGCAGGACAAATGCTAATGAGTGACCATAAGCAAGAAGTGCCTGTCATTTTTATTCAAAGCATGCAGGAGGGTTTTGTAAGTGGTTAATTTGCCATTGACTGAGTGAGGATGCCAGATCTCCTTCATTCAAAAACACAAATTATTTCTAAACAGGGATCGTGCTACTCAAAAATAGTCAGAAATATGTTCAGTTTATGGAATGTAGGTTACAAGTGTGACCTCAAGCCTTACTTGACAGCACCCTCTTTATATTGGTCAGTCACTGGCAGCTGTCCTGCTTTGCTCACAGCTTCTGGAGCAAAATATTTGAAGGTAAGATGTGACAAATAAAGCAGCAACCGTCTCCAGCTGAAAGGAAAATTGACTGCAAAGCATTAGAGTTTTTGAATAATCTGCACCATTCGGTGCAAAAGAAGGATGGATTTTGCTCTACCTTGCAAGAGGAAAATTGGTACAATGCATTAATTTATTCATAGGCATTTGCAGAATTTGGCAGATTGTCCTTATTCATGATGTATGTACCGCACTGAGTGGGTATGATGCTTTACAAGAAAATTGTCCTTCCACTAAGGTTCACTGTCCCTGCTACAAAGCGGTCAAAATCTAATTGCAATCAATATAGGCCAGACACTCAGTGGATGAGATGTGGAAGTTGAAGGAGCTTGATGTAAAAGGACTAAGCTAAATAAGTGGATTTAAAGAGTGTTCTTTGCAGGGAAGATAATGTGAGTTAATGAAACTTGAGGGAACCAGCTAAAAAGAAGAAGCTGTCAGCTCCTTGTCTTCCTCTTTATCTTATTTTCTGGGTTTCAGACGCGTTGCCGTTGTGCAAAGAAAGCAGCTCGTGTAACTGCCTTGTTAGATATCACGCCGTCTCTCTCTTTCTCTTTCATTTTCAGGAGTATAAGTTCGATCGATACATAGAGAATGGCAAGAAGAAAACCACATTCTACAAGGCAGGAAGAAAACTGAAGTATTTCCTAATGCCCTTTGGCTCTGGGATCAGCATGTGTCCAGGGAGGTTCCTCGCAATGAATGAGATGAAGATGTTCCTTTTCATACTATTGTCTCATTTTGATGTAGAACTAGCAGAAAACAAAGCTGTCAGACTTGATAACAGTCGCATGGGCCTTGGTATCCTCCTGCCAGACGTTGATATTGCCTTTCGTTACAAGCTAAGGTCCTTAAGAAATTGAGCAGCTGCCTATATGCCTTCCACTAATCTCTGTGTTTGCTCTGTTTCGTCACTCAGCTTTATATTTTTGGAAACATTTGCTTTTCCCTCTCTGCTTTTACCTCCTTCCTCTTTGTTTCTAAGGAGAAAAGCTGTTGGGCTGGAGGTAGATACCAGATGCAGGGACTTGCAACCTCGATTTGTCCTGCCTGAGTTGTGAGAAGTGAGGTGACGTGACAAGAGTCTGGCCAAGTAAATAGCCCAGCATCTCTACAAGGTGCATCCCCATACTCTTGGCTGTGAGATGAGCAGGATTTATAGGGAGGATGAATCCAGGCCACTTACATGGGAAATGGGCTCAGCAGCCCTCTGTCACAGGGTTAGATTGGGAGGTCCCATACACCCATCATCTAGAGGAATATCAGCATCTGCTCATAGAAGCATAATAACAAGAAAGGGGGAGCTTATTTCTGGAGGATGAGAGAATTCTCTGTGATTATTATCCTAACTTTATATTTACTTTATTTCTTTCATGGTCTTGAGAGTCTTAGCCCTTTATTTGGGAGATGTGGTGGAAGTTGTGTGGGGTGGTGGAAGATGATTTGCAAGAATGTCTTACTGACAACACATTTCTAACTTCAGATTTACGTACTGAGGGTGACTGCTTTGCTTTCTTGTGCCTTTTTTTTTTTTTGTGCAGTGCAGCGCAAAAAAATTAAAATATGTGATTTCTTTCCTGCAATCATTTAAAGTCAGAAGGGAAGTTCTGTTGATTTTAATAGGCTCTCGATTAAGCCTAAATTATCTATTTTGGCTTTTGAGCCCCCCCCAAAAAAGCATATTCTTCAGAGAGAAAATATACGAGCCTGTTTGAAATTATTCTAACACCTCGAAAATCAGCTTCTCTTTCTCTCACTGTTTCTTAGTAACATGTTCGTGCATTTATTTTGGCCATTTCTTATGTTTGTTCATTTCTCCAAAAAGGCAAAAGAGGAAGAGGGTTTCAAAGGCAAATGTGGTATCCAAAACTGCTTTTTAACACTGTTTTACTTTGCCTAAGTTATGCATAGGCAGAGTAGTGTGACCTGTGTTTGGAAACAGACTTGTCCATCTGCAAATTGGAAAATAGGCTCTTCCCTGGGGCCAAAATTTGAGCAAGTGAAAACCCTGGGCAGCCACAGAAGTTTATACTGGCTGCCTGACCTGCTTCACTGGGTGCCCAGCTCTTGTTTGGAAAATTAATTTCCTAGTGCACAAAATCTGAGATTTTAGACCCTGTCTCTCTTCCCAGCCATCACTTCAGAGACTGATGAGGATTCCCATGGCTGTCCAGTCTGAATTTGCCAAGATGATAATTGTGATGGCAGAATAGCCACATCTGTGGGCCTTGCCTTGTGTTCCTAAAAACATCTCTCTTTTGGATGTGCCACAGTAAGTCTTTCAAAATCAGAAATTCTGCTCATCTGTAGAGCACTTGATGGCCTGTGGATGCAAACTACTACCTACATACTAAGAATTATTTATTGTTATTTGTGTAGAAGCCTGTTCAGTTGTGTAGAGCACGTGCCCTAAATAAGCATCAGCATCAGTAGAAAGACTTTCAGGGACTGGCAGACCCACATTCCAAATCCCCCAAGAAGAAAATTGTGGTTTTGTGAGATATACTGGATAAACATTTTCTCTTCATATATGGTATCAATAATGTGTACAAATTTGGAGTACTCTTATGTTAAATGGGCTTTGCAGTTGATTAAATGCTTTAACTTTACTTCAACATTTAATCAACAGCAAAAGCTGATTATTGCTTTGTGCCACAGAATAAAATTGGTTTTCATGGAGGCATTCTTGTACTCAGGTTACTTATTCCTGTGGTTACTCTGCAGAAGCTATTCTGTACTCAGCTGTAGCTCACAATCCAGTTTGGACATTAGAGCCTGGTTTATTGAGAGAGGGAATGTTGGTATCATTACACTGTTGACTGTATTCCATTATTGCTTAAATGTAAGCTGTAAAATGTCTCATGCTACAATTACGATGAATCCTTCTTTGGCACCCAACTTTAAAACAAACCTGAAGCAACTGTGAAAATAACAGTGGGTATTTGTTTTAAACAGAAGCCTCTTTTCTATAATTGTATTCTATTTTTAGGATTTTGAATTAGAGTATCACTGGCTGCTTCATAATTTGATAGGGCGTAATAGGACTGTGCCAAAAGTACATGCGAATCATTAGTAGTTTCAGATTAATTGCTGATCAATTTGTATAGTACCTATTCTGAAATTAAAAGAAGAGCTAGATTGTTTCTAAAGTAGCGTATTAAATCTGTATGGTATTCTCCATTAAAAAAAAAAAGAGAAAAGGGTCAGAATCTTTCCCGGGAGTTGCAGGAAACCTCTATGAAGACGCTTGGAGGCCTTGCATCAGAGTTAGAGAGCACCACGCAAGAGGCCAGCATTCTGCTGGGATAAAAGTTGCTTGCTCTTTTTGCTCAGGAACCAAGTAATCAAATGCAAAGCAGGGTCTGCCCAGCCTGGCCTGGAATTGTGTCTCTGGTAACCCAGGCTCCTGGTAGATTAGTTTTGCTGGTAAGCAATGCATCACTACCTTGGTGTGCCTCGGCTGCAGAGGAAGTAAGCCTCGCCCCCATGTAAAGTCATGAGAGCTGGAGCAGGACAGAGGAGAGGTTAAGCCCTTCTGGTCTGTGTATTCAGCAGCTGAGGAGGGGACATGCTGAGAGTCAGCAGCTGATCTGACCAGGAATGACTCAGTCTCCATGGAGCAGGATTGAAAGGCCCGTGGTGTTGGTACTCCTGGTCAATAAGCTGAGAGGGCACAACAGGGTGCAGCATCCCCAAAAGTCCCAGCTGGAGCCAAGCTGGCTGCAGGGTGCTGTGCCAAGAGGAGCATGTTTCATTACATAGGGCACAACACACTTTTTGATGATCTCCTCTGCTGCAGGACCCAGGAGTGTGCAGCTCTGAGTGTCTGTCACTGGAGCACGAAGAGGCAAAGTCATCTAAGCAGAAACAGCAGTGCTGTTTGCCAGCGTTCAGGTGCCGGTGGGGCTGCAGGGCAGGGTGGGGGCAGGCAGTCAGACCTGTGCTTCCCTGTCCCACCTCTCCACTTCAGCAGGGCGTCTGCTCTGCCAGCCCAGCAGTACCTGCTGGAGGCATCCACCGACCTGGCAGGCGCAGGGTCAGGCAGGAGGAGTACATGGGTACCCCCTGAATTTCACTGCTGTTCCTTGATGAAATGGTGCACTCACCCATCAGTTTGAGATGTGACTCGGCTGGTCACTACCAGCCTCTGACTGTAAGTTGTTGATGTCTATGGCCGTATCAATAGTATCTTCTGCTATTAAAAAAATATATATATAAGCACCTTTTTTCTCATAAAAAAATAGGTTTATTAAGTCAGTATGGCCCTTTATAGTGCCCAAGAAGAAAGTTAATTTATCATGAACTAATGTGAATGCTAAAACATAAATTTTTAATTATTATTCTTATTTTAATTTACAGATTGTATGTTCTCCATTTTCATACTGGCACTTAATACTGCTAGATGCTATTGTAAACTTTTTAAAGTGTTCCATTATTTAGGAAATCGTCTAGTATATGTGTACCTGTTTGCAAATTAGATTTTCATATCTCTGTCAATATGTCCTTACGTGATAATAGAAAACCATGTAAGAGTTGTTCTTTAGTTTATGCTTTTAAGCCAGCTGCATGTCACTATTTTTGGCACTGCTATTTTTATGAATAATTACTGGTCTGTGAATTGTTCTTGTAGAATTATACATGATCTTTTATTTTGTCATTATTGAACTTTCTGTGATTCAAGACATTGTGAAGTGCTCTTAATTGTGCAAACTGACAATTTGTATATAGATGAACAACAGCTAGGTTCTACTTTAACAGTTAATATCCATTGTTCAGGCTCCTAGATCAACTGAGGTACTTCTGAACAAGAAAATCGAAATTTCATTATTTTAGTAATCTAACATCTTAAGAGAATTTTGTATTTCAAGGATACAATAAAAAGGAATATATCTATTTTAATATTGAATGATTGTCTATGGTATTTTTTCCATCTTGTGTTTATACTTTTCTCACAGATTCACAACCACTGCTTTAATTTTTTAATTATTATTTCAACATACTACATTTTTCTGTTACTTGATCTTGACAGATACTTCTGTAATGGAAAAAAAAAAAAAAGCATTTAATTCAGCAGTGGAATACAGAAGCTCCTCTGAATACTGGAAATGATCATGTCTTTTTTACCACATTCTCCTTGCCATGAAACATAAGCCAGTTCTCATCAGATGACGTAAAAAAAGTGGTACTTCTGACATTCTTAGAACATTATTCAAAATTAGTTTAAAGATCTGCAGTCCACTAGTGATTCCTAAGTACAACTCCTAGGCTTTTGCTTTTGCAAATCTCCATATAGTACAAGATGTACTACCTAGTGCAAAATATTCTGTCTTCACAGATCATTCATTTTAAAAGGGGATATGAATGAAATTATTATGATACACAGCACTGCACCAGCAAAGCACAACTTGGCTTTTCTAGGTATCACTGTAGCTGCTGAGTTCTACAAGTAGATATTTAATATTAAGGTTGTACTCTAAAGACATCAGTGTCTCTCCATTCCTTCATGCAGAAATGCTTGTCAGGTATGTCTGCGAGGGTTATTGAAGATACTTCCTAGAGAAGACAGACTTGCAGCATTTTCTGGGTTTGATAAATGTGTATGTAGCTGTGCAATTGTTTTAACTCCGGGCTATATTGGAAGTTACTGAAATCTATAAATTAAAAAATGGCATTATTTGAGATTTCTTGAAGGGCACATTTCTGAGTGAGCTTTCCATAATGGTCTGAAAGATAGCTTGAAAGGAAGGAGTTAGTAAGACCCCCTAACACTGTATTTTATCTAGCATTTGATTTGATGCTAGGTACTGTCTTGATGTTACTTGTGTAGCACTGTATTTTAAAACTGTTCAAGGTAACAATTTATGCGTATACTTGACTCATATGAATAGAGCTGTTCTAACTGCCAGACCATAGAAAGTGAAGTATTTTCCTGTCTACTACTTAAACCAGCCTATGTACCCTGGCTAGTCATGTCCCACTACATGTACCCACTACACATCAGAAAAATTATCTCATTACAAGAACACCCCTTAAAGCTATGCTTATGAAAATACTGTGATCCTGAAGTTGTTGTCTATGATTATAATTAGCAATAAATATGAAGAAATGGTTGCTACATATATAAAAGCATATTAAGAAAAGGTAGACAATGTTCCATTTTAAATTGAAAGCAAGGAAGCTGTAGTGGGATCTTGGTCCTCATATAAACCAGTACTGTGTTTATTCTATGCATCAGGCTTTCCTGGGATCTCGTGTACTGAGGTTGTATGAGTACATCATTGGTAATAGCAGAAATGTGCTTGTCTTCAAAACTATTCACACCAAAATAAATAATCAAAAGAAGCCTAAGCTTCAGCTGTTCTTGCTAGAAGCCTTGCACGATTCTATTCTTCAAAGATTTGTTAAACTGATTTTGACACTAATGTGTTGGTTTATTTCTCTTTTCCCCAAAACCAGCAGCTATGAGTACAGAAAAGTTGAATAAAAGTCTAAGTTCTGGCTACAGGGAGAGTAAAAGTCAGTAAGCAAACACCCTATGATGACTTTTGACAGCGACTTCTTCCCCATCAGCTCATCTTTCCAACTACCTCTTTCTTCCAAACAGTTTAGTCGCTCGCTAACCTCCTACAGGCAGCAAGTCTTTCCCTGTCTAATTTCCATCTTGTGAGCCAGTGAATTGCCTATCTTCACAACGTATCTTTCAGTTGCCTTTTAAAAATGAATTCTTTACAGCAGCCTCTTGCAAAACCGGCATCGCAGGTGGCTGCAGCTGGGAGAAGTGCCGCCTCGCTAAAGCTTTGAACCTGAAAAGCGAATGGGCATTAGTCGAGCTCGTAGCTGAAGCACCGGGAGATGCTGCCGCTCCGGGATGGCTCCGCTCCGGGATGCCCCCGGCCCGCGGTGGCGGCAGAGACCCGCACTCTCGCCCGCCCGCCTCCCCGCCCGCTGCCCACTGCCCACTGCCCGCTGCCCGCTGCCCGCCGGGCTCCCGTCGCCGGCTTGCGCTCCCTGCGCTCCCACCTCCCCCGGCCCGCGACAAAAATCAGGGGAGAGGGGGGTGAGGAAAGACTCCTGCAGCCCCTTCCTAAAAGCATCACGAGCTTCCAGGGATGCTGCAGTGGGACAAGGGGACGGGACGCCCGAAGGAGGTTCCTAGGGAAGCGGTCTGGGTGTTCGGTGAGTTTGGAGGGCTTCGGCTGGTGGAGAGGAGGTTTACTCTGGAAAGGCGATTGTTTTTCCCTAATCCTCAATTATGAAGATTTAAAAATAGTATTAAAGGGGCAATCTGTTCTGCAACTTCTCGGAAGAAATAATTGTTGATTTAGATAAGCACTGATCCCTTCAATGTTTGATGAAGACGTTAATTTATGGCTGTCTAGCAGTTTATGGCTGTCATTAGATTTTCAGCTTTGTCTCTCTTCGAAATGTATCTTTATATTTTTATTTTAATCCGAGACAATTATGTAAGAAAACGGTTATGTTTGATCTAAAATACATCATTTTCCTATAGCATTTAAAATTATTCACAGATCATAGTTCTTATATATATGCATATATGAATTTAAAAATACAGCAGTAAAGTGCTTGAAACAGACCATAAATTTGCTTCCTATTTTATTACACGTCTCTGAATCAGGTTGAGAGGACAAGGGCAACTAGGGGCTTGGGGAAGGATTTAACCCTTCCCGAGGCTGGAGAACCAGCCGAACCAGACCAAATTCCCCTCCGGAGCGCTTCGGGGGCGGGTGTGGGTGGGATGGGTGACACCGAGCTGATGAGTGACCACGGGGAAATGGGGCTGGCTGCAGCTCTGTGCTCATTTAGCAGATGTCCCTTCTGCGACGTGGTCGGCTGCTAGGAGCCCCCGAGTGGGGCTTGGGGCCGGGGCAGACGTGCCGGCTCCCGCTCCCGGCAGCGGATCCTGCCTTTGCCCCTGCCCGGGCGGGATGGCAGCGTAGGAGCTGGCACAATCGGCTTAACCCCTGAGGTGCCTGCCTAAGCCATGCGCAACACTTCAGGGAGAGCCTGCCCTACCCTCTCCATGGGCTCCGCTAATGCCCAAGCTTTCCCAGGCGGGGGCCGGGCCCCGACGGGCAGCAGCGGCCCCGCGGAGCGGGCGGGCGGCGGGGGCCGGGGCCGGCGCGGAGCCCCAGAGCGACTTCCCCAAACTTTTGTCCCGCTCCGACAGTGAGCTCTTCCTCGGTTTGCTCAGAGCCTCAGGATCCCTCCGGCCTGTGGGCAGGGGCGGTGCGATCACAGTTACAAATGATCCTGGAGAGAGTCGCGAAGTCCCGGC